>JAFIDM010002131.1:84804220-84880217 GCA_023159025.1 Thereuonema tuberculata | reverse complement strand
CTTACTCGCTATGAAATAAAGTCACACTCAGTAGCGGTCAAGAAAAACGTCGGCTACTCTTTGACAAGAGTCGCAGCGAGGTGTATGATTTCCTAAGTGAATTTCCCACGTGAAAATTCACCTTAAAGGCTAGGCTTTCTTAGAGTGAAGGGGCGGGGCTGAAAAGATAGCAGGCAAAATTGAGAATAAAGATGCTTTTCGCCAGTTTTGAGGGTGACGAGTTATCCGGAGTAGAATTAAATTTGGTGACGAGTAAAAAAGGGTTATTTTACATTATTGTCTATGAGACCTTGTCGGGAGCAAAGGAAAACGATGACTTAAGCGGAGTGACGACTTATCCGGGTGACGACTTAAAGAGGTTTTACTGTATCTTCATCTTGGATTTTGTTTTTCTCTTAATCAATTTATTTGCTTTGTAATACACCAACCTAATTTTATTCTCATCACATATTTCCCTCACTGCTTTCCTTACTTTCATTCCTAGGGGTAATTTCATAAATTTGTTGTATTTGCCTTTAATGCTCTTCTTCTTTATCTTATTTCTTTCCGTGAAAAATTCATTAATTACTTTGTTTACAAAAATATTTCGATATTTGTTTTTTTCAAACATTAATTTCATACTCTCTATTTTCTTATTCCATAATTTCTTAATGTTGTTCTAACATTGTTTATAAAATATCTTTCAGCAAATGTAATCTCTCATAAATTGATCAAAGAAAGAGTCAAGTTCTGACAAGTCAATGAGCATCTAAAAGCTTTTGAAACTAAAAATTCTGCCTGTTCTGCCACTGTATCTCACTATAACAATATGGTTATGTTCCTGATTTCATTACTAGCACGGTTATCTCATTCCATCATTCTAACTTTGCTAGGATACTAACTGAAGTAATAGCCTTAATTAAGTATAAGTCAGTTACCCCAGGAACAATTGTAAGAAATTACCTATAAGACACTTCCAAATTTTTTCCCGTAACAAGCATTTCGACATTCTCTTCATGATGTCTACTCATGTTTTGGTTTGACCTTTGTTGTTGTTGTTTTTTACCCATCCCATCCCTGTTTTTTTTTGTGCACTTGACCCATTTCCATGATCCTTTTAGCTTCCCATTTGCACAAAATAAGCAGCCTTCCAACCTGTCATTTTTCTCTTTATTTTATGTTTCACACTTTGAAAACAATGAGTTGTTAGCCATCAAAATTATTTTCATTTTTATTCTTATTTTCTTTTTTTTTAGTTATTTTCTTTTTTAAATTATTTTACTTTGTAATTTTTTAGTGTGCAATTTTAATTTATTCATCTAACTATTGATTATTTTAATTTTTCTATGAAATCATGGTCAGAAGTAGGAGTGGATTTAGAAAAAAACAAAGTAGTTCCTTGATTTAGGATTGACAATTTAAGAGATAGAAACATACATATTTGAATTGATACTTGGATCACTATCCTTTTGCATAACAGGCTGGCTGACTATTATCAGATACATGCAAATAAAATCAGAATTAATGAAGCCAAAAAATAAGATAGTAAAATTAGTTGACTTTCAAAACTAAACAATTAAATTACTTTAAACATTATAAGTTTTTCTTTTCTAACTTGATAAATGTAGACATCTTCTGATGGACTTATTACGTTGAGTACGGGAGCTAGCGACCTGAGGTACCCGAGCAATCCAGTGCCTAGGGGTTTAGCTGGGCCACCCTGTCCCTGGGGGATAGAAATACAGATACCTGATCCTGAAGGTTGGGGGTTGGACTTGGGACTAACATCCCCATACTGTAAAACTATTTTGTTCAAAAACCTCAATTTAAGCCTCAGAATTGTGCTGCCCATAAGAGACTGATTATATGTACATGCTCCACATTCAGAACTGGAAGACGGCTGCACTTAATAGAGAAGACTGGAGGAAAAAGATTGGGGAGGTCAAGACCCGAAAACCGACTCAACACCTTAGGAAGAAGAAATATAGGCATAAGCATTTTTGTATTTCTTCATATGATCACAACTGATACTTGACAGAAATTCTATTTTATTGGAAGCTGATTTAAAATTTTGGAAGATAACATCTTGGTTAACCTTTTATTTTGTATTTATTTCTTGAGAATACTTGCACTTTACAATGAAAGTTGTGAAGCAAATATTAAAATATTGCTCAGTTCAATTAAGCTAGGTAGTTTATGTTTATTATTTTTTAAGAATGTTTTAATGATTATTTTTGTTAACTAATCTATTTATTATTTGCAGCCATTAAAGCACATTATAAAATATTAAAAGCAACCATGCGTTTAAGGCTCATTTGTATCAAGACTCCTTTCTTGAGCG
Source organism: Thereuonema tuberculata (assembly GCA_023159025.1). Classification (NCBI taxonomy): domain Eukaryota; kingdom Metazoa; phylum Arthropoda; class Chilopoda; order Scutigeromorpha; family Scutigeridae; genus Thereuonema; species Thereuonema tuberculata. The sequence goes on along the minus strand of JAFIDM010002131.1, from coordinate 84,877,897 downwards.
GTCACCGCTCACAACTTTTGATGACTCCACGGTGAACGAAAAAATTGGTGCTCCGATGAAGTTTTATTTGAGAAAGGCATTTCACTACAAATGAGCCTCAAAATACATTGTTATTAAGTTTTTATATGCTTTTAATATTTTATAGCGTGCTTTAGTGGTTGCAAATAATAATTAAATCTGCACATTAAAAATGAATGCAACTAAACAATTTCATTTTTGATACTAGACTAAATTTACTTTATTATTTTTTATTTTTAGGTTCAAATAATACACCATCTATTAGTAATTTTGCTGTGGAAGAATGTGAATATCCAAGTGATGTTTTAGAACCAAACATGGTTCTTGTTAAGACGTGCTATATATCTGTTGATCCTGCTTTGGTAAATGATGCTACTATTCTTAACAAATAATAGAAAGTCTAGTTTTATAGAATAAGAGATGGATGATTTTAATCCAGTATTTTTTAAAGATAAGATCTCATTATAAAAGACTTGATATCTTTCAAAACTGAGTAGATAGTTTTATAATAACCAAATTTCAATAGAATGTATTAACAGGAGAACTGAAAGCATGCTGAATGGATTTTTTTTCCTCTCAAAAATTTAATAAAATAAATTTTTGAGAGGAAAAAAAAATCCATTCAGCATGCTTTCAGTTCTCCTCATTCTTTTGGCCAGCATATTTTGGGGCCTCAAAGAAACAGAACCAAAATATGCTGGCCAAAAGAATGAGCTTATTAACTTGTTTCTAGAGCAGCATGAAATGAGCTTATGGATGTACTTAGTTGTATTCATTATCCTTGACTTATTGTGAATAATATTGAAATCATTGCACTGTGGTCCAAAATGCAAATCTAGCTGGACAAAAGTATTTCTTTCATTTAAGCAAATTCAGCATATTGCAGAAACTAGGGAACATGCCAAATGAAAGAAATAGATACAAAAGGGCTTCAGAAATATGTTTATTACTAAAGTTATTCATTGTGACATTACAAAATAAGAAATAAAATAATCATTTTTATCATAAATAGTATAATGCACAGCAAAATGTGGATTTGTCAAACAAATCATAAGCCATGGAAACCAGTACAGTCAAAATTGGTCACTCATTATCATCATAGCTATCATATCATCATGACTATTCACAAATATCTTATCTTGATCTACTGTAGATTCTAACTCTCCTTCCTCCTCATCTTCCTTTGACACAGACATGTCTGGTTCTTTGAGGAGCTGCCACACTTCCAAAAGTAAACTGTGTTTATTCTTCTGGGGCAATAGACGAATACCGAATTTAAAAGGATCTGAAGCAACTAGGGTAGACCTATTACATGTTGCCTTGTGTTCTTTCTTGAACTTTTCCAAATGTGGTTTTCTAAGCTGTTTGTTGTTGCCTTTTGGGCTTCCTCCGAAAGCATGTCAAGGAGTAATAAAGCATATTCAATCACCATGCACCATGGATGAGCACTTTATGCACATTAATAGGCAGATAAAACCATGGATATAATTGCAAGTATAATTATTTTCGTTTCTAGTGCAGTGTGACTAAATTGTTTTTGCATTTACAGGGAAGTCACAAGGTCACCTTAGGATATCCCAACTCAGTGTATCAATCCTACGTTGATTGCCAATTGAATGCTGAGAAAGTTTATGCTTCTGAAAAAAATGGCAACCCAACATATACCACCCTAGTGCCATCATTGGAATTGCCACTTTCTCCACATATTGATTGGTCCACGATCAGACTCATTTCATTTCTATACTTTTGACAAATGTCTTCTTTTCCTATCTTCACTAAAGTTTTTTCCTCTTTCCTCTAATCTTCCACTTTTAAGTTCTAATCTGTAGGAAATGTGAAGTAGATACCCCAAAAAAAGGCTTTTTTAGGCTTTTTAAAAGCCTAATCTAAATACAGAGAGTTGTAAGATCAAATCTGTAAGTCTCGATATCCATAACATTGCTACCTATCTTGTCGTGGTTCATTTGTTTCGGAATGGAATCACAAATGTAACTAGTTTTGTCAATAGAAATTTTGATTTTATGATTAATTTCTTCTTGTATATTTCTAGTGCCATGGGCGTGAGTTCATTGATTTGTTTCTCTATACCTTTGATTTCTCTAACAGTCATTTCTTTGGCACCTTTTGTAGGAATAATTTTATGGGCCTGCAGTACCTGCTGGAGAAGGGTCTGGGGCTATACCATAAAGTGTTTTTTTGAGAGCCCTTACATTTAATTTGAAGATTATTGTTATTATTATTATCTTAAATTATATTAATTGCCTACTTATGATTAATAAATATGAAATCTTGCATAGCATATTACATACTTTTATAAGAGCTTTTTAACCATTTGGCTCCAATCAGATTCAGAATTCTTGCTTGTCGTGCCACTGAACCTTGAGAATCCTCTGAAGAGCTGTTGACTGTTAACCACCTCAAAAAGAAGGACAAAAATAGATAAAACATGCACATAGCCACAAGATCTGATTTTAATCTCTTCAAGGCCTTGTATTTCTCTATATTATGCCGAAAGATTTACCTTTCTATCTTGATCTTTATTTTTTATAAGTTTCTGTAAAGATTGACAAGAATGAAAACTAACTGCTTTTTACAAGAAAAATATCAGATTTTTGTTTTTGGGGTTGTGTGAAGAGTGAAGTGTAGAGATAAAGAGTGGATACATGAGACGAATTAGTCAGTTGCATAATGGATGTTAGTGTCAGCATAAATGAATATCAAAATGCACTCAGACATACAACACTGATGTTGATAATGATTTTTTTTTTAAAGTTTTTATGAACTGTAACTAAACAAAAATATTAGAAATATAATATCTCTTATCAGTAATTTTGTAATGTACATTCAAATAGCTCTTGTTTCAGAAACTATTCAAAACAGGACACATGTTCATTTAAGCTTTTATTTTAGAATACCAATACAATGATCTCCCAGAATACTGACCTTTCCTCCAAGGACGTTCTATATACACTCATGGACAAAAAAATTAGCGCACCAAGAAGGAGTCGTCAAAATGAAACGAAAATTTACATACGTAATGACTACTTTGATATAAGTAAATGATAAGAAAATCAAAGAAAAAGGATAATTTATTTCAGAGAAAAAGGCAAAGGAACAGAGGAGTTAATACTCCGTTGGACCCCCTCTAGCGCGAATGCACGATGCGATACGATCGGGCATTGAGTCATTCAAGTTCTGTATGATGTCTTGAGACATTTCGTTCCATATTTGCTGTAACCTTGCCTCTAGTTCGTTCAAACTCGTGGGATGCCCAACTCGTCGTCCCAAATGATCCCAGATATGCTCGATTGGAGACAAATCTGGGGATCGGGCAGGCCAAGGAAGGGTAGTAACAGTGCGGAGACAGTCTTGCGACACCCTTGCCATATGAGGCAGAGCATTGTCTTGTTGAAAAATGGCTCCTGGGAGCCGTTGCATGAGTGGCAACACATGTGGTTGCAGGATTTCATGAACATACCGCTGGGCTGTCATGGTGCCACGGAACAATACTAGGGTGACCGTGTATTGTAGGCAATGGCACCCCATACCATCACACCAGCTGTGGGAGCGGTGTGTCGCTGTACAGCAAAGGCAGGATTGAAGCGTTCACCACGGGCTCTCCACACACGAACACGATTATCATCACTGCCGAGATTGAATCTGGATTCGTCGCTAAAGACGACCTGGTTCCATTCCGTTGCAGTCCAGTTTCCTCGTGCGCGGCAAAACTCCAAATGGAGGCGTCGATGGGTGGGCGTCAAGGGCAGCACACGTAATGGGCGTCGCGATACCAACTGTCCTTCAGCCAGGCGCCTTCGTATGGTTCGAGAAGACACAGCGGCCCCTAGTGAAGGTGCTACCTGTGCCTGGATGGCGGCCGATGAAGCAGTTGGCTATACGCGTGCATTTCTGACTATGTAGCGGTCTTCTCGACGACTGGTCTGTCGAGGGCGTCCTGAGCCTGGTCTTCGTGTTCATGACATCTCTCGGGTCCACTGGTCCCAACACCTCCTCACAACACAATCAGAGCGGCCTAATTGACGAGCTACTCGCCTAGCTGACCACCCAGCTTCCATCATCCCGACGATTCTCCCTCTCTCAAACTGCGACAACTGCGTATACTGTCTTCGAACACGGCGTAATGGCATGTCTACCTCAGCTCTTCCTTTGTAAATGATTCAGCACACTCAAACAAGCTTTGGTTACCTGTTTTATACTCCACAGAGTACGATGTTCAACGCCCTCTACCGGCTATACGTAATGCGCAATCACGCTGCATTTTTAATCATTTGCATATCTCCCCGACATGTACCTTCATTGCAAGTTTCGTTACGATCCCGCAATTATTTCTTGGTGCGCTAATTTTTTTGTCCATGAGTGTATATATATATATGTATATATGAGGGTCATACTGAAAATCATGAGCAACAATTCTTTAAAAATCAGATTAATTTATTTTTGGAAAAACAAATACATCACATTATTTGTCAGACTTTTCCTTATTTTTCCACATATTCTCCAGTTTTTTGGATACATTTTTCCCACCGTTGTGGGAGCTTGAAAATTCCCTTAAAGTAGAACTCCATTCCAGCACTGCAAAAAAATTGACACCACTTTCATGATGTCAGTCATTGTTTTGTTGCATCGACCTCACATGCCTTACACAGCACTAAAAAGATGATAATCGGATGGTGCTAAGTTGGGGCTGTAGGCAGGATGGGGAAGAACTTCCCTCCCAGTTTTTCGAATTTCCTCCATGATGGAACAAGCAGTGTGGGACCTCACATTGTCATGCTGCAGGATGATCTTCTTCCCAGGACGTTTATCATGCAATGCACAACAGACCTTATTAAGTGTCATGAGGTATCGAGCAGCATTAATGATATGCCCAGTTTCAAGAAATTCCACCAGAGTCAGAACATCTGTATCCCAGGAAATGGAGCCCATAACTTTTCCAACTGATGGCACTCTCTTTGCCTTCTTTTTTGGGGGGAATTGAGGTGGTGCCATTCGATACTCTGCCTTTTTGTTTCGGGTGCATAATGGTGGAACCAGCTTTTATCACCAGGATAAAATACTCGTCAAAAAAAACATCTCCTTCATTTTCATATTGCTGAAGAAGTTCTTGAGCAATGGTTTTACTCTGAATTTTATTATCGGGAGTAACTAAACGAAGAACTCGGTGGGCGCACATTTTCCGATAGCACTCCGATCGCCTAAACTCTTGATCATCTCCTGGACTGCAATATACCCAATTCCATGTTGTGCTGCAATTCCATCCACAGATACACGTCGGTCTTCCTGAATGATGTCATTCACTCTTTCCTTGTTGCAGTTTAAACTAAGGTTAACTTTATTTTTAATTAAACATAAATAAGAACACTCGTAATAAACATTTTTGTATTAGATACATATTTTTCAACATATGATAAGCATAACTGTAAAACTGTCAATTTCAAAATTGTATATTCATTTTCATAGAGGTTTTCTGATTTTGTGTTTTAAGAAACTTTAAGGGTTTGAATAAAATACTGTATACCCAATACATTACAGAATTACAATTCTAAGATAAATAAAAAGCAAAGACTCGCCAAATTTTCACTAATTTTACATCACATTGTTATTCACTTTTCTATATCTGCAACTTTTCTATTTTGTTGACGGCTGCACTTTACAGATTTTGAACCTAACTTTCAACATTCTTCTAAAATTTACTCCTTCTTACAAACGACTGCACATAATATAGTGTAACTTATATTTAACCTGCTTGCTATTTCTGCTTTTGATTGTCGCAGGTTGTCTTTCATTTTCCGAATAAATCTCACTTTTTCCTCAAGAGTAACTTTTATTCCTTCTATCACCCATAGCTGCAAGAGAGAGACTGAAGTAAATGAAGGGAACACATGTTTCATCAATGCGAAAATTCATTTAGTTTTTGTCTCTGACCGACCTTTCATTAAAAGCCATCCAGAGATCTCATGAACGTGATAATTATATATCGATACGGAATGCCAAGCGATATATCGGTGCACCTGGGGAATATCTATAGTTGAAAATACATACAATTCAATCTCGTTTCAAAGATATACTACGTATAAAGGCGAATTATATGTAACTCAGTTACATATATCTTAAGTGGGACCTTGAGGACTACTTTCATCTGATCTCCCAAACTCAGATGAGTGTTCCTCAAGCCATGCCTGGGTTGTAGCAGTACAAAGGGGGGGGGGGGGTACATTTTCTTGCTGAAGCACACTATATAGGATGCATAAAGGTCATGAAAAGGTGTACATGATAAGCCAGCACATTCTAGTAGCACACAGCTTTTAAGGACCTCTCCAGACACATAAAGAGACCTAATGTGTCCCGTGAGATGACTCCCCAAACCATCACCGAGCCAATCTTCAGGACAGTGCCATGGCCTAATACTGTTGATGTCACAGCCACAGACAGATATAGCTGATAAAGGGATTCACCTAAGCACACAACTCAGTGCCACTCTGCAGAGGTCCAGTTTTGATATTCCCAACATCAGGTGAGGTGCAATGCGATGACAAGCAGTCAACAGTGGCCCATAAGTAGGGTGTGAGCTCCAATAGCCTAGAGTATGCAGTTTGTGCCGTACCGTGTGCTGACACTGTTTGGTGTTCAGAAATTGAAACTGGATGTGATCTGCACTGCCATTGCCTTACAGATGGCAGTCTGTATGATCCTAAACAGTCTATGCCGATCCTGGTCATCAGTGGCTTGCTGGGCCCTGGTTCATCCATCAGTGGTGTGTCCGTCTTGTGACAGTTTCCTTCAAAAACATAGGATAGTTCCCTTTTGGGGGATACATTCATCTGTCTTGCGCTACCAATGCATCCACGATCAAAGTTGTTAAAGTCAAAACATTCATCCATGTTCATCATTTGCGATACAGTGTTGGGAAGTCCAGATGCTCATCTATTTATCAGGTGCAGTTGGTTTGAGTATGTTCTACTCTGGGAGGTGCCAGTGTCAACTTTCCATCACCTTTGTCTCTAATGTTTTGCCTATTCAATATATATATATATATATACAGTCAAACCCTGCTATAGTGAACTTCAAGGGACCGAAATTTCGGTTCACTATAACCGGGAGTTCATTATATCCGTTCCGTTATATGTGCATTGCACGGAAGGGACCAAATATTTTGTTCATTATATCCGGGAGTTCATTATAAGCCGTGTTCACTATAGCGGGGTTTGACTGTGTGTATATATATATATATATATATATATATATATATATATATATATTCCAAGTTATATATCAACAATATCAACAATATAAATTAAAAGATTATATTTATTTACTGTAAAAAGGTAGGATTTGAAAATTCCTTTTAATCCAGTTGATGTGTATTAGTAAATTTTACATAGATTCTCCTGCATGCTTTGTATCAATTTAAACAGTGAAAAAATTAGAGAAGATGCAAAATTAGTAAGAATAGGACTTTTAGTTTTATATGTAAATCCAATTTGCATAATTTTCAGTTTTGTCTATATAATAGCGCTGTCGTATGAATGAAGATACAGGAGTGCATTATTTAACACCATGGAAGTTGGGAGAATGTATTACTGGACTTGGAGGTGTAGGTGTCATTATCAAGAGCTCTGATCCCAGTTTTAATGCTAACGATGTAGTCACTTGTGCAGTTGAGTGGCCATGGCAGACATATTTTATAAAGGAAGCAAAGAAAATGCAGAAGGTAATCTATCCTTTTATATTTTGCATTTATAATATAACACGGAATTGAGTTTAATTTAATATATTTCTTTATAAATACTCTGTTTACATACATCACAATCCAATATGGAAAACTTAATTTGCAGGTTTTAAAAGCTTTAAATTTTTAGACTATAACTTTTTTTGAACCTTGATTGAACCATTCTCACATAGTTCACAATATTGCAAGAGAATAAAATTAAAAACTTAATTTTCTGTCACAAAAAACTTTATTTCTTCTCAAAATTCAGGTTTCCTTGGTTTCTTTATTTCCTATTATGAACTTTCAAAGTATTGATAGAGTAATTCAGAATGCTACTCTTGATACAAAGTTTTGTTATTTTAATGTTAATTTATTACTTTCTTATTTATTCATATCAAATAAACGAACAAACTTTACTATGTTTTTCAAATAAGCATTTTTATTCTTTACAATTTTGCTCAATTTTCTTTCTGTCTGGAGTAATTTAGTTATATCATCTTTAAACCGTGGAATGTAGTGTGAAAACTGCAGTTTTTAAGTTCGTTATTTCTGGCATTTGATGTTTATTGCTATGTATTCTGTCATTGAGTTTTGCTTAAATTAAGTGTTTCATTTGTAAAATTTAAATTTCCCAAATTACTTGGAAATGTACAAGAAGCTTAGATCACTAAAGATCGGCAGGTTTCTCTCTCTCCTTCTCTTTAATTTGATAGATAATATTTACATAATTTTAGTTCATATATTATTTATTTCAGGTTCAAGTTGATGCTCTGAAAGGCAGGATCTCACTTCCTTTGAGTTGTCTGGGACTGATAGGATTAACTGTTCTTATAGGTTTTCGAGAACATGGTAATCTTAGTCCCAATGGGAATCAGACATGTGTGGTTAGTGGTGCTGCTGGTGCCTGTGGGACACTTGCAGTTCAGGTATAGTTTAAAATATAACAGTGCTGCTAAACTTTATTAAACAGTATAATAATAGTTAACTTTCATTTCTTAAATATAGCACCTTTTCTTTTTAAAAAAATATAAAATTGGCCAAATCAGTGATTAAATTGATAACCATTACTTTTTTCATGTAATCTTACCTGTAACATGTTATTTGAGATGTAATTACATCCTTAACCCAAATTTTAAAAAAATCACTGACTTACCTGTAAGAAATAAGATGAAAAATAACTAAATAGCACATTTTGCATACTAAACTGAACAGTTTAATTTTAATTAATTGTTTTTACAGGATGTTTTGGAACTTGTTACAGAAGAATATGATAGATACAAAAACAAACAGTTTTCATTAAGTGTCCAGTCTTGCACTGATACGGCGTTACAGTCGTTTTAGTTTTGTGGCTGGTAGACAATCATTTATGGAAGGGTCATTGCCACCTGCCTATTTGGACTGTTATGCATTAGAGAAGATGTTCAAAGTGATGCCCCTCTTGTTCTATACAATAGTGTCATTGCAGGAGCAGTGACTGCCGCAGTCGTTCAAATACGGAGGTGTTACAGGCTCCGACAATTCATCAACTGTATTGACAGGTGTGGCGAACACAAGGTTCTTTACATGGCCTCAACAGAAGTAATCAAACAGATTAAGATCCGGTGATCATAGAGACCATGGGACTCCTACTCATAGCTAACAGCCACAACACTAAAATGATTTTAGCGTCATATTGGTGCAAGACCGAGTATACATTAAATTGCTGAAAACTGTTTTGTTTTCATACCCTCTATCTACCATATTCTTCTGTAACATAAGTTTGGAAACACCCTGTGTATTTAAAGTTGTCAAGTCAGACCAATCCATCTCACTTCTTTATCTTTAAATCTCTCCTTGTAATATTCTGTAATATGTCTCCCTTCTGTTTCTTTCCTTCTGATTTTTCCTCAGTTTACTTTTTTTTATGATTTCCTTCTCCCCACGCTAAAATCTTTGCTATTATTTACATAAGATACTAGCTTACATCAGACGTTATTCATAAATGTTGCTTTTCATGATAAATTTCCATGTTAATTCACTTCAGTAAAAAATTAATACAAAAGTAACAGATTTATCTTGCACTTTTACTTATAAAGTAATGATGAGTCAAATGGATTGTAGCTCATCTTTGTAGGTGATATTTGAACTTTTCTGTTTCATTCATAGACCCTATTCTTGGAAAAGTCATAAAAGACAACCTGGCTATCTTTCAAAAGTTTTTTTTTTTATTTATTTATTTTTCAATTTTAGATTGCTCGTTTGTTAGGATGCATAAAGGTCGTTGGGATTTGCGGAAGTGATGACAAGTGTAATATTCTGAGGCATACATTAGGATGTGATTCAGCTGTCAATTATAAGAAAGAGGATTTTGCCCAGAAGCTCAAAGAAGCCTGTTCTGAAGGTGTTGATATCTATTTTGACAATGTTGGTGGTGAAGTTAGTGACAGAGTTATTGAAAATGTAAGGAAAATTATGGGTAAAAATTATATTTACATTTTTTAATTATTCTTTGTCATTCCATTTGAATTAATTTAATAAATTTGTAGCTGCTCATTTTGAAAGAATGTTTGTATTTGATCTGTATTTGACAGTTAGCATTTAGAGATATTTGGACAGTGATATTTCTAGCAGATCTTTTATTTTTAGCTTTTCATATTATTAACATATTAATATATTCTCCTTCTTCTTTGATAAAGCACAATACAATATTTTGATTGCTAATCTTTCTCAAGTTTGGATCCCATTACAAATTCTTTATAACAATATAAAATGTGTTATGAAAAATAATGATAATAACATTGTCTAATGAAATAACATTCTTGCAATACAGAAAGATCGTAGAAACCTAGATAAGGGATGAAATTAAATGATTACTCTGTTTGTTTATTCAAGAAAAGTCTTAAAAATTGATCTAGATTTGTATAATCTTCCTGTATTGTAATAAGAATGTTGTTGTCATTGTTTTTTCATAAGACGTTTTATATTGTTATAAAGAATTTGTAATGGGATCTAAACTTGAGAAACATTAGCAAAAAGCCTAATCGAAATATTGTATTGTACTTTATCAAAGAAGAATAAGAAGGATATATTAATATCTTTAGCTTATTTATTATGATCTTTGTTTATATGTTATCCAGAGATGCTGCAAAGAATGCTAGAACTTATCTATCATAAAATAATAATTTTATACATTTCCTTTCAATAGTCTTACTCCAAAAATTATTCCTTTTTGATCTTTGTCCTGTTCCAAAACCCGTGCTTGTTTTGCCCACAGTTGTAGAATAGAAAGAGATAATAATGCCTTAGTATTTCTTAAGAATGTTCTTTTCTTTTAATATAAATGTAGGAAATTAACAGAATATTTAAGCATGACTTCAAAGATATTTGTTGCAGTAATGTAATTTTCGAGATATTGCTTTTGTAAATCTTGTTAAAAGCTAATCCCATTAATAATCTGAACTTTTCATTTCTTACATTATATATGATTAGTTCCACCTATTGATAGTGTAGAGTTGCTCCAGTCACAAAGAAATGGTAAAAATGAAGGTTAAGAGGGATGAGGCTTTTTGTATCCCTCTTGCCTCCACCATAATGGTACGGATTATCAATAACGAGTAAGTGAAATGTAGATAAGTCACCAAATTGCTGCATTGTTTTTATCAGTTGGTGAATATGTACAGCAGTATACACTTGTTTGTTCAGAACAGTCAGAACAATTACTGAATTAGTTAACTGGATTAATTAAAATTTATTTTCTTACAGTTTCTTTTGTACATCACAATGTTACTCCCTATTTTCTTACCATGTCTAGTCCTAAAAGTTTCACAGATATCTGCCTGAGTTCAAGTATATCTATTTTATATAATATCTGGGGTCAAAACTTTGCTCTGCTTATTTAGCTAAGTTTTAGGTTTTAAACTCTGGTAGGGAAAAAAAAAATGATATTTGTGTTTTCATTGTGTGATGATAATAAGAATCATTTGATTTAAGCAAGTTACATTCCATTCCTAAAATATTTTATTTTATTGCTGTTATTTAACAATTGAGAAAGAGTAATACATTGCAATTTTATAATTAGATTTTGTAAATTTCATTTAGATGACTGAAGGGAGCAGTGTGATTTTGTGTGGTCAGATTTCACAGTATAATAAAGATGTCCCTTATCCACCTCCTCTCCCAAGGGAAACTGAACAGATATTAAAAGACAGAAAAATTACAAGGTATTTTACCTGTTCTTTAATACTAAAACAATTTTGTGTGCTTGAGATCTAAGATTCAAAGGACATAAAACTCCAAATATATCCTAATTTTCTTCTTTAGCACATCATCTTCCCCTTTGTGACTTTTTTTTTTTTTTTTCAGAATCCAAAGTTCTGTTCTTTTATTTTGATCAATTCAGTAACTTTGTGTAAAGAGTTCCTCCATTCTTTGAGCCTTAAAAGAATTTTAGGCTATCCTCCTTCACCTTCGAAATGAAATCCTATATATACTAGTGAGATTGGTAGTTTATATATTCCCTGCAAATAGAAAGTATATCGTTGTAGACCTACAACTCTCGTCTTTAAAATCATAAAAAAGACTACCACCGAAAATTAATAACTACTAATTGAATAATAAATTTGAAACAGTTGGAAAGGCTTTCCAATTGGCCTGTTGTTTAGTCCCTATCAAAATGAGAAGAAATTTGAAGTTTGTGCAAGGCAATGCTTAAATAAAAAATGTTTAAAGTTTGATACTGCTAACCCCTTATATTTATTTATGTTTTGTGAGGATTGTGATTAATATAAAAGAAATTTGTGAAATTAAGCTGTTATGGAGGAATGAATATCCAGATCTGCTTGACCCCAATATTCGGATATTCTGTGATCAGATGAAACTGTATTTCACATGTTAAGATTTGTTAATTGCCTTAACTATCATTACCAGACAGAACAAGATGCAAATCAAACAGTTGGCAGTATATGGTGTAGTGTTAGCCTAATTATGAGATATTATGAACAGTGCCCAAAATTTACAAATTTTGTGAGACCTAGCATTTCTGAGATACAAAATTAAGCTTTTTACCTGTTCAAATCAACCTTTTGAACATTGACCTGTGGATATGTTGTTTAGTCCCTAACAAATGGCCTACCCAGAGATCTCTAATACCACATGACTTCTGTTTATAGGAAAGAGCCAAGAAAAAAGTCTACAAGACAAAGGTATGGAATGTCATTGAGGTTGGGAATGAAATATGTGATTTCTTACTACTGTATTTGTATCTTAAGGTTGAAAAAATGTAAAGGCAATACCTGTACCTACATTAAATTCTAACTATATTTGAAAAGAAAATACGAAACCGTGATCAAGTGTTCACATCTAAATTTTGTGATCAAATCCTCAAAAATTCATGCTGGCACTGAAGAAAGTTCAAAAACACTTTTTCAAGCAGTTAGGTCACTAATTAAAAAACAAAAACAGGGTGCAGTATTGTATTTAGTATAGACTTAAATATTTACATGTGAATTACTCAGCTTTAGTGATGTGTTCTTTCAGTTTCAAGAAACGATGATTTATTGCAAGTGTAATTATTCCCCCGAACAAATTTGTATTCAAATTTTGATATTGAAATGCTTGTCCCAATTTTCGTACAAAATTTTTACTGGCAGTTGGCTTTGTTTCCATAGAATAAATATTAGAACTATATAAAAACATTGATATACATAAAACAAAACAAACAAAAAAATCCTATAAATATATATATAGTGAGTATATGTAATGCCAGAAGTGGGTTTTCTGATCTCTCAACACAGCAGAACAGAGGAATTTAACATTCACTGTTCAATATAAATGCATATAATTTTCGCTGTTTCTGATATCAATTAGCTTTTATATTATAAAATATTTTTTTTTTTTTTATAGTTTTGCATCATTATTTTTTTCATAAATCTTTATTATTAAAATATTTTCTTTTATTACATAGATGGTGCATTCTGTCATTGAAATTGTAATATTTTTAATTTAAAAAAGCATAATCACTTATTTAACTTAACTTTACATTGAGACTTACAATGAAATGTACTTAGCACTTTATTTAAATTCTGATAAAAGTTTCAATCACAGTTTAAGAATTACTTGAATCACAAAATTATTATTGCATTAGAACAAACATTAGTTTGAATATACATTTATTTTGCATTATCTTTATCCAAACTTAGGGAGCGTTTTACTGTAGTAAATTATCACAGTAAATTCGATGAAGGCCTGAAACAATTATCTTTGTGGCTACAAGAAGGAAAATTAAAGGTGAGTGATATTCTTGGAATCAAAGACAAATTGTATTATTGAAAAAACACATTTGTCTAAAAAAGATCTTTTGAAAAATTATGTGCTTTTTGAGATTGTACATGTGTAAAATTGATATTCTATTAAAAAAGATTAAGGCCAACACACAAATTAAAAAGGTAAATGGCTGGTTGAGCCCAGCCAAAACGTAATTTATTCTTTTAAATGTGTAAAAAAAAAAAAAACTTTTTAATTTGTGTGTTGGCCTTAATCTTTTTTAATAGAAAAATTTTTGCTTAACTATGGAATTATTCTGAAATATTTACTTCATTAATAAAGAAATTATATTTATTTTATTTTAGGTTTTAGAAACAATTGAAGAAGGCCTGGAGAACACACCAAAAGCATTCATAAAGATGATGACTGGTGGAAATATAGGGAAACAATTAGTTCGCATATCTGATTTTAAATAGTGCTTTATCTTAGTAGTATTTTTATGTAAACAGTGATATTAGAATTTCTCAAAATTTTGTACATGAACCACTGCACAAATTTCAACTAATGCACAGATGACAATTGAATGGTAGTTATGTACCTTTTTTTTTTTTTTAATAGTTTTGAGAAAATCTGTAACCTATTAAAGACATTGAAATTTAAAATGCTGATTTAGGAATTTTATTTATCATGCTTAAATTAATGTACTATTCCTTTGATTTATGCAATTTTCTTAAATAGTTGTAAGTAATTTTGTAAATAGAATTCTAGTATTTGTATTGTATTTTTTTTATAATAATAGTAATATAAGTAATCTGAAATTCTGATTTAATGACTACTTTGATTTATGAATAAGTTTTATCTGCCCAATTGAAGTGCCTTTAAATTAAAGCTGCTTCTTATACTAAACATCTGGTTTTATTTACAGTCTTTCACTTAAGTCCCATTGTGTAGAATATAACGTAGTAATGCTTATTATAAAGATATCCAGAGGAAAAGGGAACAATACAAGAAATTCAAATTCTAAATAAAATTTATAATTTCAGTTATCCATTTTTAAAAAATGAAATCAATTATTATCTATCTGTGTAATGCATTTTATGCTTTTTAATTTAACATTTTCTCTAAACTATGTAAGTTATTATTGTCACATTTGTTGCTAAAATTTGCAATTCAAATGTTGGATGTTAAATATCCTATATAGTGATAAGTTTAAGGATATGATTAGAAGAAAAAATAAGGCTTGCATTAGATAATACATCCTAAGTTTTTTCAGTAATTTATACAATATACAGGTAATTAGTCTAAAAGGCTGCACTCCGTATTATCTGGAAAATATATGTTTCTCTGTATTGTGTGCTGGTTCTTTTTGATTCATGGTAGATGTAGAAAGTTTGAGGTTTAGTGATGTTTTATTGCCTCTTCTTGTATTTGTAGAAAACATTCTCGGAAATAATTTTTAGCCTACTTAGGAAAATTAGGCTAATGAAATGATTATATCTGTGTATGTCCCTAATAACTTTTAAACCAGTGAGTGACTTTTAATTAAGCTTGCAAGAGTTTTTTACAAATAAAGAGATGATCTATGTTTTGTATTTGTAAATTACTCCATATAGAGAACCCTGTGGAGAAACTTGCATGTAAAGTCAACAAAAATTCCCATTTGTAAGCTTTAGAAGCAAAAATTAATTGATTGGCAGCCAATAATAAAATCTAACAATGCATCGTAATCCATTTCCTAATCCAGTTTAATTTGCACATGCTTTAATTTGATTAAAGTTAACTCAAAAGATTTAGACAAATAAGAATGTGATGATACATTCTTATAAATGTAAATGAAAGATTTAAGCTTTCAGGTAATACAATTTAACTCAATTTTTTTTTCCTTTGTATTGTTTGTATGACTATGAAAATAAAAATAAAAAATGAATAATAATAAAATGCAACAAAGTAAAGTAAGCTTTAAGAAGTTTCTTGTTTAATATAAACAAGGTAGGGATAGCGATTAATAAACCAATCACAATGCTTCGCAACATCTTCTGATACATCTACGAAAATATAATTGATATTGCCTTAGTTTCCTTATTATTATAAATGTGCTTGTTGCGGTATTGTGATTGTTGTAGAGCTGCATTATAAATGTGATTGTTGCGCATGCAAAAGACGCAATTGTTGTGATTGTTGTGCTTAATGATAATTTAATGAGATTTTAATGATACTTGTCCTCAAAAATGGGTTTATAAGTTCAGAAGACTAAAAAGAAAGCTTGGCTACTTTACAGCCAACAGTTGATGACAAAATGTCTGGATAATTTTCCTTAATTGTTGTTTCAGAATTGTAGACATTTTCACATTTTCTGGCTCTTCTGAATTCAAATTTAGGCAAAAAAAAAGTTGCTCAGTGTAGGATGCTCGATCTGAATCAATTCATTAAATTGTGTTTAATTTTCCCATGTGATGGTTTCAGAAAAGCAGGCTGCAGTAATGTTTTGTTGCCACTTGATACTTTTCATGGAATCAAGAAATTAAACCCTACCTAAAGCAAGGAAATGACCTTACAAAAGAAATTAATTCAGGACGAAATATAGAATGCTGAGAAAAAGAGATGTAGGATTTGTTGAGTCAAATTAAAACAGGATTAAGACAGGAATACTCATTAAGTTCTGCCTTGTTTAATTTTATAATGGATAAAATCATTGAACTATTTACAGTTCATACATGCTTAAGAATAAAAATTGTTTGCAGAGGATACTGTAATGATTCCATTATTGCACACATTTGCTTTAAGAGCAAAGCTTTATCATATGATCATTTCAACAGGCAAATATGAATCATCTGCAATTGCTAAAGAGCCCGTACAGTTCAGGCTTTGAGGTGAATAACAAGGTGATTGAGCAAGTACAGCTATTAATATTCGGGATTACATATTTCAAGCAATTTTCCATATAATTCTCTTCTAGCATACAAATAGAAAGTTAGTTTACAACAGATGTTAGACTAGCTGCATGTTGTCATCAATTATTATTCATTTTCGTGGGAATGCGAAGAGAAAAAAGTTTAAAGCTTAGAATTGAAAGGGAACATTGAGCTAAATTACACATCTATTCTAAGTTATGTTTAATAAAATTAAAAGACAAATGAATATTGATAAAATAAAGAAATATAAGTTTAATTTAATGAGGAGGAAAAAAAGAAAAGCTTTATCTGAGATTACAAGATATGCTTTATTTACATAAAAAGTAATTGCAATTTAAAGAGTATTTATAGTTATACATTAGCTTTATTTATAAGAAGGATGCTGTTTAGGAAAAAAAAATAATTATACCACATTTGGGAATTTTTATACGATTTGTACTGACTTGTAATATTATATTTAAAAGTAATATAGAAATAAAATAGGATATTTATTAAATTTATTATGTATTTATTTATTTGTGTAAATTTACACACTTGCTTTTAGTAAGTATTAGATCATCATAACTTCTTAACATAATATAATAAAAATTAAAAAAGAAACAACCTAATTTGTGAATTTTACCTGATTCTGTACGAGCAGATAAAAATATGCTTACATTTTGGTGTTGTTTCTCATGAAAACATGAAATGGTTTCTACTGTTAATTTCTTCTTCAATTTTCATAAAAATTGAGGGTTCCGAATAAATAGTAACTTATAGATGTGTTGAAATCATTTTTTTTTTTTTCCAAAATTACCAAGCATTTATTTCAGTAGTTTGGCATTTTGCCACAATTCTTTCTTAACATCATTTTTCTTTTCTTTTTTTTTTTTGGTATTTGCAATAATTCTTTCTTAATATTATTTTTGCAGTAGTTCTTTCTTAATGTAATTTTCATATTGCAATAATTCTTCCAATTTTAAATTTCACAAGGATTCTTTCTTTATCTATATAAGTTACTGTTGAAAGGAGAACTGGTGCAAAGGAGAACATCTGAAATTACTCTGTCTTCTTATCAACAGTAGTAAACATATTGAAATTATTCTTGAAGAAAGATTTCCTGACATAAATTATAGACATTTTATATTTG
This sequence comes from Thereuonema tuberculata, assembly GCA_023159025.1. Lineage (NCBI taxonomy): Eukaryota > Metazoa > Arthropoda > Chilopoda > Scutigeromorpha > Scutigeridae > Thereuonema > Thereuonema tuberculata. The sequence continues at coordinate 84,859,866 of JAFIDM010002131.1, read as the reverse complement.
AAATTATCAGAATGATGAATCAAAAAGTTGTACTTGCTTCAAGACCAGGTAAGTAAAAGGTTTTATTACAGTAAGGAAATGTCCTGAAAAATGTTCAGTTTTGCTTTCTATTGTAATAGAGTAATTAAGAGCTCAGCTGATTTCATAATTCATTCATTATGTGTATTTTTAAGCCTGGGTTTAGGGTTCGTGCGCCCCTGTTTCAATCGCTGCCCCTCCACACCTACTTAACCTAATTCCCCACTTCAGTTATACAGTGAAAAATATTTTTTGTAACGCTTGCACTATCTGAATTAATGTCATTCCTAATTTTGCCTCATTACGCTTAGTCAATGCTGATACTTTTTGACAGCTACAGGAATAGAACCCGTGGCATTGAAGGTGAGAGCGGTAACCACTGGGTCCTTACATAACTAATGCTAGAGATTAAAGAGTAAGAGGAATAAAAATATACAACACTTTCAAATTTTACATCTTGTTTATTTTAGAAGAAGTAAAATTTAAAGTACACCACAATCTTCTGTAAAAATTAATTACTCCTATATTTTCTGTCTATATTTCATCTTGCTTTGCAAAAGACTTCTTCAGGACATTAATGGAGGAGAAGAAATTCTATTGTCCCTCCTCTAAATTCGTTATGAATACATTTTTTATTTTTCTAAATGTATTCATAACAAATTTAGAGGAGGGAATATAGAATTTCTTCTCCTCCATTAATGTTCTGAAGAAGTCTTTCGCAAAGAAAGATGAAATATAGAAGGAAAATAAAGGAGTGTTTAATATTTACAAAAGATTGTGGTGTATGTATTTGACATTTCAGTTGGTAATAAGAAAAACTTTAAAGTAATTTACAATTTAAAGTAATATGACAAAGAAAATATTTTAAACCTCAAAAATACACAGATAGCATTATCAGTTAAATTAATTTAAAAGAAATGGTTAGAAATAATAAGATTTGAAAGTATTATGTTGCTTTTAAGTGTTTATAAAAGTAGACAGTAACATTTCAAAATCAAGATTAAAGAAATATCAAGTATGAGTATATTATACTGTTACATAAAAAGTAAAAATATATATGTAATGTTACATTTTTTAGCTGGCTTATAAAAATAACAGAGTAACATTTCTTTATTTCAAAATAAAGTCCAAAGGAATATCAATATTTTTACATGAAAGGTTTTCTTCTTGCATAATGATCATGAGCAAAGAGATTGATATAACTTCATCAAAGTCAAGTTGAGTTGTAATGTCTCAATACAAACTACCCCTGCATTTACGAGTCGATCTTGTCTTTGGTTAGACCTTAAGTCCTTCTTCATCCTTCCTGGAATGGAGGAAGATCTTTCAGCTACACAACTCACAGCAAGAGTGCACTTGTATACTTTCAATGCAATGCACACGTTAGGATAGATGTCCTGTAGATTTTTTCAATAATCATCTAATACAACTTTGTAGAGTCCAAGATTTTTCAACATTTTTACCTTTCTTGTTAATAACTCCTCGTTTTACATTTTTTAGAAAACCTTTCAGATGGACGCACTCATCTGCAAAGCTAGTCTCCAAGTCCAAATGTACAGCTCACACAATTGTTTAGCTGAATCGAATATTAGGTTTGAGTCGAGGTTTGTCAGTTTTGAAATAAAGTCAAATTTAGATACAAAAAACTTATATACAAAAATTCTCTTTTCCAAGTCTTCTGTTTCATCAGATTCATCAAAAAAACTTTTTCTCTTCTTCTGTCTCGCAGGCATTGTTTCGAATTGTGACGATGCCCCGCTTGAGCTCCAAGTTCCCATAATTTTTATTATTGCTTGGGATATGTATAGTTCAAAAGATTTTTTTTTTGTTTCTTCCAGATAACCCATCAACAATGTGTAGAGTTCCTTAGCAGTAGAGACATCCATGTCATCTTTCTCTAGTTTTTTCAGTTTTTCCAAACTGTTTGAAAATGGCACCCCATATAGTTGACATAAATGCAGTGTCAAATTTAATGAGTTCTTTCAGCAGATCTCTTGTTTCAGTCTAGGCATTTCTGATCTTCATCCTCAGAAAACTGCTTCAGTGCATTGAAGACAGCTTTCCAATCTAAGTTGAGGCTCCTGCACACGTCTTCCCAAGCACTCCATCGAGTTTGACAGAGAGATTTTAATGTCGTATTCTCGGATTAAAGAATGATGAAATGAAATTCCACCTTTCCATAGAACTTGAGAAAAAGTTGTATAATCTCTGGAGAAAGTAAAAATAAATCTAGAAGATTCTGGACAACACATACCTGATCAAGATCCACTTAAATTTCCTGAATGAGCAGCGCAAGGAATGAAAAAAGCAAGTGGATTTATATTTTTTACTCTTGCTGGGTGGTCAGAATATTTTCTCGACATATTAGATCCATTGTCATATGTCTGTCCTCTGCAAGTCTTCAATATGCAAGCCTTTACTTTTACAGTCTCAAACACAGCTTCGGCTAGGCTTTCACCTTTTTGATGAAACATAAAAATCTTTCTTCTGGATCTCCTTTTTCATTTACATAATGAACGATGAAGCTTACTTGATCGCTGTGTGTGATATCTGGGAATGAATCAACAATTATGGAATAATATTTTGACGACTGGACTGCTTTAACTATATTGGAGATAATTATGTCCTTCATAACCTTTATGAGCTCCTCACATATTGTTGAGCTAAGATATGAGGTCATACGACTTCTTGGATCCCTATATCGTGAAATGTATTCAGAAGGGGTTGTATTCGGTTGTTAGCTCTATTACATCATGAAGTTGCCATTGTATCTCGTTATCTCCTTTAAAAGTCAATCCTCATGAAGACAGCTTTTTTATGACAGATTCAACTCTCTGTAAAACATTCCTCCAATATTGCACCTCTTGCTCATAGACTGTAACTAACTGTTTGTCAATCTTGGCAAGTTCACTGCCTCGGTTCCTTAGGTTAATCACACAATCTTTGTGGTAGAAAGAGTTCTCATGCTCTGAAATCAGTTGTCCACATGGCTCCAATCCTGTTTTGGAAGCAACAAGAGAAATGCCACCAAAGAGCCTACAAGGTGCTCTCTAAAGAGAGCCATGACTTGAAGAATACACTATATATTCCTGCTTTATAATACTGCCATTTAGCAGTTCTCATTTGAATAATTTATTTGTACAGTGACTTTTCATGCCATCAGGATACAAGCAAAGTGACTTAGAAAAGTCATTTTCATCATTTTGCTTTATTCCATTTTTTTATAAGATAAGATAGCTTTTTTGTTAATTTCCCATTGGCATGGGTCATTGCTAAGCAGAGAAACTAAGTCGTTATTTGCTATTTCAGATGGTCCAGAAAAAGGAATAGTAGAGGATTCAGCATGGTTATCACAAGCACTATCATTCTTATTGACTGTTTCTATGTTTTCGATCAAAGAATCAGCATTAAGAAAACTGCTAATCCTATCACTATTATCATTTCCTGTAACGTTAGCTTCATCAGTAAGATTTTTTTTTTTCTGAACTAAAGAAGAAATCAAATTTGGGTACCTTTTTGATAACGTCCTCTTCTTTTTGTTTCTTTTCTACCGCCCTCTTCTGATATGCAGCCCCGCTTAGTCTTTTTCTACCATCCATTTCACTTTTCATACAATTACTATAGGAGTTAAACACACTATAAAGGTTAATTACTGTAAAGTTAAACCACATTGGGTGCAAACCACTCAAGACGGAAACACCTGTACATAACCTATTCCAACTATGCTGCACAACAACAATGACTGAGGGTGACAGGTGGATGATTAGATGATGACTAATTGTTGTTATTGTTTTGACAGACTGTGACTAGCTACCTGCGTCTCAATTACCTGTATTCCACCAAAACTTACAGGGCAGCAGATATGGGGGGAGGGGCAGTGGCAAAGTTTGGATTTTTTTTTTTTATAAACATTTTACAAGCATAAATTGTTGCTTTACTAGTTAAATAGATAACAAATTTTATGACTTTTTAAAATATTACCTGTTATTAAGTTATAGCTATACCAGTTACAGCTGGTAACATTTTAAAAAGTCATAACATTCGTTCAGTACTTAACCAGTAATGCAACAATTTATGCTTGTAAAAATTTTCAAAAAAAAACTCGATCCTTGCTGCCCCCCCCCCCCTTAATCTGCCACCCTCTGCACATGCACAGAATTGCACATGCGTAAATCCGGGCTTATGTATGTGTATTGTATCTGTTAACATTTCTGATTATAGAGACTTTTGTTTCTATTTCTATTTCATAAATGTTAATATCTTCATGGGACTTGACTCCTGTTTTAGTTAGCTTCTGTGTCCTGATCCAATTGGCATTTCCTTTTTTCTACTTCCTTATGCTATGCTTTATGCCTTAGCTTACTTCCAACTCCAGAACAATATACTTGTTAGTAATAATTGTTTTATTAATATATTTCTTTTTATAGGTAAATCGTAATTCCTTGGAGTTCAAACACTCAATCATTCAAGTTTTTCATTTTCCATTTGAGTTTTCCTCCTCCTTAAGTCCCTGTCCTCAGATTTAGGCTGAGTCAAGATCACTTGACAGAGCTTCAGACATTATTAGAATGTACAGAATGTGACCACACACTTCACCTAATTGTAAATGTATTTGCAATCATAACTGAATTGCATCTTTTCAGATTTTTTTCAACAGATTTACTTCATAATAAAATGAACGCTAGTAATTTGTTATTGATTAATTCATTTTTTAGTAATACTTTGCTGCAGAGTTGTATTAACTTTCTAAGTCTAATTATGATATTAATTTTAAATTTATATGAAATAGATAAAATTAAAAACAACATTTAAATATAATTTGTAATGATAAAGCTTTATGCATGATAAAACTACTTAATTTTTACGTTTTAATTTGCTTATTAAAAAATAGCCAGAACGCTGTATCATTTATTTCTATCTATATCAGTGGCGAATATAGAATATATTTTTGGGGGCCACCAAGATTAATGTAAGGTTAGGTTAAATAATTTTAAGTAGACACCCCATGATACTTTATATCAGTTTTGCTGCTCATATTCAGAAGGTAATTTGCACTGAATGCCCTGAATGCTGAATTCATTATTGCATAAATGCATGATTCATTAAAATAATTCAGATTACGGTATTTATTTTTTTCTTTATATTCATTATTTCGGAGGGGGCCCGGGCCCCCCCCCCCTTATATTCGCCCTTGATCTACATGTATATAATTATCAATATATTATATATTAAAAGAAAATATTGTTTTATTAGAATAAAAATAAATATCAACCATAATTCAAAAATTAGCAGAAGCTAAGTTATATCAGCTTTTGACTTTCTGTTACAAAAATGAAAAATATAATAGAAGATGCAGTAGATATTCCTTTTCACAATCATTTTATTATCATTATTTTACATTATTATTTAATTTAATTTTATCTTTTTTTTTTTATTTGTTAGCAGGTGCAACTGCAATCACACTTCTTCTGACTTAATTACTTGAATGAGAATTACTATTAATTACTTGATGAATAGTAGGGTGAATTCTAGAGAAAACAGTAACCTTGGTTTATGAATGGCAACTGATAAATTAGAATTATCCATGTCTGAATTATTATTTGCATCATTACCTTTGATTTATTACCTTTCTTAATTACAGTAATGCTTCTAGAAATAAAACAAAAACAAAAAGTGATTCATTAAACTAAATAAGCTGAAAAAGGAAGGCAGATAAATTTAAAAATTAAACTACTTTAAATTTTGATTTATATTTGAAGGTTTTCTTATAAGTAGGTCTAAAATCTAAATTAAAAGGCCTATTACTTTTCTTTCATCCCAAGAAAATAAATGGACAAAACTACCTTTATTGTAATTTTTGAGAATGTTTGATCTTTTGATTATTATGACAAATAAAGGTGACTTTAAATGGCAGTTTTTAATGTATATCTAAGATATTGGAATATCCTTTTATTTCTTAAGCGTAAATCTTTCTTATTTATAAGCTGATGTTAGTATAATTTTATTTTATTAGGTCTAAAAAATCCACCATCTGTTAGTAATTTTGCTGTGGAGGAATGTGAATATCCAACGGATGCTTTAAAACGAAACATGGTTTTGATTAAGACGTGCTATCTATCTGTTGATCCTGCATTGGTAATTGACACTATTTTTAACAAATAAAAATGTATAAGACGTATAAATAATAATATATATTTATTTTACAGAAAATCACACTAAAGGAATATAATATCTCTAAAATGAAGAATCTAAAGTTAAAAGATGACAACTTATTATTTTTCAAAAATGATTAAATAATAAAAGATTGACACAGTTATTGAGAAGGTAGTGCAGAAACAAGAAAAAGATTATTGGGAATTGTGAAAGAAACTACATTAACATTTTAATTTCAGATGATGATTGTTTTTTTTTGTTTTTTTTTTTCACAATACATTTTGATTGAAAAATATTTTGAATTTATTTATTTTCGTTGATTTGAAAAAATAGAAAGCAATCAAAAAAATTGTATGGTTTCATTTTTTTCTTTTTTAATAGGTTATTTTAAATATCTGAGAGATGTGCTGACTGTTTTTAAAAAGGCAGTGGAAGCATAAGGTTTTCTGTACTTCGATTTTTAATTTTTTAAGATTTTTTTAAAATTTTATTTTATTAAAAAATGTATTTCAACTTCATTGTTAATTCAGAGACTATATATTTTATAAATTTTATTTATTGAAACACTTACATATTAAAAGGGTTTTTCTTTTTTGGTTCAAAAGAGTGAACCTTAAGTTTGGAATTTCTCTGTGTAATGGTTAGAAGAGATTACAATCAAGCAGCATTTCTTCACTAATTGAGGTTTTAAAAAATTTCCTCTCTGAAATTTGTTTCATGGAGATTTTTAATGAATTCTTTAAGACAGATCTTGTTTTGAGGTTAGAGCTTTAACATATTATATATTTTTCCTTTCAGGGGCTTTGAAATTAGAGGATTTTAAAATTAACAGATTTCAATGCTGAGGAGTCTAGTTCTATGGATTTTTTACCAATAGTCCATTTCAAATCATGCTGTCGACTCGGCATGATTTATTTTTTGCTAATATAAGGCACTTTATTATTTTATTTTATTTATATATTTTTTTTTTTTATATATTTGAATGGTATGGGGGATCAGTCAAATTTAACCATTACCGTAAGGTACTTATAACAAGTAAATACAAATAAATGCACCACCTTTATAGGCATCTAATGCAAGTGCTGAGCTGAATGAAACTATAGTAGACTCTTGCTAATCTTGCCCTTAATAATCCGACCTCTCAGTTATCCAGCCTCCGGTTCCGACTGTGATATAAAAGAGGCGGGGTTATTTTTAGACCATTTGTTGCTATCCAAGAAGTGCTGTGATGGCACACCGGCCACATGTGAAAGATTGTAATTTAGCTTTCATTGATGAAGATATCAACAAAAGTGTGCAGGAAGAAAAAGATGAAAGTGATGAGGAAGAGGACACCACAGAGACAGAGAGCACGAAGATTTCTCACAGTAATGGTGCCGAAGCTACAGAAATACACCAACATCTTCCTGCAGTACATAATGCAACAACCAGAAACATTCAGTACCGATGTAATGCTAGTAAAGCATTGCGTGAGAAAGTGTGCCATTGACGAATATCTTCATTAAAGCAAACAAAATCCATTACATGTTTCAAAGTGACCTTACTCAGTAAAAAATGCAAGATTTCATTGGTGCTGTAATGCAATTATATGTTTCTTTTACTGAGTATAGTACACATTGTACTGTACTGATATGAAAAGATCAGTTCATTAATAACATGGTGTGACACCAATTATTTATTAGATGACATTCCAGAACAGCTGTTTTCTTTTAGTTTGGGAGTTGCCATTTTATTTTCTACTAGATCATTTCATTGTTGTAAATGAAATAGTATAGTATGTACTGATCATGTTTTGTTACCATTATCATATGCTTGTCACTTATTTATGTTTTTCGTAAGTATGTACTACATACAGTAAACTTGTAACATTAAATTTAATGAAGAATTAAATTAAATTGTTATGCACTCTCAGTAATCGAACACTCTCGTTAATCTGGCACCCATCTCTGCAAGGAATGGCCAGAGTTTAGTGTACTGGCTCTTAGCAGGGCCGTTCCGAGGGTGGGACGAGTGGGGCGGTTGTCCCGGGCACCGCGGCTGGGGGGGATGAAAATTTTTAAGACGTTGAATGTCTGAAACAGAAGGTACTATCTAGCATAAATCTTGGCACAAAGTCATTGTTGCATTATTGATGTGGGAGGGGGGGGGGCGTGAGACTTCTTGCCCCCAGCGCCTGTAGCCTGAGGAACGGCCCTGGCTTTATTAAGAGTCTAGTGAACTGGCTGCACAGGATTTAGTTGTAAGATATATTTTAAGAACCATATGTTTTTAAACTATTAAAACTGAGTAATTCAGTACTGTTCTTTGGTGTTTGCAATTAATTTTCCCGGTAATAGTTCTTGTGTTTGATTCATGGGAATTTTGCAGAAGGAAAATTACAATAGTTGGAGGAAGAGCTTAGCAACATTAAAAGGTACATCGTGGGTCTTAGGGAATTCAGAAGAAAAGATGAAGAGTTATTGGAACTAAGGAGTGAACATCTGTTCTACTATAGGGGTACAAGAAATGGAAGGAATAGGGGATTTGGTTTCATGATTAAAGAACAACTAAAAAGAGTGTCATGTCAATTGACAGTAATTCAAATAAGAGTGACAACATCTGTTATACATCTTAAGAGATATCTGCTTAAGATAATTCAAGTTGGAGCAGTCTATCAGTCTCTTGCCTTATGAAAGTTATTACCAATCATTTGCAGAAAACATTAGATTCTGCCGAACCAAGAGAGCAAGCTGGATTTAGTAACTGATATAACACAATTGATCACATTCATGTTTTAAGAGAAGTCATTGAGAGAACCAATGAATATGAGACGCCGCTCCGTGTTGCATTTATTGACTGTGAAAAGGCTTTTGACACAGCTAACATGTCTACTGTTATTAGTGCTTGAAAAATCATGCTATTGACACTAGCTGTGTAGAGCTTATTAAAAATATTTATAAGGACCCAATGATAATAATTCGTTTGCACAAAAATACAGATAAAAAAATCAGGATTGGAAAAAGTGTCAGACGGAGATACTATCTCTCCTAAACTATTTACATCAATACTTCAGGAACTGTTCAAAAAATTAAACTGGGAAAAAAAAGACATCAGTATTAATGGTGACACTTTAATCCACCTTTGGTTTGCAGATGATATAGTTATCATAGCTAGAGAGGCTTAGAAATTGCATTAGATGATACAAGAACTTGCCAATGAGTGCCTAAACTGGATTAAAGCTAAACTCAAAGAAAAGAACTATTTTGTTTAATGGATTTATTAATAGCCAACCAATTAAAGTTGGTAATTCTGATTTAGAGGAAGTTAACAGCTATGTTTAATTTGAACAATAAAATAGTATGAATAGAAGCATTATGCTGAAAATTAAACATAGAAGTTGCATGGAATGCTTTTGGTAGAAATACTGCAATATTAAAAGGAGCAATTCTACTATGCTTAAAAAGAAAAGTTTTTTAATTATTATATATATTCAGTTCTAATGTATGGAGCAGGGACATGTTAGCTAACCAGAAAAGCAATTCAGACACTGCAGACAACTCAAAACAAGCATTGAAAGATGTATGTTAAGAATCATGCGATAGGACTGCAAAAGACATGTATGGGTGAGACAGCAAATCAGAGTGTCTGATATTATGACTATAAAGAAGCTCAAATGGAGTTGAGCTAGCTTTTAGCAAGGTGTAATAATAATAGATGGGTCGATGAAATTAAATGCTTTGTTGAATTTGATTAGACGAGAAAAGCTTTCAACCCAAAGAACTAGAAAAAGCTTGGAGAGACCTTCATCCTGCAGTGGATTGAAAATGATTATATACATTCATTACTTTTTTTTTCTGAAAGAAAGTTTACTGGTGTACTTTTATTCTATCCCCCAAAAAATAAAATATAAAATTAGTAATCTACATCACAGCAGTTCAAAATACAAGTGCTGTCACTTGAGCTTGCCTTGCTCTTTGTCATAATACTACTGTTGGTAAAGTTTGGGATTTTTTTAGCCTTAAAAGTTTATCAGCTATTTATATAAAACTTGACTTTTCATTTATGAAAAAATATTTGCAGAGTTCTGGTGCACAATTAATATTTCCTGTATAGATAAAACCGATTATTTTAATTGATTATACATATCTATGAAACTATGAGAAGTAATGATTTTCTAATCATTAAATTTTATTTGTATAATATCATCATTAGGCATGGCAATCTCTTAGCTTCCTTTTGGTAAGTAGTTGAACACTAATCCATCTGCAATTTTAACAAATATATATTACAGAATACTATATGTCAATAAATATATAGAGTAAATATGGTTTCAGTATAAATACAGTATTTATTTATGTACAGTTGAATATGATTATACCTTATTTCTCTTGATTAAAATTGCATCTAAAAATTTACTTTTCATAAAAATAATTCACTAGATCTTTCATTACCCTTGTATTGATTTTGATTTGTATTTTCTCATTAACAACATAAGATGTCACATATTTAGTTATGAATAGCTCTGAAATTGCAGTTCATTCATTTTAAATGTGGGGAAGATCAAAATTTTATCTAATTAAAGAAGGAAGTTATCATTTGGATGATTATATTTGTTTGCATCTGGAAAGGGATTGAACAAAGAGGACTCCAAAACTTTACTTATATAATTATTTTTTGTGCCTCATGAGTTTATAAGTGCAGATCTTTCTTCTGTTACTGAGTAAATACTGAAGTAGGAATAAATTTAAATAAGCCAGAAATCAAAATCGCTTTGTTATCTACTCTTTAAATTTAAAAAGAGAAGGGAAAAAGGCATCATAGAAATTGAAAATATAATTAGAATCTTTACTTGAAAGATCATTAAATGTGACAGATCATTATATTATCATATATAGCTTTGTATTATGTGTTATAGCGGGTGGCCATAAAATAACACGAGATTTTCAGAGCCCTCTATGCAAGGAATGTATTGGACGAATCGTAACAATATTCAGTGGACATACAGAGTGGAAAATGCGGTTTCGATTTCTAAAAAAAAAAAAAATTCGTACCAAAAGTCGCCAAATGGCACTGTAAAGCACTAATTTGCATAACCACATTACGTGTAGAGCGATCGTGATAAAAAGGAAGGTTTGGAGAATTCACATCACTTGGCGACGAACTGCCTTTCAATGGCTCTTACCTTACGTGACCATGCTTTGTTAGTGAAGTTGTATTATCAGCGGGACAAGAATGCCAGTGCTGCCCTTCGGGAATTTCGGCGGTTGCAGACGCTATAAAGAGGACCAATTAGCATGTTTGTGTGTTTCGATTGAAACAAATTGAAAAAAACAGAAATAGCATCCCCCAGATCAATGTGTGGGCTCGCCTGCAAAACATTTCTTATGGTGTAGCAAAGGATATGTTCTCTCTGAAAGGCTCACTTTAGGACCACCAAGTGCCTTAATGGGGCGTTTCTGGACATGGGTTTATTAGGAATATATTGATCCGTAGCCATGGCCCTATACGTGGTTTGAATATTACACACGAATTTTGCAACCCCTATATATATATATATATATATATATAAGGCAAAACTCAAAGCTGGCCCTTCGAAATTTTTCAAATCAACATCACTGTCCGGCTCTATATATATATATGAGCTGTGCCCCGCGGTTTTACCCGCATTACATTCGGCCCTTCTTGGTAATGTTCGGTTCTCGTGCGGCGAAGCTGACCTGTCGCCACCACCGCACCCAAAGGTTGACATTTATGTTTACGGCTCTGCTCCTATTGGTCGTAGTATGATGTTACATAGCCTAAAACCTTCCTCAATAAACGAGCTATCTAATGCAAAAAGAATTTTTCAAACCGGACTGGTAGTTCCTGAGATTAGTGCAAACACACAAACTCTTCAGCTTTATAATAGTAGTGTAGATATGTATAAACTGCAAATAGATTAAAGGATTTTATGATTGAAATTTTATTTGAAATTCACTTTTGCATAGTTTAATTATTTATGTATTTAAATGTATTCCTAATTCCATTTATGTATTTAATAGCGCGCTCGCATGAATGAACGCACAGGAGTAATGTACCTACCTCCTTGGACGTTGGGGGACTGTATTTCTGGCAGTGGAGGTGTCGGTGTTGTTATCAAGAGCTCTAATCCCAAGTTTAAAATTAATGATGTTGTTACATGTTCAGGTAATTGGCCATGGCAGACATACTTTACAACATCAGCAAATGAAATGGAGAAGGTAATCTTTTAAATTGTGTTTGTCGGGCAAAATATCAAATGTAACTTTATATTTCTTTTTTAATATTTATTATATTTTGGGGGGGGAGGGAGGGCGCTGTGTTTGCTTTATGCTTTGCTCCCTAATTCTCTTTGACTCTTACTCCCCATTTGCCACTTTTTGTTTATTGTTTTTTCATATCTTGACTATATACACTGCTAGCCATTAAAAGTGCAGAACCAGGAAGGATGCATCCGATTGACCCGAAATTTGCGTGATGCATAGATCATGGGAGCTCATCTAAATTATTAGCAGCGCAGCACATTGCAAATAATGTGAGCCAGCAATGTTCTCTAGAAGCAGTACAAGAGAAGCGAACAGAGAGCTGCTGTTAACAATTGAAATTGTGTTTGCTTGCCTTTGTTGTGCAAAGACGGCTTCATTATGCCTCAATGAAGAATATGGTAGCCAAACCAGCAGGTTTCTGACTTTGATCTTGGGAGAATTGTGGCATATCAAGACTGCAGATTATCCATCTGAGAAATTGGTACTCGTGTTGGATGAAATGCGGCCACAGTGACAAGAATAAGGAATCAGTGGGTTGAGGAGGGACGGACTTACTGACATGAAGGATTCCAACAGCCCTGTCACACCAATGAACGAGAGGACAGACATCTTGTGGGCATGGCTATTATGGGTCGTCTCTTCCTTTTTATGCCGGGCTGTTTAGCAGACGTTATTGCCGCCTTTGGTGGCTGCACGAGATACTGATTTCTTTAGGTTCTGCAAACTGCATCAATCTGTAATTGCATAATCACTTCATCCTTGTACCATAAGTTGTCTGTAAAATAAATATGGCTTTGATAGCTCTTTTCTTTCGTACTGCTGTACTTTTCATCGCCAGCAGTTTATTTGTTACTGTTTGGCTCCCATGATATTTTCTATTCCCATTCATTCATTTTTTTATTAATGTTGAAGGAATTGTAGAGATTAATTGATTAACAGATAGATTTTTACAGAAAAATCAGAAAGATATGCAATGGAAAAGCTTAACTCAAAATTGATCCAGAGCAACTTTAATAGATAAAAATAAAAAGGAACTTGGTTTTACCAAGCCATTTGATCTGTTATTAAAAGACTGTCCATTTCCCTTTGATTATCTATTTTATTACTATGTCTTGACATTGGTTTGTTGATGGAAAGACAGAGAAGATCCACCAATGAATTGTAAAGTTAGATTCACAGTTTTGGGAATGAGCAAAGTCATGCCTGGGCCAAGGCTACGTTCTTGTTGTACCCTTACTCACACAAGTACTGTGAGCTCTTACAAGGAATACCTTTAGGTTCATATAAACAAATACACACCAAAATTCAGGATGATCATTTTCTAAATTCACTGGTGATAGTCGTCTTTCTGTAAACCTCTGCAGTTGTTCGCTAGAGGTCTGAGCATAAGGGACACGCTAAAGCTTGAAGAATCGGACCTACATACAAATCTGTACATATGACAGCGTAACATCTCTGACTTCTTACCAATTGTCAGTTTTCTTTAGAACTCTGAAGTTGTGCAAGTATTGTAAGGATAATGCATATGAGAACTTTCAATCAAATGATCAAAGTTAAGAAATCCAAGAAAACCTGCAAATGACTCGTCTTCCAGAATAATATCTCCACGGCGCACTTTTCATCTTAACATGATCTCAACCAATCTCAATACATTAGCTGGGTTGATCACTAATCTTCAAACTATTTTCCTTATCACTATACAAACAAACAACCTTAAGTAATGCTATGTAGGCATCTGCGAATGATGTAGGCAAGCGACAGATTCAAGGTTTGGCAGAACAGAGACCTCTAGTGAACAATGCAGAGGTTTACAGAAATACAACCAGCACCAGTAAATTCAAGGATCAGAAAATGATCATCCTCTGAATTTCCGTGCATATTTGTTTGTTCGAACCCAAAGGTGTTCCTTGTTAGTGAATGCATCAATTGATGGAACTGTGAAATGGATGTAGAGCATGTTCAATGTGAGAGCTCTCTTTCTCCTGCTACTCCAGATTAATTGTGCTGAACAAATGGTGAGAAATCAATACTTCATTGGTTTCTTTATCATGGCTTGAATGAGTGTCATTTCATCAGGTTGCCATTCAATGGTATTTGCTGCGATAACATACTCTGGCAAAAAATCATCCATGAGTAGTTATCACCTCATTGAATCAGTCTACCATTTGAACTGAACAAAGGAGCATTTGGCATAAAACAGCACACTGTTCCTTCAAATACTTTAACAATAGATAATAAGCAGCATTATTTACTTGTATCCGAAGATCAATTCCTCTAATCTTAGCAAATATTCCAAGTCTTTCAGATACAGCCTTGTGGTCATGACAATGACCTGCCATGATGTTGATCTGTCTAAACTTGGGTTCAATCCTGTCTTTGGCATGGATATGACTTTCTTCTTCTGTGTTTCATCTGTTGTTAGGGTATAATGTGAACTGCCTCCTGTAGTGTACTAAATAGTTTACAGTTTCTTTCCCTTGTTGTGACCAAAAACACAAGTGTCAAGAACCCGTGATTGCAAAAAAAAAAAAAAAAAACAAAGGTTCCAATTGGTTTGTAGATAAGAATTGAAGCTTGCACAAATGCTTAGATAAAATAACACTTTTAATAACTAAATTACAAAACAAAATCAGGTTTCGATTCAACTCCAATCGTTCGCAGGCATTTAATGAGATTACAAAAAAAATTCATAAACATTTTTTTATTTTTTTTTAAATTAATTTTTTTTTGTAATCTCATTAAACGCTTGAGAACTATTGGAGTTCAATTGAAACCTGGTCGTGTTTTGTAATTTAGTTATTAAAAGTGTTATTATGTCTAAGCAGGTGTGCAATCTTCAATTCTTATCTACAAGTGATGTTCAGCACAAGTAAAAATTCACAGTGCATGTTCCAATTGGTTTCATTGAGCAAATTCCATTTATTTCTGCTTGGGCATAGCTTCGATTAGATAGTTAGGCCATTGCTTATCTAAGATGCGTCTTAAGAGGACTTCATTCCTTTGACTTATATAGTTTTTCAGCAGCCTTGATGAACAACCACAACACAGACAACCAAAATCTTGATAAACTTGTTTATAAGCCCTAGAACCAGTATCTTTCTTAAGGAGTTTCAAATTTATGCATTATCAGATCTTTTTCTTAATAATCTTTGCATTTAATGATACGTATTCCATGTCATTGAGGTTTTCACAAACTAAATATTTAATCTGTAAAAATTTTGTCATCCAAATTAAATACTTAGTTTTAAAACATAAAAGCTATTCTATTTAAAATAGATTGCCTCTTTTTTTTAATTTTCATATTGAATAAAATCTATTTACATAATTTTAATTTAAATATTACTAATTTCAGGTGGATGTTGATGCTCTGAAAGGCAGGATCTCACTTCCTTTAAGTTGTCTGGGACTGACAGGATTAACTGTTCTTATAGGTTTTCAAGAAAATGGTAATATCAATCCTAATGGAAATCAGACTTGTGTGATTAGTGGAGCTGCTGGTGCCTGTGGGACACTTGCAGTTCAGGTGAAGTCTAAAATAATAATTGCTTTGATTAACTTGATCAAATTAGTTAATTCGTATCAGATCGATAGTTTTGTGTGCAACCTTTCCATATATTTATTTAACCATAATTATACCTTACTAGGCCATCCCCCTGGTAAGTATGAAATAATCCAAAAAGAATCGATTCCAAGCGGTTATGGCAAAAAGTGATATTTTATTCCTTTTTGAATGAACTCATTATTTGATAGAGCGTGCCATTGTTGACGGAGAGAAGCTAAAAAAATGAATGTTGAAATTTAAATTTTAATCTAGTAGGCTAAAATAAATGAGTTATTTTCTTTTTTCTTTGGCTCTTCTCTCATTGTGCCACACACACCCATTAAAAGGGAGTGATAAGAAACAATATTTTGAATGTAGTCCCCATGGCCTAATAGATAAGACATCTGACTTTGGATCAAAAGGTTGCAGGTTCGATTCCCGTGGCGAATGCTTCATTGTAGAAATTTTTTTCGCAGAAAATTTTGAGGTTCAACAATGCTCATTTGAGTCTCTTCACTTCCTTGCAACAATGAACAACCATTTTCCAGTGTTGCACTAACATTGTGAATATTGGAATTTACAACAATTGCACCTTTGCATTTGTCTACTTCCTCACAACAATGAAACAGGAACAACTGTTTTCCATTGCTGCAATGTTCTGGACAGACAGAGAAATAAAAGATTTTATATAAGATTATGACATTGTAATATTCCAATAATACACCACTAATAGCATAAAAATAAATAAAGAGAAAACATTTAAAAAAGAAATATAGATTCAATTCAATCCAAGTGAAATATCCCATTTAATTCATTGCATCTTTGAATTAAGGATGCAAACCAATTCAGTCTTTTAAAGCTTACCACTTAATATCTCATGAACCCCTTCTTCCTTTACTTCTCTTTCATCCATTTCCTTTTTAATTTCTTCTTTTATTTTTTCCTTACGGTTTCCTTATCCAAACCCTGATTTATCTATGTTTATGATTCTGCCACAAATCTGAATCATCTTAAAGTTTCTCTACAAATAATTTCCTCAACTTTCATTGATGCTGAAAGGATTTTTGTTGAATTTCACTTTTTCCAGCTCCCTATTAATTTCTGTAGAATCTTTTATTTTTCATTTTTAATTTTATTTCCTCATTTCAGATAAAATTTTCTCTAAGGACCATTTCTTATTTATAGAATTTGTTACTATGTAAATCTATCCAATTCAATTTTAATTGATTTTTATGTCTTAGTGAAATATTGCCCCAACTCATTAAGTCAAAATGGAATTAATATAAAAAGGCTACATTTGAAGCTTTCCAGTTCATTCATGTATTGAGGGGTTATAAAAGATAACCTGATTATCTTTTAATAACTTATTTTTATTTATTTGTGTTTTTTTCAATAATTTTAGATTGCTCGTCTATTAGGATGCACAAAGGTCATTGGGATTTGTGGAAGTGATGACAAATGTAATATTCTTATTCAAACATTAGGATGCGATTCAGCAATCAACTATAAAAAAGAAGATTTTGCTCAGAAGCTCAAAGAAATATGTTCTGAGGGAGTCCATGTTTACTTTGACAATGTTGGTGGTGAAGTTAGTGACAGAGTTATTGAACTTGTAAGTGAAATTAATATTATAATTTTAAGAAATTCCTCACAGGAATCAGTATTTGATTAATGTTGGAATTCCCTGAAAAATTGAAATTAGAATTTAAGAATTTTAAATCTTCAGTAGGTTCATTCTGAAAAAAAGATTGAAATTGTTAATGAACATTTTGAGATACTTTTTAAAATAATTTAACTTGTGCAGTGATTTATTTGGCCAAACAGTGCACAGATTCTGTCCCTTATTAAGACAAATGGTGCAAAGGCAACAGACCTGGGCATTAGAATCAAATGAAATTAATTCAAATTCACTGATAATAAAATGTATTAAAAATATTAAAAAGAAATAGTATTTACATGCAATCAGTAATGAATTACACTCATTAAAAAAAAAAAAAAAAACTATGCACCTAGAAGGAGTTGTCCAATGGAGACAAAAATCGGTGGAGAGGAAGATTATGTACAGAATAGAAAATCATTAAAATTTCAGACAAATTGAATGATTTATTTCAGAGTTACAGAGTTACAAAGTAACGAGCTCAATAAGGTGTTGACCCACCTCTACCCTGAATGCAAGCTGCCACACGACGTGGCATAGAGTGATAAAGCTCCCTGATGGCCTCCTGCGGTATTTCTTGCCAAATTTGCTCCAATTGTCGGGTTAGGTCATCCACAATTCCTGGTGGATGCAGTCGCCTTCCCATCATATCCCAGACATGTTCGATTAGAGAGAGATCTGGGGATCTGGCTGGCCAAGGAAGTGTTTCACAAGCTTCAAGACAGCTCGTAGCAACACGTGTCGTATGTGGTCTGGCATTATCTTGCTGAAAAATAAGGCCAGGGTACTGCAAAAGGAAGGGTAGCAAAATAGGTCTCAGAATGTCGTCGACATACCGCTGTGCTGTAAGTGTGCTGCTAATGACGACCAAAGGGGTCCGGCTACCAAGGGAAATGGCACCCCAGACCATAACTCCTGGTTGAGGGCCTGTGTGGCGTGCAATAGTGAAAGCAGGATCGGCACGCTGCCCTGGGCGTCGCCAGACACGTCTGCGACGATCGTCAGGACACAGTTGGAAGCAGGATTTGTCGCTAAACACTATACGTCCCCAGTCAGCAGCATTCCAACCGGATCGAGCCAAGCACCACTGTAATCTGGCCCGACAGTGTGCAGCGTGAGTGGCAGGTGGCGTAATGGTCGGTACGAGCGTAGATGTCGCTCTCTCAGTCGTCTGTGAATGGTCATGGTGGACACTCGTGTGCGGGTCGCACGTCTGATGGTTGATAACGATGATTCAGGCGCTGTGACAGCTAATCTGACAATCACTCTATCCTCCCGCTCTGCTGTGGCCCTAGGTCGACCGCTACCTTCTTGACGCTGAAATTTGCCATTGTCCACCCATTCCTGCCAGCATCCTCTAATCGCCGCATCACTTCGACTCATATGACGAGCAATTCTCCGATTTGCCCAACCTGCCTCTTTCAATCCAATGATACGACCTCTTTCAAACTCTGACAGTTGCACGTAATGAGCTCGAATCCTGCGACGAGGCATTTTTTCAGTCGTTGAAAGGTATCCTTACTCGCAATACAACTGAAATTTTGACCATCAGATTGAGAATCGCCTCTTATATACACCTGCTGAGTGCGCAGTTCCTATGCGCTGTAGCTCTCGCTACTCATTCATTGGACAAAGTTTAATCATTTGCATGGGCGGTCCCCATGTCTTTGCATATGAAATTTCATTACAATCGGACAACTCCTTCTAGGTGTGTCGTTTTTTTTTGGTAATGAGTGTAGATGAAAATCAGTTACAGTGCAGTGAATTACTACAAATTCTTATTACACAGAATAATAATATTGTTGCAAAGTTGAAAAGCCTTCCCCATTGATCAGTTACACTGCCCTGAGATTGGCTGAATCGGGAGGCCAATCGGCTACATGCAAGCTCTCTCTCCAAGTTACGAACCGCACAGAGAGCTTTCGAGCAAGCCACTGGCAGACCAGAAGGAAAGCTTAAGAACATTTGAGAATCTAGTCTGATATGCATATATACCTGTAAATAATTGTAAATAAAGTGTGTGTGCCTTAGACTAAACCACAGCGTTAGTCTCTGTCATTTCGACCATACATCAATATAAACAATGAAAAATACAGAATTTTGAAATGCACTTTAGTGTATCATCAGGAAAGATGCCTTAATTCAAAAAGTAATGCCAAGAAGTTGACATTTTTCATAAGAAAGCATAAAACTATTTTCCATTCCGGCTATTGAAAACATTGGCATACTGAGTGCACTTTTTAGAAAGCGATTAGCAGAGAGTCAGAAGCTCAAAGAAAAAAAATTCGCCTATAAATAGAGCCAATAAGAACATCATGTTAATTTATAAGAACTCTACTAACAGTGTGTTATATGCCACTTGTTTTTCAAAAAGAGTAATATTGAATGTACTATTAAATGCCACAAAATATTTAATTCTGCACCTGCTTATGGCATTTTGTTACTTTTGTTGTAATGGAAAATTGTGATGTTGAGATCACTGTTCTTCATCACTGGCTTCTTTATAATATGATATGGAAAAAATTTCACTATATTTATTGATTCCTACAGAAATACAGTTATTTAAAAAAAATCTGTAGGTCTATGTTTCTTTTGGAATTTGGAACTAAGGGGCTTCAATAAATAACTTATTTTTGTACAACTTGTTTTCTTTCCTTAAAGGCAATAATGGATTTGACCTGCTCAGCAAGTTTTTTCTGGGGATGGGGTAGTCATAGGTGTACCCAGGATTTTGGAATGGGAGGGGTTAGGAAGATCATAGTCATTCAACCAAAAAAAAAAAAAAGTCTTCCTTTCCTGGATGGGGGGTTACAAACTGATGAACTTTCCAACCAAAAAAAAAAACCGGTCCAAAGATCTAGATTTCTTCCATTTTCAGATGCAATGGAGGGTTCTAACCCCTACCAATCCCTTCCCTCAGTACACCCAGTGGGTATAGTATATTAGTTAAAGTAATAATTAATTAAAAATAATAAAATTATTTTGTAATCAAAATAATTTAAATAAAATTTACCATTCCTTTGCATTTCCTAATCTTCTTATGAGAAAGAAATTACATGAATTATTTAAAATTAAAAATTCTAGAGCGGATAACTGCTGTCATCTCTCCAATTGACTGTACCTGTTATAAAGGGTGTATGTGAGCAACCATATCTCCTGTTTTTCTCGACAACAGTTTGTTTGCGTGAAAATTTTCAATACCAAACAGTAACCAAAGAATCGAATGGTGGTATTATTGATGTTCATTAGAAACCAGAAATGGGGGTAATCAGGATCAATTTTGAAATTTTAGATTAGAACTTAGGATATGTGTAGTATCGTTGGATAGATCTTTTGAAAAAAAACAACAACTTTTAATAAAACTTTTTTCTCTAACATTCCTGGTTTAGTCACTTCCAGTTATTGACAATAATGAAATTGAAAAAGGTGAAATCAGTTTCAAAACATTCAATGCAGAGTAATTTTAGAAAGGAAACACAACCATTGGTAATGTCATTGTTATCAATAGCTGCAATTGTTCCGATGAGTACTGATGTGACAAGCTCCATCATTTTTCCTCCTGAATTATGACTAAACAAGGAATGTTAGAGAAAAACAGTTTTAGTAAAAGTTATATCTTTTCAAAAGATCTATGCAACGATACCACGCACGACCAATGTTCCAATTTGAAATTCCAAAGTTGACCCCCTGTACCCCCACTTCCGGTTTCTACTGAACATCAATAATGCCACCATTCGATTCTTTGGATACTACATTCATTACCAAAAAAAGCGACGCACCTAGAAGGAGTTGTCCGATTGTAATGAAATTTCGTATGCAAAGACATTGGGACCGCCCTTGCAAATGATTAAACTTTGGTGTCCAATGAATGAATAGCAAGAGCTACAGTGCATGGGAACTGTGCACTCAGCAGGTGTATATAAGGAGCGATTCTCAATCTGATGGTCAAACTTTCTGTTGCATTGCGAGTTAGGATATCTTTCAGCGACTGAAAAAATGCCTCGCCGCATGTCTGGGATATGATGGGAAGGCGACTGCATCCACCAGGGAATGTGGATGACCTAGCCTGACAATTGGAGCCAATTTGGCAAGAAATACCGCAGGAGACCATCAGGGAGCTTTATCACTTTATGCCACGTCGTGTGGCAGCTTGCATTCAGGATAGAGGTGGGTCAACACCTTATTGAGCTCGTTACTTTGTAACTCTGTAACTCTGAAATAAATCATTCAATTTGTCTGAAATTTTAATGATTTTCTATTCTGTACATAATCTTCCTCTCCACCAATTTTTATCTCCATCGGACAACTCCTTCTAGGTTCGTCGTTTTTTTTGTTAATGAGTGTATTTGGTAATGAAAATTTTCACGCAAACAATCTGTATCCTGTGTTTTATGAGAAAATCAGGGATATGGATGCTCTTGAACACCCTGTATATACACCTACGCTATTTGTTCTATCAGTGATCTATCTGTAAAATATAGTTTTCTTGTTTTCACCTCACATTGAGGTACATTTAAAATATGCTTATCTTGTTTCTACTATTAAATATTGTAGGGCTATTTTGTGATATATTATTTTTCATGTATTGTTAAATGTTTTCTGATCGAGCTCAGTCAGACAGCTGCACAAGATATTGTGGGATTTTTGATTATTATTTCTTATTACATCATTGATCAATTTGATATTAAAATTCTATACATTTCTATAAATTTTTCTCACTTCTCAAAATGTTGTACAGTAGAACCTCATTATAACGGACCCTATTATAATGGACGTCGCTTATAACGGACAGTTTTAAAAAAAATTTGTAATAATAATAAAGGATGCTTATTTTTATCTGACGAGTTTTACATTTCCAAGCATATGTGTTTGAAAATGTGTTTGCGTATTATGAACACTTACGGCACCTCCGTCAGTTATTAACTGAAGACATAAGCAGCCAACAAACCCAGCAGAAAATAAATTATTTTTTTCAAACCAATTATGTAAGCAATCAACATGAACCAGGACCTTCTTGTTCTACAGATTAATGCAGTGTGTACGTACACACAGGGCCGTCGCGTGGTTTGTTGGCGCCCGGGGCAAGATTTCGTCAGGCGCCCTATACTTGATATTTGCGCCCCCCCCCCCATCCCAAAAATCTACAACCAAAAAAAAAAAACCACGGAATCTCCAATTCAACAACTAAAAACGGAATTTCCAATTTTTTTTTATTTTTGCCATTGCCGCGGCGCCCAGGAATTTCCATTCAACAACCAAAAAAAAAAAAAAAAACGGAATTTCCAAATTTTTTTATTTTTGCGGTTGTTGCGGCGCCCAGGGCAATCGCCCCGGTCGCCCCGCCCACGCGACGGCTCTGCGTACACATCTTTTTCAGTTCAACCTACTAGGCTGAAGGCTGTTTTCTATTTGATATATAATAAACAATTGTACTTTCATTGATGTATACCCAGCTGCAGTACACCCCTATAAGAATTATTTGTTATAAACCGGACTTTCATTAAAATGGACAACCTTCAGCCCCTATTAGTCCGTTATAATGAGGTTCTAGTGTATATTGCAAATACTTAATGTGCAGTATTGCTAGTCTATCCAAAGATGATCTGTTGTTATAAAAGACTAAATTGGATATATTGTTGGATCTTATAATATGGAGTAGGAACATATCTCATTAATTGTTCAATTACTATAATTATAAGTATTATGAAAAAGGTCTTTCAGTAATTCTTTTCAGTAATATTTGCTATTAAGACACCATATGCTTTTCTCATGGCTTTTGTAGTTTGGACTATTTAAGTAGTGTTCACAGAGGTATCAAAAACTATTAATCTGTCCTTTAAAAGTTCATGTAGATGAATTGAGTGAAACCATTAAATTCAGCAGGCAAAAATTCCAGAGTTCATGTAGTAAGAATATTATTTCAACTGTAGTTGATAGGCTTGATCTTACATGTGGTTAGCCTAAACAAGTACATGTTAATAATAAGCAATTCACTTTGTTTTGCTTATAATCAAGAATTGAAAGAGATAAAATGGATGTAGGACTTCTTGTCACACAATCTTTTGTCTATTAAGTCCTTTTAGTACAGTGCTGTTTTCTTTACATATAAGAGCTAACAAATTCAACTAATAGGTAAATAAAGATATGAAAATATCATGAAAATCGTTTGCTCAGGTAGTTGTCAACTAGAATGTTACAATATCAATCTTTTTTTCTCCCTAGTGATTATGTAGGGATTTTCCAACCTTAAGGAGAGAAAATGAAAATAAAATGCACCTACTTGATAATGTAAAATAAAATAAATAGGATTAAAATGATAGGAACAAATCAACAGTTTCGGAATACTGTGCATATTCCATCTTCACGGACGGCACTAACATTTAGGATAACATGAGGTGAGGACACATAGTGAAAGTGTGTCCTAATCTCATGTAGTCCAAAATATTTGTGCCATCTTGAAGATGGAATATGCACAGTATTCCAAAACTGTCAGATTTCCCCATCCTTTTAATCCTATTTATTTATTTTACATTACCAAGTAAATGCGTTTTATTTTCATTTTCTCAAATTAAATTCATACAAGCATGTTAAGTCTTCTCACTTTTCCAACATTAACTTGAACTTTACAGTACTTAGGAGTGTTTAGGCTGAATTCAATGTACTTAAGAGTTTTTTTATATATATTTTAGATGACTGAAGGTAGCAGTGTCATTTTGTGTGGTCAGATATCACAGTATAATAAAGGCGTACCCTATCCACCTCCAATCCCAAAGGAAACAGAAAAGATATTAAAAGACAGAAAAATTAAGAGGTAATTTACCATTTAAAATAAAATCATTAATAAAGTTAATCTCATTTCCTACAATTTCGATAATTTTAACTTTTTTTGTAATTATGTTACCTCTAAAACATTTGATTTTAATTTTTTTCTCTCTACTGACCTATCTGTTGATCCACTCATCCTACTCTATCTACATATCCTTCTTATTTATTAACAAATACCAACTACCCAAAATAAAAAAGGCAATTTTTAAAGATTCAATCTATTTAATAATATATTTATGATGTTCAACGTTCTTAAGAAGAATAAATAAGTTTTTACTACATCCAGTATAACAATTTTCTTGACCATACCAAGTGAAGCATCATAATCTTTATGAATTCAATACTTTTCTACACGAGATTATCTATTTGCATATTCTCTTCAGATATAAAACTGCTAAATCATCTTTATGAACTCGAAAGACAGGTAAAAAGGTTGATCAGAAATAAGTTTCAGTAATCTAAACAAGAGTTTATATGAGGATACTGACCATATAAAGATTGAAAGAATTTCCGATGAGCTCTTTTGTAACAGTCTCCTTGGAGATTGAGGCATTTGAAACATACATGGTGAATCAAAAGTCCCAGGACATCCTTGCATTTTGGAAATGGAAGGGAAAATGAAATATCTGAGTACCCCAGTAGAAAGTGGGTGAGAGGGCCTACATTTTAGGATATTTCCAGAATATGGCCACCATCTTGAATGCAAGTCAATTTTTTTTCAAATGGGAACAGGGTAATGGGGTGTATCATTTCAAACAAGAAAACCCCCAGAAATTCAATGGTGCAATCAGTTTTTATGTAACATAATTCATTTTAATTTTATAAGTGTTCAAAGTTAGAAATTCATTCCACCTGTAAGACATAGAGGAGTGAGGAAGTGAATAGCCAAATTTCATCAGACAGATACTGCTGGTCAACCAAGATCAGTCACTGCAATGTTATTATAATTCCTGAGAGCCCTCAGTGAAGCTCACGTATGTGAGGGGATTTCTTCAGATATGTTGTTGTATGTCCATGCTGACTGGCAGCAACGCCTCATGTTGTTTGCAGCAAAATGGGAAACACATTGAACATATTTTGTAGGCCCATAATGTGCATCCCCTTGGGATTCCTGCTGTGGTGATTGTCAAGAATTTCTAACTTTGAACACTCATAAAATTAAAATGAATTATGTTACATATGCACCATCACTGATTGACCATTGAATTTCTGGGTTTTTCTTGTTTGAAATGATACATCACATGACCCTGTTCCCATTTGAAAAAAAAAATGATTTGCATTCAAGATGGCAGCCATATTCTGGAAATATCCTAAAATGTAGGCCCCTACACCCATTCTTTGCTGGTAGTCAAATATTACATTTTCCCTTCCGTTTCCGAAATACAAGGGTGTCCTGGAACTTTTGACTCACCCTGTACTCTGTCTCCAGTAGTGTCTATCCAGCACATAGAAGATCCATAGTTTAGCAAAACATTTGATGAAATGTTCCTTCAAGTGTTCTTTGAAGAAAGAAACCAGATGACAGTTGCTGAGGCCAACACAAACTGTTTGAAATGCATCTCTCAACTAAATTTTTTTTTAATAAGTTCGGGATTTAATGCTCCAATATATAAACATAATATGTATGCAATAAATACTATTAATGAAAGTTCAGGATTTACAATGATATCTGTGGTTAGACTGTAACAGAGGAGGATCACCCTGTCACTAAGAAGACTTGTTTCTCTGATAGCTTCGCAAGTTGAACAACAAGGTATATTAGGGTGATGGCATTGTTTGTTTGTTCATGTTTCAGGGAATTCAGTTTAAACTTCTTTGCCCAGTAGAGTTAGAATGTCTTTGTTCTGTGCTTGGCAATTTAAAGTATTCCATCATAAAATGAAAGAGAAAATTATGAAGAATGAGTCAAATGGAAAGAGAATCTAATTCCTACAAAGAAACTGAAGGAAGGTTGCAGAGCTAACTATGAATTCCAGTGCCATAATCTTTTATTGTTGTTGAAAACAATGCATTTTGATTTCTAGACGATGCTATTAAAGTTAAGAGACTGTGTTGTTCACAGCACTATCAAGAAACCTGAAAAATTATAAATGTATACAAACTTGCAGGCAAGTCTCTGCAATTGACTGGGAACACAATTTTTAACATGCATCTAAGAGAAAAACTTATGTCATTTTTTAGTAAGTGTAATGGAAATAATAAATATACAAAAATAATGATTTTCATATCTTCTTCAACAATATCCTCAGTAAGTCAAACAGTAGTCAATTTTTGCTAATATGGTCCTGGCAGGAATTGCTGAAAAATGCCAGGAGATAATTTAAGGAATTTAGGCAAGCCAAAAATAGCTTAACAGCTTTCTTAGAATAGAAAATCGTTAATGCTAGAAAAATAAAAAAAGAGTATCCTTAACAAACGTTAACCCTCTCCAAATTGCCCAACCTCTTGAACAAAATGGAATCTCTGCTCTTGAAAATTATACTCCAAGACCCTTGTGAGAAATTATAAGGTTTTATCTGAAAGACAAGCAAGATTTGAAGTTGGTGTGTCCTGGGAGCTGCATAAACAGCTAAGCAGTGACTGCAATTACAGCTCCCTCAACTCCCTAGAGAAGCTGGCCATGGTTTTTCAATGAGGCTGTAGTCGTCTGTTGATGAGGCTACTAAAGCCGTCTTCCTCAGAGCTGCAAAAGGAGTTGTGCTTCTTCACTTCTTGTCTTCATGATCGTAGGTGACTGCGACATAGTTTCTCTAGATTTCTATAACCAAAATGTATAAATAAAGTGTTCTGAACTCGTTTTTGGAAACAAACAAATAAAACAATAAGTTGACATTAATTACAGAAATTTATAAAAATAAGAGAATTCAATTTAATATAAAGATCCACATTATTGACATAAAATAATGTATTCTTTAATGAATTTCTTTTTTTGTAAAATCTTAATAATAAATTGCTTAGAAAATATATTTGATTTTAAGCTAATATTCATGACAATTTAATTAGTATATGAATGTATGATTGAGAAATTGAGTTTTTTAATGTTATAATGAAATAACACAATACAATATCTTTTTATTTTAAAAACAACCTGAAAATATAATCATACAATTAGAATATTATAAGAAAAAAAATATAATTAAAAAGAACTGATAATGAAGATTCTAAAAAAAAATTTATGGTAGCTTTGTTTCAGTATATTTTATTTGTTTTTAATGTGTGACAATTAGGTAATATGAAATAATGTTTTAATGTAATGCTTTCAAGTTATCATTTACTCATTCCCTTCCTATAATTTTGATGAATCGCATTTATATTTGGAAGTTCATAAAGAGAGCCACATTTTGGAAGGAAAAAAAAAAAAAAACAATTTCTATTGCAACATGAGTTTTAATGGATTCTTTATATTTGGAGGAGGAAGAAGAATGAAAAGAATCATTTCATTTATTTATTTCTGATTTTTTTTTCTCTCAACAAAAATAATGCTGCCTCATTGACAGAATCAATTGAAACTGAAAAGCGCGGGAAATAAAACTTGACCCTTTTTGCCTTAGGTGAAGATGACACTGCTGAGGTGACTTCAAAGACAGTCCGCCAACGCCTATGTTTTTATGGTGTGGAGGTAGACTGCAATTGCAGAACTGCTCTTGCAGCTCCAAGGACATACCATTTTGACTGCTACAACAATATAATGTGATTCTTTTCCTTTTCCAAGATGGATGGAATCTTCTATCACTCAGTGATAGTAGATAACTTAGAAATATTGCAATTGAATTTAAAAATTTCAATTCTTTCGATATTACAAAGAAGACAGTATGCTTTAGCGAAAATGATATGCATGCTTTATTTTCTTCCACTAACTCAGTAAAAGAAAAGTGCAATTTTATTATTATTATTTAAAGAAACAACAAAGATTAGAAAATTAGAAAAAAAAAATTGTTACATATTCAGTTATTGGAATTAGAAAAATTTTAATCAAATGATTAGTTTTATTATTTCTTTTTAACTTATCTACCAATTGGGATTTCATTATTATGATAGTGAAATAACCTAACATGTAAGGACTTAGATTTCTTTTATTTTTTTTAATCTAAAAGGAAACAGACAAGTGTTATAAATATTTTATTATAATTAAATAAATGGTTTATGTTTCTTTTTAATTTTTCTGTTCTGCTTTGATTACTTCTTAGCACAGAAACAGTACTTTGAAAAAAATCTAACTTAATATCTTTTTTTGTTATTCACTTTATCTTAATTTAGAGAGAAATTTATAATATTCTTTTACCATAAGAAATTTGATGCAGCTCTTAAACAATTGTCTACATGGCTAAATGAAGGAAAACTGAAGGTATGTAGAATATTATTGCAATCAGTACCAATATTCGATAGCATTAAAAAACTGTTTTTGAAAAAAAAAATAAAAAAAAAATAGCTGACCTAAGAAGTTAGTTTATTTAATTTTATGTTATATTTCTTCAGTAATAAATAAATGTTATATTTTAGGTTTTAGAAACCATTGAAGAAGGTTTGGAGAACACACCAAAAGCATTCATAAAGATGATGACTGGTGGAAATACAGGGAAACAGTTAGTTAAAGTTTCTGATTTTAAGTAGTTAACTGCCATATTACTTTTACTGTTTTATGTGAACAGCGATATAAGAATTTAACAATTTTCACATTAACGCTTAATGGATATTAGGGTGACCTAAATGGAATCATAATGAACCTTTTTTTTGTGTAATGTTTTCTTGCAAGAAATGATGTAAAATAGAATCTTAATATTTTGAATTTTTTTTTTTATGTATGTTATATAAAAAATTAATTTTATAAGAACACTTGTAAGAACATTAAAATAGTGTAAAGAATGATGTTTAGAGATCTCCTTGTGAACAGCTTGATTGGCATTTGACAGTGATCTATAGGAGATTCCACATTATATAATTTTAATAGTAATTGTTACTGTTTTAATGATTTTACTAGATAATAATTTTTTAAATCTTAAAATTCTGATCTTTGGATTTCTAATGGATTTTGTTTTGTTTTGTAATAAATGGGAAGCTAATCTCTTAATGGTTTAACAAGTCCTTTTTGATTGTAGGAACTATTTTTACTGGAAAACCTTTTAAATTAATAATGCTATACATGCAACTTAACATGACAATTACATTATTAAATTTCTGTTGTACAAGAATGAACATAGCAATATTTAACTTAATCATCAGACACCTAATATTAAAAACACAATTAAATTAAATCATCATTGCAGATACTTCTGGTCCCAACAAGAGAGCCTTTCTTCAGTGAAGTAAAATAAATTGTTTTTAAAGACCAAAATTCTAGCCATTTCATTGTTTATCTTGTTGTACAGTTAATTTTTATTATGCCTGTTATGGTTCAGAATATGCTCCAAGTTAATTTACACAGTAAAAATGTTCACCAAAAAAAAAAAAAAAAAAAAAATCAGTGTAAATATATATATATATATAAATCCAATACACAAAATTTTCAAATCACAAATCACTGTCCGGCTCTCTTATATATATATATATATATATATATACATGCATGCACTAGTGGCCAAATTGTGGAAATCTTTTAGAAAATTTTTGTTTTTCAAGATTGCTGGCTCATAACATCTGTTTTTCTAAGAAAAACACTGTAATATATAATGCAATTCAATACAAGTTATGACAAAAAAAAAAAAACACAATTTGAAAAAATTATGCTGTAAAACTATGATGAAACTTATTTCATAAGTTCTCACCACTTCTGTTAGTATTTAGTCAGGAAACCTTTTGTGGCAATTACGTCATTACAACGGTAATTCCATGGAGTGAACCAAATGTTTTAGTTCATCAGATATTATAATATGGATTGATATCAAGATTGAATTATAGCTTCTATTAATTGTGTTTTATTCCTAGGTTGCTTCTGACTGACATGTTTCTTCAATATGCTCCACAAACCTTTTGTAGGGTTTAAGTCAGGGCTATTACCTGGCCTTTCTAGAAGTGAAATGTTATTATCCTTAAACCACCTTTTACAGACAGCAGCAACATGACAAGGAGCTGAGTCCTGCTGAAATATATAGGTCTCATTATTGTGAAAAAGGTCACGTGCCGAAGGCTTTAGTTTTGGCTCCAGTATATCTACTATGTAGCTTTTGACATTTAAAGTGCCATCAATTGCAGAAATTCTGCCTACACATTTAGCTGTCATGCAAACCCAGATCGTGACACTAACGGCATGCTTCATATTAGGTACAGTGCACTAAGTTAACAAATCTTCTCCAATTCTCCTCCTTGTATATTTTATTCCATCTCTATCAAATATGGATATTCTGGTCTCATCGCTCCAAATTATTTATCCCATTGTTCTTTTGACCAAGTAACATGTTTTTTTTAGCCCATTCTAATCTCTTCATTCTTTGTTTGGGAGATAAAAGTGGCTTTTTCCTTGGATTTCTGGAATTTAAAGCGAAGTCTTTGAGTCTGCGTAACCCACGTTATGAGAATTCATTTTTAATTGAATTAGCTGATTTTTTTTGTGTGTGAATTAAGCTCAGTCTTTTAATTCTCCTGGCATCAACAGCTGTTGTACACCTTTTCCGGCCTTTACCAGATGCTATCTCTTGCTTACCTTCGAAATCCCAATTTTGTTAATGATTTTCTCATAGCTGTATCCCTCTTCGAGCAAAGTTAGTATTTTAGTTCTTTTCCTAGGTGACCAGTCAAACTTTTTTAATCTTGTCATCATACAGTACTCCTAAACTTCATACTCTTAAACCAAACAACAAAATCATACAACCTACTTGATTACACCCTTGACAACTGAATAGGAATGCTAATACTAACTGAAATGAGAGGCAATTCGTACTAGCACCTTATTGGTTCCTTGCTGTATCATAACAGCATGATTGGATTTCAGAACAATCACTCTCATTGGCCGGTTTTTAAATTATGTTTCTAATGATGGTTAATATTATAAATGATTTTAAAACAGTTGATGTTCAGAGCCACGAAACCTCCAAGCCACAATTTTTCTAAAAGGTTTCCACAATTTTGGCCGCTAGTGTATATACACACTAACTTTTTTTCGATAATTACCTTACATCCAATCTTAAAATCCTTAGGAAACAAAAATATTACAAAAATAAGTAAAAAAGTCAGATAAATATTAACTATTAAAAACTTGCAAATCAATGTAAGAGGACAAAGTTAACTTTTTTGTATTTACATAAAAGATAACCAATAAAGATTAAAAGATATTAAAAAATTTGATAAGAAACTAGAAATGAAAAGAAAATTTTACTATTTTTCAAATCATATGCTTCATATTGAACTTCACCATATGATTTAAAATTTGAAGCCAATTGTAAATGAAAAGGGGAGTTGGAAAGAAATCGAGAATACTCTTAATTTTTTGATGATTACAATTTTGTTCTAGTAGTTGTCGTCATTATTGTTTATCTAGATTTGAGTCATTTAAACTTAAACTGAAATTTCTTACTTTGGGACAGATAAATAGGTTAATTAGAACTAAAAGAGAAAAGTAGTTCTCATTTTCACAAAAATTCTTATAAACTGATTATCTATAATTTTCTGCAAGTCATTGTGTGTGTGAGTGAGAGAGATAACTTCTGTTAGATGAAAAAAAATATGGGAAGAAAAATGGCCTAAATTGGTTTAGAAAAATCTTATTTAATATTAATTAAAATAACTCAATTCACTACACAATCATATGCAGAAGTTGTGTAAACTCAATGGCTCAATTTTTGTAATGTAGTGAAACATTTCAAGAGCCAAGAAAACTGATTCAAATCATCGTTGGAGATTGGACAAAGAATTTGAATAACTATGAGACTGATGAAACAGTGTTATTGAAATAGACCGTTAACATAATTAACTCAACATCGGTGATAGAAAAAGTTAAGCCTTGCTTTCAACATATCTAAAACTAATACTAATGCATGCAGACATAATCATCAGAGTGTATTAAGGACAGTGCTGATGGAAAGGGCCAAACTTCTGAATCGTGATAATGTCTTTGTTTTAAACATGATTAACTCTGGTTCATCAATTCAAACATATCAGCAAAATCCTGTAATTTTCTAAGTTATCATTGATTGTGCTTTTCATTTTCTATTGGTGATCTGATGACTCTTCAGAATGGCAATTGTAAGATATCCTTAATATGTAGAGTTACAATCAACAGTGCAAATCATGTAATTAATTATAGTTTGTTCTGTGCAAATGGAATAGTGATCTTGAAGAAATAATTACCGTTAAACGTTGATTCTAGGCAGCCAAGAATCTCTATATGAAATTTGAGAGATAGAATAATTTAGAGAGAGAAGCAACAACCAGGGATAAGCACTATGAACCCATGCATAAAGGCAAAGGATTACAATTTTGAAAATATACAAGTTCAAAAGCACATTATGATCTATTATCAAGAAAACAAGAAATGGCTGATGGCTTTTTTCTTAATTTTAAATTTCCCGTTTCCAGTTCTCTTTTGATCAACTAACTTTAGACCCTTATAACAATAAAGAAAAGGGAATAAAACTGCTTATATTTTATTGTTATACAAAATCTATCTATCCATTACCACATAACCAGACCATCTGACTTGGTAGATAATCAGCAGTAGAGATAAGATGTAAAGTATGAAAGCATAATGGAAAAAAAATGTAAGTAATAAACATTAATTTTAAAAAGGCCGTCTTCAGAAGAAAAGCACACAATTTTAAATTCATATGACCACATCAATTTAAGATGGATGATGAGCAAATTCCAATGAAAACTTTTAAAGAGATGAATCAAAAAATGTCTTCAAGAATAAGATGAGAAGCACACATAGTAAAGAACATGAAGTTTATTGTTTTGTTAAATGATCATGTGAAAACAATTTTGGAAGAAGACGGCACATAAAATGATTGATTTAAAATGAAATTTCTTAAATTTTAACTTTCTGTATTATATTAATCAAAACTACAGTACTCCATTTTTATTAATTTTAAGCATATTATAAATATCGGATTAATAAAAAAAAAATCTTAAAATAAAATTTTAAAAAATTAATTTTATTTTAAATATACTTCATTTAAAACAACCAATACTGAAACAATTTTTAAGCATGTCTACATTTATAAAATAAAAGTTATGGAATACATAAATATCTTAGGAAAACTTCTAAACTTAAACATGTATTGAAAAAAAGTAAATCATTTACAGTTTTTGGTTTTTTTCTTTTCTATCTTAAACTTATTTCTTAAACAAGTAAATTATCTTATGCTAAGTTTCCAAACTCTAGAATATCTTGAAATAAGGAAATTTAATAAAATGAAACAAATTCTTTGAAACGCCTTAGTTTCATCCAATTTTACAATCTTAGAACAAAAAAACAACAACAAAATAATAATAAATTTGTCTTTGTGACAAAATTTAAGAACTCCAACTTTATTGCTAAAACTAATGCACTCGCAGATTAACTGAATAAATCGTCAACAACATTTTGAAATAATGAATTATTTATCAAAGCCAAAATGTAAAAAAAAAAAAAGAATCAATTTTCAGATTAAAATTTACTGAAACGAGCCAGATGTATTATTGTTTGCAATGAAGTTATTACCATATTTAATAGCTTTCAGTGACAACCAGCATTCTTAGATAAGAAGGCAAAATATTTCTAAGTTTATTTTGTCCTTGCTGCTTAACATTTTAAATAACAATTAAATTTTATGCTTACTAATAAAATTTTGACTTTCTTTCAATTAGCTTGCGAATGCAATGATATATATTTTTTTATTATTGTTGCTTGCTACAAACTTACTGACTGGTTGATAATTCAATCATTTGAATTTGTTTTAAAATGTTAAAAATCCTGTACATTTGCAAGGCAGGTAAATACAGTTATCCTCTTTTCTTTCTCATGTTTTAGTTTTTATCTCAAGTCTTATTGAAGATTATGGCTTTGTCTTTTTTTTCTCCTTTCTTTTGGCAAATAGTCCACAAAACACTAAAATATCCAAAATTATGGAAATAACAAGAAAATAGATTTGTCATACTGGCTTTGCTTTTATTTTCATTGTTATCAAACCTTAATAGATAGTTTATCACAAAAATAGTTTTTCTTTTCTTTTCCAATGCTCTTACTTAAACTCATCATATTCAAGTAATAAATACTCCTTTAAACTAGATGGAAGAGGAAGGTCTTTGACACATCTTAAACGCTTATAACCTAGAGCCAGCCTGATTGCACATCGGCTGTAATGCTGTAATGATCGTGGCGAACTTGCAAATTTATTGTACCACTGATATCTGGCAAACCCTTTACTGCATGGCATCATGTTGTTACCCTGTAGATGGTAGTCACCACCACCTCCATTCATTAGTTCATCAGATGGCAATGGTGACAGTAGAAATATTATCTCCTCACTTGGAAGAAGTGATGCCAAATTAAGTGACATCAGACTTGGCACATGGGGAAGGCTTTTTACAATAGCCTTTAAAATTGTTCTATCTAGTCTGCTATTTTTCAACTCCACTTGAAGCAAATTGTTCCCTCTTTTATTCTTTATGTGAGTATGAGCTCCATAAGCAATTAGGAACGCTGCTGCCTCTGGCCGCCTCTCCATTTTATTACCATCAGCAAAACAAACAAAATGTAAAGGAGTCAGACCTGCAAAGAAAAAATTGCTAAAATCAGTCTGCAATATTTAAAAAAAAAAAGGGGGGGAAAATCTGATAATAAACTGACGACATTTTCTAGTTCATATAAACATATTTAAAATTAAAATAAAAACCAATAAGTGAAAACATTTAAAGCACAGTGTCTATTATTTATTAATATTTTTTTTCTGTTTTATGCTCCTTTGATTCTGTACTATTTCTTCACTTGGATAATCTCAGCTGATGATAAGTAATTATATACAAACAGATGTACACATGATCCCAATGATGGAAAAAAATATTTACAATTCAAATTCTTAATATTTCTGCATCCTGTGCAAGAACCCCAATGACTGTTTTTCTTGCAATTCTTATGTTTATTGCATAAAATGCAACCAAAACAAGTTCATGTTTTCCACCAAAATACAGTAATTACCAATAATAAATTATTTATCAATTATAGCAACTTCTTATTAAAAGAAGTTTAATTTAATCTGCATGCACAACAAATCACTTCCCAAGTCTCAAAAAAATTTGGGCATCATTAGGAAACTTTATTTGCTTCCTAGGCAAATACTTATAAATCTATATTGGTCACTAATTTATACATTAAGTATTACAGTGTATTCCTTCCAAATTTCAAGAAAAAAATATAGTGAAAGTTCAGAAGCTTTTAAGAGATTTCTCGATGAAAAAACTCTTCTTTACTTTGACCGATTCCTCTGGAAGAAATATATTATAACCCCTTTTAATCATACTTACAAACTTCTGTTGGCCAATTTCATCCTAAAAAAAAAACAAACAAAAAACTTTGTCCTTCAATTACTTAAAATACTCAACCTATACCGATCCTTATAAAACTAAACTTAATCCTGTTCTATTACTACCAAAAACAACATTTAACTATCCAAGAAAAACAGCCAGTTATTCACCTACTCTAATTGGAATAAAATTCCAAATTAGAGGAATTTCTGATTGCTCTTCTCTGGCCCAATTTAAAAAAACATCTATCTACAACATAAATCCTAAAAAAATTCTTTTAGGCATTTAATGCCACTCTTTGTACTGGAATTGGTACAGCTGATGGGTACGTGTCATCTTTCCTCCATCTAGGCAAGCATCATCACAGTCTCATAGATACAAACTATATCCTCAAAATTTTTAATCTGGATAATTTTATATTGCAAAATTATCTCTACATTTAATACAAAAAAATGGAATTTTCTCCTCCAAAAAGGTAAACAGTTTAGTAAAAATATTTTTAATCCAGTTCCCTTACTCCTTTTTATTTATTTCTCATATAATACTGTAGAGTCCCGATTATCCAAGTTAATGTGGACCAAGACTAAGTCGGATAACCGAAAAACTTGGTTAAACCAAAAGTTGTAAATAAAATAAATCGTCTAGGTTTAAATGTATATTTTAACAAATACAAAAGTTATACAGATACACCACATACAATTCATATTGAAAGAGTTCTTTTACTTAAAAAAAGTCCTTAATTGTTTTACGTTACTTTGGCGTTTTTCTGCAGTAATGTTTCGGCATTTTTTTAAGGATAACCCAGGATTGTTGGTGTGGAAACCATTCCCAATTCCAGGTAGGGGGTCATATGACTAAACGAACGAAGATTAATTCTGCGAAAAAAAAAAAAAATCCTAGAAATATTTGATAGCTCGGTTAAAGCGAAAACTCGGATAATCGGGATTTAACTGTACTTTATTTATTTTCATTTGTTATTTGCCTTGATGCCGATGCCCTTTTCAACAGGATCTCCTTAAGGCAACTGGGCTTCCAAATTGTAATCAATGCACACCTCTCTAAATAATTTCATAGGCAATAAATTATTATCATTATTTTGGCGTCTCATAAAAATGCATAAGAAATTGGGCTAATGTGATTTTATGTGAATACGTTATTTATGCATTTTTGATTTTCAACTTGGCATGTAGAGTCAATATTTCATTTAACTTGATTTAATGCTTCTTGCAACTGAAAGCTTATGCACTAATGCTGATGTAACTGCACCGACCAATATTTTTATATCAATTTGAGGATGGCATATATTTATGGCATCCTTTTATTTAGTCTTAAGTTATGGTAAAGCCCTCAAACCAACACATTTGCTGCCTCTTCAGAACTGCAAAATGTTCAGATATTTTTTACTATCCTAATATTTCTTGGAGACAAACAATATTTTTATTCTCAACATGTTATTTCCATTTGTCATTCAGTAAAATAGAAAACGTAATTATCATTTTATATGATCACTACTCAATAACGTATATAAAGGAAACAAAACATACATGAAGTATCTTGCTACAGAATTAACAATATTTAAAAGATATACTTTTTTTAATTCAATGAATTTAAATTAATAAAATTATTACCTCTGCCATCAGGAAGGTTGACATCTGTATCATGGCCTCTTAATACTAATTCTTTCATAATATCAAAGTACAATTGTTCATTTCCAGTATTAAGGAAGACTGCATAATGTAAAGGACTATAGCCAAGAAAATTTTTATGATTTACATCTGATCCATGATCTAGCAGTGCAGTAACACAATCCTTCATTCCTAATTTAACACACCAATGTAATGGAGTATCACCTTTGACAAAAAAAAAAAAAAAAAAAATCAATATTTTTCAAATGTAGCAAACTATATTCTAAATTACTATATGTGTAATTCACATGTTAAATAACAGTTTAGAAGAAAAACAAATCAAAACAATACTTATTAGTGGATAAATAAGTAAGAGTACAAGTAGACCCACAGGCATTTTTTTTGTGGCAAATTTGGACTCAACTCAAATGAAAAACATGATGGAAATGGAAGACAACGATGCTAAAATTTTTATTTTTAATTGCTATGAGCAATCGTTGTTAAATGCGATATCATAAAAGCAAAATGTGGAAACAAATAACAAGAGGAATACTAACCGGATACGTATACTGGTAATGACAGAATATCTCTTCCAATGGCATTTCTCAAATGAACCAATACACACAGATCTAATCCTCCTTCTGCTGCAATATAAAGGCTAGTGCGACCTTGTTCATCAGTTGCGTTGTAATCTGCTCCATTTTGAATCAATTCTTTCACACAGCGAACGTGATTCTTGGCTGCAGCAAGATGCAAGGGAGTAGTACCACCAGGATGAGGCTTGGCTTAAAGAAGAAAAAAACAAAAAACAAAAAAACCATTTAAAATGATATTTAAGAAATAAATATTTCTCATTTTAATTTACTTTTTTTCTTCTTTTTAAATTACTTGCATGATAAACATACAATTAAATCTAATTGGTTTTATCTTGTAATTCAATACATGTACAACGTAGTACTGTAAGAGCAATAACTCTAATGAATCAAATTAAAATGTTTCTTTTAAGCATCTGAATATACAAACCTGTATAACAGCCAATTTTAGAATATTTTGTAGAAATGTTACATTCTGCACCTGCATCCAATAATAGTTTCAAACATTTATAATGACCATTTTCTGCTGCCATATGTAAGGCAGTGACATCGAATCGATCCCGGGCATTGAGTTCAGCTGCAAAATCATTCATGAAGATACACTTAATAATTTTTGCAAATTAGTAAACTAAATATTATGGATAAACTATAATTTTTCACATTAAAAATGGGAATAACCATGTTCCAAAAAATAAACCTACAGGCCTACTATATTATATATATATATATATATATATATATATATATATATATTTATAAAAAAAAAAAAAAAAAAAAAAGACTATAAATAGAAGCTTAAAATAACCCAAAATGACTGGATGAAATCATAAAATAAATTGATAAGAAAAAAATACGTTTTATATATTAAAAAATAATCTTATTTCATTTATTCTATTATCCTTTTTCCATGTTTTCATAAATCTTCAATTATCTATAATGTACAGATTAACTATACAATTTAAAGCCAATAAAAATATTCTTATCTTCAATAGAAGGTAAGAAGACATTATTGTAAGAATTATGAACACTAGAGAAAGATTGAGGAATGAACATGAAATTTATACCTATAAAAATATTTTCTCATTTTATTTAATATATTTCAGTGCTTTGCTTAATAAGTAATTTTGAGTGCCTCAACACATAGACCTAATGAAAACAAAAATCGAATCCGAACGCCGCCTTTTCTAAAAGGCCTCGTGTTGGTTTTTTTTTGGAAGCATAACATACACTGGACTTCTAAACTGTCCTATACGATTGTTTTCTTTCCATTTTTGCAAGTCACTTAATATTAATGTGTATCAGCTTAAACAAAATATTATTGTCTTTTCAATTTTACAAAAGCTCACAACTTCCTATTTATTTCATTATTCAGATCTGTAATCTTCTCCGTATTTCCTCAAATCGACATGATTCATTTTTTCGGCGATTTTCCTTATCAGCAAAATTAACGTCATAAAATCATTCATTTATAAAGGTTTTAGCTCAAAGTTATTGGTTAATTTTTAACGACTTTTGTAATTTTCAAGTTAACGAGTAAATAATGAAGTTTGGATAATTAAATCAATGGAACTGCTGAAGCTGCAATTGGTTTTGACATATAGCTTTATCATTAATGGTACTTTTATCAAGAGGCTAAAATACGAAATTTTAATTTTTGTTATTCCGGTTGCACAAATATATTTCAATTATTTCATGCTTCGTTACATAAATAAATAAAATAACACTGATCAACAATAATTCTCATTGCATCTTCAATTACAAATTTCCAATTCTTATCCCTAAAACGCATCACTCACTTTAGAGACATTTACGTAACAAAATATTACTGAAGAAGCGATCTAAGCTTACTTTAGAAACAAAATTATACTTTGATAATAAGTATTACTGCATAAATTACCTCCCCTTGATATTAATAATTCGACGGAACGATGGTGCCCATTCGCAGCTGCCACCTGTAGTGGTGTCATGTAATTTTTTGACTCATAAAATAGAGATTTGTTGTATTCTTCTGCGTTTACAGATCCTCCAGTTTCTAGCAGTCTGAATAATTCTTCTATACTGTCCTTTTCAGCGGCATCTATTAATTTCTTTCCCTTATTTATATCTTCTCGACATTTACATGCACGGCCTGATGCCATTTCTAGCCCTACTTCCGGTTTGTCACGTGTCTACAATAATTCCAGCGGATTGGTTGTTACTACGTTGTGGTTTCTAATGAAATTGTTTTCGCGGGATATTAACTGCTTGTTTGAAAGTTTGTTTGTGGACTTATATTTATCTTCACAACTTTTAGTAAATATTAAATGTTTCTGCAGACATTAATTATATAATTACAAATTAGATAGGGTGATTTTTGATTTAATAGTAGACTTAAAAGAGAGAATTCCTAAAGATTTAAGAAATTAATTAATCTGTTATCGCGAATTTTGAACCATCCAAGATTCGGCCAAGTTCGTGCTCACTTGTCAATATCAGAGATAGAAGTTTCTTTGGTCAGTATTACATCTCCCAATTTAAAAAAGTAGAATTTGGATATCCTTAGCAGCGCTGTGAATCAAACACAAATAGTATTTAAACTTTTCAGAACTTTGCAATCTAAATTTAAGAGTTTTCAGTTGCTTTGCTTTTAATAATTAATTATAACCCGAAACCATTAAAAGCAGCAGACATATTTAATATATATATAAAAAAAAAATCAATCGGACAGTTTTATCGCCATACAATGAAAATAACAGCACAAAACCAATTTACATCACAAATTCTAACAACATGAATATGATCTCTGCCGTTAAAAGAAAAATCAGTGAAGTTAATGGCAACAGTTGGCTTTTTTTTATTTTTATTTAATTTTTTGTTTTAATAACGACTTACTCGTTATAAGGGTTTCGAGAGATGGACAATTAATCTTTATTTCAAAATTCTGACTTAACAGCAAAGTTTTGTTTTAGTGAAATGTATAACATGTGGTTCTTTAATTAATTATTTTAATTTTATTTTAAATCGAGAGTTTTTTACTACAGCCTGTTCCCAGTTTCATTTCAAATAAGCAGTTCAGCTTGACTTCATTTTTGGACTGAAAAGTTTTTTCCTTAGAAGGTGTAAATGGTTTTTGACTCCCCAAAAAATTTTAGTTTAAAAATTGTACATTATAAATTCAGAAAAATCCCACGTTTGTTCAGTACTACTTTAGATCCTTTCAACCTAAATATTCGAGTGAAATATCGGTAGTTGCTTAGAAGCTTTGATAACTTATTGAGCAAATTTTAAGTTTTTTTAGTGTAAAATTAGAAAGCTATAGTTTATTAATGGATAAAAGGCAACTAGTATTTTACAACTCAGCCTAATAATAATAAGTTTTTCTTCCATTGTTATTACTGTGTAGACAGCATTGTCTTAATTGATTTTATTGATGTTCAGATTTTTTTGTAGCTTAAAGTTTCTTGTTTTTAATTTATCACTATCATTCAAATCAAAGTTGAAGAACACAAAACATAACTTACATAGCGGTGTTTTAAAATTGTTATAATTGTTTAGATTGATTTAATCATTCAAGTCTATATAGATTTTATCCTTGTCTTGCAGTCTTCTTTTTTTAAGTTTAGGAACGGTGCAAAGGTCACAGTTTTACAATTTGTAATGTTGATATATTTTTTTAAGCTATAGACCAATATTTACTGTATTTACATTCAACGACATAAACACTAATAAAGGCAACATAAATTTTAGACACTTTTTTTTTTTTTTTAATCTTTAATATTTTTATTCGAAACATTGCAAAATATATTTCTTAGCTTTTTTTCATCCCCTGCATATTCCAATTTACTATTAAGGAAATGACATATTTATTTGAAGGGAATTAGAGAAAAACATGATACCTTTATTTTTTTTAGAAGCTTTACAACATAACATAATGAGAAACTTTGCCTCTTTATTCTATTATTTTAATATCTTTGATATTCTGTTATTTTACTTGGTGATATATTATTTCTTCATGAAAGATTTATCAAAATAGCAGTGTAGATAGATACAGTCAAAATACTTCATGTGTATGTTCATATTTATAAAGTCATATTGTTTTTATTTTTTACAGCTGTAATTTAAAATGGATCAGTCAATCACAATTCATTCAATTTTAGAAACTGCTCAGTATGGACAAAATCATCCAAAATTGATAAAACATTTACAGAAACTTCAAGAAACTGTAAGTCGAGATTTTCTTTTCATTGTTTCTTTTCTACTATTAAAAAGCATAATTATATGTAAATGATGTAAGAATTGTTGTTTGAAGATGTGTAATATTTTATACACTTCATTTTTATTGAAACAAAATTATTAAATTGAGCTTAAACAAGAAATAACTGGTGAAATTTTAGTAGAAGTTCAAATACCAATATAAGTTGATAATCAGTAATCTATGATAATTTGGTTAGCATAATTTCAAATTTCCCTGATTGCTTCTGCATAAAGTGATTTGCTTGTTGTTATTTTTTTATGTGCCTTGAGTAGTATTACCTGTTCATTTTGTATATTTACTTTCAGTTAGCTCGTAGCTCTTATTTTATTTTTTTATTTTTTTGTAATAATCAGTGCAGACATCTATAAAGTACTATTAAACTTTTAATGCAGCCTATTAATTAACGTTCAAACCTTGAAGGCTATCTTGAAATTAAGATCACCAGACAAAAAGCAGGGCAATGAAGTCAAAATATCTTCAGTGTTACAGTCTATTGTTAAGCTCTATACATGTGCACAGAGCCTACAAAGTTGACCAACAACAGCTTTGATCTTTATTCTACGTAAGAAATGATAAATTCTCATGTGAATACCTGACAACCAATTCTCTTTCATTGGTAATGTTGGTTTTGCATTGCTTGAAATATTTTGAAAAATGTTGCATTTGTTAAGGAAGAATGTTGAATTAATATCTCCATTTATAGCATAGCTTGTCGTGAATGTGTAAACTTTGAGCTGAGTTAGATCAACAGATACCTATTGCCTGCATTGTACAGTGTGGCCATAACTTAAAAGGAGGAGTTTAGAGCCTTGTAGCAAAAATTATAGTAGATTATATTGAACTGGTGTAAGTACTCTTTTGAACATAGGGTTTTGATTAAAAAAAAGAAAAAAATAGTACAAAATTTTTGCCGGGGAAATTTGTCGCTAGAAGGTCTTGATTTGGGATTATTGAATGAGTAATGGCTAGAATAGACGCTACAAATTAATTTTTTTGTTTGTATAAGTTACAGCTGTGATTCAAAATGTCCTCTATTTGGATATTCTAAGAACTGCATTCTGTGAACGTTTCCTACAGTGAAATAGAACAGATCTGCATTGATTTACTTTACATTCTGCATTATTCTGTCTCCAGCATGTTGAGACCATTCTTATTTCAAAACCTTTTAGAAGTTTTGATCTCCAATCTACTTTTACAAATGCATCTAAACTTTAAATTTCCACTGATGTTGTAAAAATTGTCATTAAATCTTTTTACAATTCTAAATGACATTTACAATTCTTGTTAGCATCTTTAAAACATTTTAGAAGTGTGTTGGATTTTGTTTTGGACTAGAGAACTGCTTTTTTTTTTACACTTCGAAACTAGTAAATATTGGGTTTAAAAAAAAACAAAACTAATAAATATTTATAAAGAAAATAGGTTTGTCTTGTATAGAAATACTCTACCCATTGGTTATGCTGCAGTGAAGATCAAACAGCTATCCTCGATAGATATGATTAGATGAAAGCAAAGTGTCATGGCTAGGTTAAACTCGATGTTTCTTGAGAAATTTCCACTTTTATATCATTCTTTATTAAAATAATCTGTAGCATCTTCTGGGATATTGTTTTAGATTAGTATTTTATATTAGAAACATGGAATTGTGAATGACAGCAATTCAGTTCCTGTGGAAATTTATCTTCTAATTACTTTTTGTATGTCTTAGCTGCTCTTCTTATATTCTTATTAAATGATTGCTTGGTTGAACATCAACACTTCCATCTTTCAAAATTATAATCGAAACTGAAAATTAAAGATTAACCTGAAAACAGTTAAAACATTAATTTTCTATGTTTAAAATTTCTAACTTACAAAGCTGATTTTCCTAATCCAAAGTTCCTAATATTTTAACTCGGCACAGGTGCTTATTAGTAATAAAAGCACA
Organism: Thereuonema tuberculata; assembly: GCA_023159025.1. Taxonomy (NCBI): domain Eukaryota; kingdom Metazoa; phylum Arthropoda; class Chilopoda; order Scutigeromorpha; family Scutigeridae; genus Thereuonema; species Thereuonema tuberculata. The sequence goes on along the minus strand of JAFIDM010002131.1, from coordinate 84,815,597 downwards.
ACTAAAACTGCAGCACAAAAAGTCCTTCTGGAATATATATATATATATATATCTTTTATCAAGCCTCAGAAACGTTTCTCGCACAGACAAGTAAAAGACAAGTTCTGTCTCCTTTGATATGCTTCACAATATTGTACAGTTCTGTTTTCAATGTATTTGAGTGATGAGGGATTCCAGACAAGTTTAACCTAGTCATCGAGATACATGAGTATAGATGTCTAATTTGCCTTAAAATATCTATGTTGAAGGGCTACAATGGGAGGCCTTTCAATGAAAAATTTCCTCATTTCCAAATTGCCATATTATTCTAAATCAAGCTTAATATCTTATCATTCTCTGCAGCAGTGAGTTTCAGGATCAACTAAAGTGATCACATTTTCTCGTACATGGTAGATCAATATTGGTTGTCTGGACTATAATCACTCTTGTTATCTGTGAATTGTTGCTGTAACACTCGCTTGATTGGCAATCCAATGTGAAATGATGCTTAAGTCCTTCATGAATATGGTAGAGTTGAGCAGTGTATCTCGATACCTAACAGCAGAGACAGTACAAGTTCCTCGTCTTTTCGGCTGAATTTCTTTGAAAAAGTATTCACCAATGAAAAAAGATGCAGTGTCACCACACCACATTGTGACTTTTGGTGAGTGTAAAGGGGTCTGTTGGAACAAGTGAGTTTTATTTGCAGCCCAAATGTAGTAATGTTTGTGTTTATACTGCTATTCAGATAAAAATGTGCCGCATCTCCACAATATCTTCCAAGGCCATGCATCATCCGTCTCCATTCGAGCTAACAATATTAGGTTAACTGAAGTCAGTTTTTCTCATAACCTTGAAGCAAAGCTTGAGTATGGGATATCTTATAGAAGAAAAACTTCAGCATTTGACACAGGGTTTTATTAACCTTCATTGTTATAAATAAAGCAGACATAGTTTAAATTTCTGTTTGCTCAGATTATTTGATTTACAGAATTCAGACGTGTTACTACATTTAGCTTTGTGTAAAGCTAAACTATTTATTACTCCTATAATTTCCTTGTGGCACACCAGTGGAGAAGCTATTATAGGGATTCGTCAGGTAGGAGTTTCAGTTATATTTGTGAAGCCAGGAGTAGAGGTACAAATGAAGGCTGTTTTAGAAGATACATTACAAATAAGTAAAAACTGTATTTCATTAAAAAGTAACATTTTTACAAAGATACATTTGTAACTATTCTCTTATTATAATTATTAAAAAAGTTATTGAGAAATAATTAAAAAAAAAATTCAAGAAATAGCAGATTTTAAAGACGTTATGTAAATAACAGACCCTTTCCCTCGTAGTTTAAGCAACATTTCACAATTTCCAAAATAATAATAATGACAATTAGCAAATAAGTAAATTTATCCATTCATAATTATGAAAATAGAAAACTTATATGCTGTTATATATGCCATAAACTCTTAATAAAGATTTTTATGATTTTTTAGTTTTCTATTTTTATGGATTATTGTGTTATTTTTTTTTTCTTTTCTTTTTCTTTAACAGATGTCAGATGAAGAATTTTGGGAAAAGTTTATTCATTGTGTACAATGCTTACTGGTGATAGAAGAAAAGCATTCATCAGTGGATTCCTCACTTAATTTTGTATCAAAATTTGCAGCAGCAGCAGCAGCAGCAAAGAATACTGAGGAAGAAGACATTGATTTTGTAGGAGAATATAAAACTTCTGCTTCTCAGGGTTTTATATCGAAATTCTTTAAATATTTACTTCAGGTATTTATTAAACTTATTTTTATTGTTGTTGATGTTGTTGTTGTTGTTGTTATATAAAAGTTTTTACACTTGGGTTTCCCAAGTAAAGACAACATGGTGGGTCAAGGACCAAAGTCATGTTGCTAAGCGTAAAAAAAATGTGTGAGGGATGTGTCGTTGTGCCCATGAATTTCCTAACTATGTTTGTTGTGTTGAGTATCACAGCCTTGTGGAGTTCTGCGTAAGTGCTTTTGTGAAGTCTAGTGTGCTGAGACTGTGGTGCAGTGTGTGAGGCACCAGACCAGTGGTGGGCAGTACGATGGGTACAATATGTACTCTGTCCTGCCTCCACTGCTTCTAGAGCTTGTGTGCTAGGTCGGTGTAGTTACTGATCTCTTTCTGCCTGAGTTTTCTGCATGTTCTTGCTGATAGGCACTGCAATATCAATGAGATAGGTCTGTTTGTTGACCTTATCAACAAGTGTGATGTCAGTTCTGTTGTAATGTATTGTTTGTCTGTGTGAATTGGGCGGTCCCAGTATAGCTTATGTGAGGGTGACTAATATGCTTTGTGGTGTTTACTTATAATATGGGACCATGTTCTTAATAAGTGAGTGTTTGTGTGCTAGCTGTTGATGGATGATCGACGCTACCTGATTGTGTCGATGGATGTAGTTTGTTTGGGAGAGAAGGAGGCAGCCTGATATTATGTGATCGATCGTCTCATGTGTAGTGTGGCACTTCCTGCATGTGTCATTGTGTGAGTTGGCATCATATAGAATGTGTTTCTTGTAGTTGCATGTGGGAACAACTTGGTTCTGTATCAGTATCATGTACCCTTCCGTCTCCAAATAGCTCACCATTCGTCAGCCATCTGTTCGACGCTTCCATGTCAACATAAGTCTTGCTGGTCCATCTGCTGTGGAGTTTCTTAAGAGCCCATGATTCACACAGCGGCTGAATGTGGGTGTCAAGGGATGGTGAATGTTGGGCAAGGGTTTTTGAGGTCAGGGGGGGGGGGTAAGTTGTGGCAATAGCTAATTGGAATGTGGTGGAAGTGTTCTCAAGTGTGTGTACTTGTCTTTAGTGTAGGATGATAATAACTAAAAGCCTGAGTGCTATCCAAGGATTTGAATTCCACATTTGATTCTTGTTTTTTATTTTCTTACTTTTAGTTATTGAGGGGTCACTATCTCCATCATGTGTTCTCAGTACCTCCCCTCGTATGCCTTTTGAGTCTTTCACTGGCTGATTAGCTCTGGCTGAGGAGAGCCCAACAAGCTCGAAACGGCAGTCCCAGAGTATCATCTCGACTCAAAAAGGCATTCTTATCAGGAAAAAGTAGACACCCTTATTTTTTTGTTTTGTTCAAAAAAATTCCTAGCCCGAGAAACAGGGTGCCAAAGATGGCACCTCGGGCGTCATTTCTCACTCGCGATTTTCGACAAATTTTCAAAACGCTCTCTCTTTAGAACGGTTCAAAATATTTTGTTGCAGTTTTTTTTATTTGAAAGATAATATTTGTCTAATTAAAATGATATACTTCGTTTGAAAATATGTGTTCAAGTTCTCTTGCTGTAGCCTTCTGAATTTTTTTTTCAAAAATGCTAATTCCAAAATTTTTAATTTTTTGACTGTTGATCAGTACCATTGAATACTACATTTCCTGAAAAGGGGGACTTCCACTTTTGAGTTTTAACATTTTTTTAAAAAAATTGAAAATTTTGCATACATTAAACCTGTTTCTGTTACCATATACTGACATATTGGCCTCATGAAATAAAAATCTAATGTTATTTGACATAGCATTTTAATTCGTAATAAAAATAAGTAACAGACACAGCTTTCAAAACTTATAACATACAACAGGTTTCACGGCATACCACTTCTGTGCACTCTGCATAGAACTGAAATTAGCAATTAGTTAACTAAAAATTTGTTCAACTGTATCATTATCTTCCTTTGATATTGAATGATGCCTTCCTGTTGAACCAATAGGAACTGGGGCATCCACAATCTTTAAAACATCGCGAATTGGAAGTGAGCATGGTGTAGTGGCTCTCTGTATCCTGTGAAATGAGTCCCTAACTGTGAAATAGTGTAGTAGTCGCAATAAGAGCCTGGTTCATCTGCGATTACAATTGGATTCGCTGGTGCAGTTTTCCAGTCTTGGTGGTTGCCTGCTCCGACACAGAAACACTTCTGACCATTCGGGTGGATGGTATTGCCTGGGCATTGTAGTCACCTGTTCCGACACAAACGAAACACTTCCGACTGTTCAGGCTGGATGGTATTGCCCAGTCGCTATACTACAGATGCCACTTTCTCCAGCACCACCTAGGGGAGATTGCAGTACATTTTTTGTTCGGAGACATCTGCCTAACCCCCGAACACCAGTTACTTTAAAAAGTGCCACATTCAATGCAGCATGTTCATCACTACTACTAGATCTTGTCACAGATGGTACCCTTTAGCCTACCATAGAGCTAAGATAGTTGCCGTCCCAACCACAAGGAGGTAGGGTCCATAGGGGCTTATTATTATTTCCAAAACTTAAAGACAAACGCCATCTTAAAGAATCTGACAAAACTGCTTGTGGCGATTTGCATAACTATATATGTTCAGTAGAAAGCAGGTCCACATGCAGATTTCCGAATTGCTCGCATAGGGATCAGGTGGTAGCTCGAAAGCAGTTAAAAAGGAAATTGGTACGGCTGATAAATTGTCTTTGTAATCCTTGCTGAACCTAATTTTTTTTCCTCACTCAAATCAAGCATTAAAATTGGATTTGAATTTTAAATATATTTTACTTACCCTGAATATTAAACTGATGTTTTAATCCAGTAGATTCTCAGTTTATACTTGGTAAAAAATTTATTTTTTATGTTAATTGTATGCAAAAAGTGGTCAGTCATGATATTTTCAGGAGCTGCATATTATATGTCAAATAGCCGCTTGTGGCTCGCAAGCTGTGGTTTAGTCACCCCCTGATATAGACCTATAACCAATTATTTTAACTTGAGGAAAAAAAAAAAGTTTTTATTATTCTCCAGTTCATATTGTACAAACTGAAATGTTACCATTTGTGGTTTGACTTAATACTTTGTTTCCTCATCCAGCAGTGGCTACTGTTGCTCTTTCATTACAAAAAAAGTTTCTGTGTAATTATAACTCCAGGAGAAAAAGAAAATTTTGGAAGAAAAAATGTAGAAAGTCAGGGAATTTAATTGTCTTGCATATTAATAGTTATATTCATATGGATAAAGAAATACATTAAATGATGAAGAAACATATTTAAGGATTGTTCTTGAATTTAAACTTTTTATGACTGGAAAACATTTTATATAAAACAGTGCTTTTTCAGTTTCTTCTAAGTTTAGTGCAGTTGTCTAAAATGGCTATAAGCTGTTACAGAGGTTCTGGATGTTTTTTTTAAATACACTAGACTCCCGATTATCCACGGAGTAGGGTGGCGTGGCAATCGCGGATAAGCGAATTCCGCGGATAATCCGAAATATGACGAACAAGGACGAAAATCAACACAAAAATGCTTTTAACATGTTTTATTTACATTAAAGTGGCAGTACATACATTATAAACAATTACTTTATTTTAATTTACTTTAATTTCTTACTTTTTAACAAAAAAAAATCTGTTAATTATCTTGTTTTTTTCATGTCGAAACATGAAAACCCCCTACTTGGACATCGCTAAATCTGCCTCTTTAATTGTTTACCTTATTCTAGTTTTAAATTTTTATTTGTTAATTCCGTAATTTATTGTACAGGGAAAAAAAATGGAAACCCTAGAGGTCTGCGGATAATCGGGAGTTTACTGTACTTTCTATGCAATACAATGCAAGTCATGCTAATTCATGTTTAGAAATATTAATTTTACCCAATTTAAAATAAACCTTTTCTTTTATCTCCAGTAATATGGTAGCTAAAATATTGTGGTACTTTGGTAAAATGTGAATCATCATATTTTCAGGATCACTAGTCTATGCAGTTTAAAATTTATCTTAAGATAATTTAATCATTGAACCTTTGTTTTCTTTTGTGATGGAAAGTAACAACTTTGTAATTTATTAACTAATTCCAGATTTGAAAGGGCTTTGAGTCAATTATTATTTTCCTCTTGCCTAAGACTCTTTGTAGTCATGCAAGCTTGAAATGGTTTAGGAAATTTAATGGATTCCTCAATTTTTTTCTATTGCTCTGTTTTGATTCATGCCAATCTCATAGCAGCACTTGTAGAACTTGTGTTCTTTTGCAGACACTTTGCTAAATGCTTACACCTAGATAATAGGAACTAGACAAGTAAAGTGAACTCTTGAGAATCAAATGATAAGGAAGTATAAGTCGAATACATTTTAGTTTTGAGGGTTTCACTAATCAACATATAAGGGAGTTCAAAGGGGTTAATATAACAAGTTGTGAAAGCTTCAACATTTTAAAAGAAAAATTTCAATTTTCAGTTGTACAGAGAATTATTAAAATAATAAGTAAAATACAGTGGAATCCCGCCATTCGTCCGCCTCTCTATTCGTACAACTTTTTCAAGTAAAATTGAACTCTCCATTCGTACGCTTGCTCGCGATTTGGACAGCATGACCTCGATACTGGCCGCGCCACGCGATCGCTTCAGTTCAGTATCGTGCTAGCTTCCGTACGCTACGCATCATCCACGCAAGCTTCGTGAAACTTTGTGGTATTTTATTGTTATTTTTATTAAAAATAGTGCAGCCATGGGTCTAAAAAAGATTACTGATTCAACTAAGCCTAAAAGGAAAGCAGTGAGAACGACAATTGAATTGAAAAAAAGAAATCGTTGCGAAGTTTGAAAGTGGAACTCGTGTCTCTGACCTGGCAACTCAGTAGACTATGGCATGGCGAAATCAACCATATCGTTTATTCTGAAAAAGAAAGAAATAATAATAGAGGCCTATATATTTATTGTTTTCATAGTTTTTATGTATTTTAGGCTTAACATATTATTACAAAGGTTTAAATAAGCAATCATCTCTGGGTTCTGGAACGGATTAATCCAATTTACATTATATCTTATGTGAAAAAATGATTCGCCATTCGAACTGCCTCCTAGAACGGATTGTGTACGAATAGCGAGGTTCCACTGTATTTTGTTAAGCTTATGATAATTCATTTTACTAATTGTAATTTTTTTTTATTATTGTAGATTCATGAAGTAGATAACCAGACTATTCGAATGCATGTTTGTCAGATAATTGGAATTTTGCTTCAGAGTTTAGATGACGATGAAGTACTTGATGATGATTTATTTAATGATCTTACCGAAGCTATGCTATCACGCCTGAAGGATAAAGTACCAGTTGTCAGAGCAGAAGCAGTTCAAGCATTGAGTCGTCTCCAGACACCTGATGACAAAGAGTGCCCAATTGTAAAAGGTATATCATTAGTTGTTTTCACTGAATCAGTGATTTTTAATTTTATTTATTTTTGTATTGCTGGGAAAAGTAAGGCTTTGCTATTAAAAAATTGAATAACCTGTCTTCTTTTGCAAGAAAAAAATGGGTTCTACTTTTATTAATAATTGTAACTATTTCAAATTATATGTGTCTTCTGATGGCACATTGTATTTTGTTGCCAGCAGTTTGAGTCTAAAAGAATGATTTTAATGATTTTGGAAACCTTTAAAGAAAGCCTTTATGATTTTAAAATTTTGTTTCACTAGCAGATGAACAGGACAAAGAAGTACTTTTGTGATTGTGCTTAGAAATAATTGGAACAAAAATTATCTTTTTCATTTCTTTGAATAAATGTTTTTATGTTGCAATTTGCATCATGTAAATTGATGATAAAGTTTTATAGTAATTATTTACTTATATATTTGTCCATTTTATCATTAAATGAGCATTTTTCTCTTTTTCTAGAATACTTATTTCACTTGAAATCAGACCCTTGTGCTGAAGTAAGGAAGAATATTCTGTCATGTATCAGTGCTTCAATTCAAACTTTAACTGCAGTTGTTGAACGTGTTAGAGATGTTAAGGATTCAGTTCGTAAAGCTGCATTTCAGTTTTTGGCTGAAAGAGTTCACATAAAATGTCTCACAATAGCTCAAAGAGTTCAATTACTTGAAACAGGTCTTCATGATAGATCAGGTAAAGTTAGAATATTTTTCTTTTTAGAATTAGCCCCAAAAGTGTTTCAAAAAAAATTCTGCTAAGTAAAATGTTTTGTTCAAATTCAGTATGTTGGTGCATTGCAGGCATCAGCAATTACTTAAAATGTACAAGTCAAGATAACTGAATGGTCATAAACGTAGAATTTGATATCTGTTCAAAAAATACTTAAATGTAAAAGAATAAAAATATGTTCAGGAATTCCATCTTATTATTCAATGAACCCCGTGATTATTATGTCAGTTCTAGATAACTAAAATTTATTGTAGGACTTATTATGGCAGATATTGTAGAGATATCTGCCGTTATATATGCTTTTTTGCAGACAATTCCATTAACTGCAAAGGTGTGGTAACATGAAATAGACATGGTAGCTTCCTTCCCAGTTTTTTTTTTGTTTTTTGGCATTTCAGTGTATATTTGACTTCATTGTTATTGTAAACTTGTTTTAGTGTTGTAATTATATGTATAAGACTATATTAAATTAAGCTTGACTTTAGGGAAAAGTATAGATAAGTGAACAAATAAATTCTAACTATCATTTTGTTAAGATAGGTCTCTTTTGAAAAATAAGAAACTTTTAATTTCATGATTTATATTCTTAACCATCGCGCAGGTTGTGCGCAGAGGACACAAGTTGCAGTTACGACTGCATCTTACAACTTCAGGAATTCTGTTTTTATTTTAGTATACTTAAGTTATAATATTTATATTACTCGATAAAATTACCAAAATGCTGGAATATTGACAGTGTACTAAAATATATTTATTTCATGACATTTCCTTATTTTTATGTTATTTTATGACATCAGTATTCCATAACATACAGGATTGGGGACATTGGGACTACATATATTTCTTAATACTTCTTTTAATTTGTGTTTTATTTTACCTTAAGATTCAGCTGCCTATCTAAATTTCTAATCATTGTGCATTTCCAAGGGATTTTTTAACATTTTCATTTATTAGATGCAATATTCCAATAAATAAATATATAAACCATGTAATTATGATACAGGAAACACAAGGAACACAAATTCTTCACCAAACATTGCTACATTTCACAGAAAGTAGCTTTTTCTGCTTCTTCAGGCATAATTGGTACAAAGCAAATAGAACAAACCTACGATAATGTCAACAAACAAGTATAGGCAATGTTTACAATACAATTATCAATTTTTACAATGTTTAAATTGTAAACATTGATAATTGTGTTGTAAACATTGCCTATAGTTGTTTGTTTAAATTCCCCTGCGTTTGTTCTATTTGCTTTGTATGAATTATGCCTGAAGAAGCAGAAAAAGCTACTTTCTGTGAAATATAGCAATGTTTGGTGAAGAATTTGTGTTCCTTGTGTTAACTGTAACATAATTTTCATTTATTAATGATATGCTCTCTACTCTCTAGTCTTTTTCAGCCAGGTAGAACTGTTACAAGCAGATTTTATTTTCCTAAGAACACCATGGCTTTATCCCTTTTTTTTCTACTACTTAACGACTGGGCTTCAATGATAATGTAGATCTAGTACTATATGTTACACATTTGCTCTGGTTGTTGTATGAAATAACTCAACAAATGACTACTAATGCAAACATGCCCTGAAGATTTCTTTTAGAATTTATGAAGTTCAGTGCTTTTTCTCAACTTGAATCACTTGTACTGATGTAATGCATCTGAAACATTAATTTTTATCCCCTCTCTCCCAATCCATCTTTAAAAAATTGCACTCACTCTATTTTTTTTATTATTATTTTTGTTTCCTTCTCAGCTACGGTGGTAAATATTGTGAAGACTAAGTTAATTCCAGCATGGATAAATTTTTCAAATAAAAGCATTCTGACTTTACTAAAGTATTTGGATGTTGAAAATTCTCAAGAAGTTTCAAATTTAGTCTTGTCGTCATATTTTCAAATGAATAAAATAGATGACCTTATCAAAGTTCTGGATTCTATTCAAGAAAGGTTAGTTATATGGACTTCATTTATTTATTCATTCATTTCAAATTTGCTGTTCTCCCTCTTACTTGGTAATAACTTTGGTCTGGGACAGTGGTTCTTTAACTGTAAAACTCTATTTATTTCTAACATCACACCAAATTTAAATGTAAAAACTACATTTAATATGAAATATTTAATATTTAATGCTTGAAGAAGAAAAGACGTGTAATCTTTTCGAAAATTTGCTTTTTCATATTAAATGTAGTTTTTACATTTAAATTTGGTGTGATGTTAGAAATATTTAATAGTAGAGGCTTTAGGAGAAAAGATCTACTAAAAAAATATGGGAACTTTACATACTCTATTTATGTTTGGAAATGAAAAAAAAAAAAAAAGAAAGAAAATCGAGAACCCCTTCTGGGCAAATTAAGTAGCAATAGTAATAAGTATTTGGGTGAGTTGAATGAAAGCTGGCCAGTGTTGGTTGCTAGGTGGCACCGTATTCTACATTTATGGGTATTACATCAATGTAAACATGTGCCAAATGTTGTTGGAAAGGTTCAGTTATTTTGTATAGTTGCTGCTCTGTTAACAGAAAGACATCCTAAGCTGCTGTGAGAACTGAAGCATCCAAAAGGAAAAAATGTTCAACAAAGTGTTTTCTAACCATAGAAGAATGTCAGAGAGACAGAGATCCTTTGGCGAATGATTGTTGTATAAGAAGATCATAGCCTAGGAAAAACAGTGGTGAAGGAATGGAGTTTGTAATTCCAGACAGATTGAAGCATCTTGAAGAATGATGTAAGCATCATCAACACTGATGTAAGCATCATCAACACTGATGTAACTGTGATGTAGGTCGATGAGCTTGTTCAAGCCAATAAAGGCATTTCTGAGGATGATATTGCAAAAAGATTGGTCTAAGTCATGGAAGTGTTCATTCAACATTGCATAAACATCTCGTATACCAGAAAATTTGTGCCCAGTGGGTACTGAAATTCTTTAGTAGTGTTCATAAAGAGGTATGCATTTGTGCTTGTTTGAGGTATATGAAGTATGTGAACACAGTCCTTTTCTGTTTGACTTTCTAGTATGTGGTCATATTATCAATGCAAACAGATAATGTGCAGCTTTGGAGAAGTTGTACCTTGCGAACATAGTAACAAAGACTGTACAGTGCATATGTTACAGTGACCACATTTTATGGAATTTTCTCTGAGAGGTGGTTCGACATCCAGTGTATAGTTTAGATCTGTTGTCATGTGATTTTCATGTTTATAGTTTTCTAAAGAAATCATTAAATGGGCAGGAATTTGCATTGATGTCGGAAACAATGGTTCAAAGCACCACTAGGATCTTTTTTATCAAACTGGGATCAATCGTCTATTCTCACAGTGACATTATTATTTAAATTGCCAATTTTAATATCCATAGATTGTCTATTAAAATTTATCAGCACCAGCCAGATTCTTTTGACTATCCCTAATAATTATTTTTAACAGAAGGTTTAACGTGCATAATGTAATATGAAAAGGGAAGAAAA
>JAFIDM010002131.1:84752785-84804210 GCA_023159025.1 Thereuonema tuberculata | reverse complement strand
AAGCAAACAATTCTAATGAATTTGTGCATGTTATTGATTTTTCTTCCCTTTTCATATTACATTATGCACGTTAAACCTTCTGTTATTATTAAGTTTTCGACTTTTCGTTAGGTCTTATGCATTTATTAAATGCCTTCTGTGCTCAGTGCAAAGCTGGCCAAGGTAATTTTGCTGCATTGGTTACAGCATTTTTTCTTTAATTGTTTGCTTTAAACCGGGTCCCACTTTCCTGATGGGGAGGCGGGATCACAGGTATCGACGCATTCCCGAGTTCCATTATCAAAGCTAAATCTGGCTGATGAGTCCTAATAAGGACGAAATAGCTATCCCAGATTGCTATTGATAATGGCTCAATGCGTTAAAAGCAAACAATTCTAATGAATTTGTGCATGTTATTGATTTTTCTTCCCTTTTCATAATTATTTTTATTTATTTATTTATTTATTTATTTATTTATTTGTTTGTTTGTTTGTTTGTTTGCCTAACCTCAGTTAATAAACCATTTATCTAGAATGGGTTTGCAACATCTTTATTATGTTGCTGTATTCTCGGGTGTCTCAAGAATACCAGTTATTGTCACATTTCATAATCATCAGAGACTCAACATCCTTGACAACAGCCTCAAATTGATCAGCTGCATTCATATGGGGGGATCACTGGGCAATTCAGAACTTTGGAAGAAGTCAATACCACTGTTTTGCAACAGTTTCTGTGTTGCATTTGCCTTGAAACATGGGGCTTTGTCGTGGAGAAAATAAACCTCTTTCAAATTGATGATGTTATAGACATCTTGGAAAAATGGAATTACATTTTCTTGCAAAACGACGATGTTCCTGAAATATTCTCCATTCCATGACTCGCCCTCCTTTTTGATAATCCACATCATTCTCTTTGATGTGAAGTAAATTAATATTTCAATGCAATCTGGCTTCGTAGAAATCTCCTGGTAATGTTCGTCATCCGAAATGTTGTTCAAAGAGAGTGCCCAGATTCTATCATTTTGGTAGTTCGGTCTCCGAACTGTCCACAAAAAAGAATTCGTCACTTGGGGCAAGATGAAATCCTCTCCATCCCAGTTTCGGAAGTAATCACAAAACCATCTTCGATCATGAATGTTTAACGCTGATTTTATGGGTTTGGGGATAATATGGAAGGACTTTAAGTCTGCTCGATCTTTATATCTGCCAACAGTTTGATAACGAATGTTCTTTGCCCATTTCTTTAAAATTTCCATGGCACAAATCGTAGCCATTTTGAATTGCTTTGATGCCTTTTACCACTTCCGTCTTCAATGATTGCTTTGCTGTCCTGTGAGAGTTTTCCCAGGCATCCTTCACCAAATTCAGTCTTGCAGTTTTCATAACCCTTTTTACAATTTCCGTTAACCCACTGATCGCATTGCTGCAGCTTTTCAGCAATACACTTGCAATTGATAAATGTCGCTCCAAGATTCCATTGCTTAACGAAACGCAAGAGCTCATATTCGATAAATGAATTATTGATCCTCACTGTCATTCAGTATGATTAAAAAAAAAAAATATTATATTACTCCAGAATAATTTTAAATTTGATGAACATCCAACCTTCTTTTCTCCAGATTCCTGGACAAAGGTTATGGACAGCCCTGTGTTGATATATATATATATATATAAAAAGCCGGACAGTTATCTGGGATTTGAAAATGCCAATATCAAAAAACAAATCACTGTTTCTATGGAGATATAATCCAATTATCTCCACGTCTTCAGCAGCAAAATTTGGAAACAATTTAGAAACCTAAAACGCAATATTATAAAGACTTTGCTCTTTTTTAAAGTTTAAAATTCAAAATTGAAAAATTAAAAAATAAATAATTAAAAAGAGCAAAATCTGTAATATTGAGTTAAAGTATAAATATAAAATATTTCAGTGCAGCCATCATTCGCCTCGGAATCAACAACATGAGCAACTCGTCCGAGGAACCAATGACGGAAGTCGTTCGTTATGCGCTCTCCTTCATGTGATTAACTTCTAAAATATCTCCCGAAGAAGGCCCGAGGTATTGGGCCAAAGTATCGAGATAATATCTCACCCCGGGGTGAGGAAATCCCTCAAAAAAAGGACCTACAGTATTGAAAAGATATTAAAAATTATGATCCTGATCAATTGTCTACCCAACTTCTTGAAGCACCGTTTTCCTAGTATCTCAAAGACCTTTTTATTGTTAGGACTCCCCAAATAATATAACATTCTATTGATGACGACAATAGATGTAGAACTCTTTCTCTCATGGGCTTTTTCTATTAAATTGTTGCACAACAGGAAAAGAACAACAACAAATGAAGGGTGTTTCAAACTAAACATACAATGAAAATATTTTATAGTTAAACGAGATATATGTTGCATTACCTAAGGTGACACTTTTTCTTATTTTTAAATAATGAAATGGAAGGGATTTTTTTTAAGAAATTTTGTTTCTATTAATAAGGTCAATTATTAGTATTGTCTCGAAATTGTTGATGTGATTAGTAATGAAACGAGTGGCTTTTATGGCCAATCTCAATTTGGATTAATTTGAACTCATTCAGTATATTTCTAATAACTGATTTTTGTATCTTGAGACTAATGATTTCAAGGTTCAGACTTAATAAGGGTTTGAACTTTTACTTTTCAAAAGTTAACTAAACCAGGTGCAGTTATCACGATATAACAAAAATATTTTTATTGATTGTAATCACAAAATTTTCTTTTCTGTTTTGACTTATTTATACGCATTATAGTCACTTAGATGTGTTAAATGAATTAAGATTAATTCTTTTTTCTATTATTATTATTATTATTACTGTTGTTATATTCGGTGTTGTCTTTCCTGCAGCACTCCAGTAATTTTACCCTATCCATCTCAAACCCATTCCTTCTCCAGGAGAAATGGCATTGAAACTAAATGACTTTTGAGATGACATTTCAAATTTTTTAAGTTATTGCAGTTGTCGAGTGATAATATCATGAAACACTGACATCATTTGATGCTTAAAGGTTAAACATAGATTTCCCCATTTATAGATTTCAATGAGGGAATTTTTCAATTAATTTGATGTGGTATTTCCTTTCTTTTTTATTAGTCAAGTTATTCCTGCCAAAGATCTGAACTGTGAAAATGCTTTTTACTGGAAAGCCTTACTTCAACATATCAATTCCCAACATAACACAGATGATTACTTAGAAAACATTATTCCTCATGTCCAAGTATTTTGTGACTACATTAAAAAGTAAGTGTTGATATTTATTATCTCTCTTGTTGGTTATATATAAATAGATCTATTGATATTTAAAATTTGATACAAATTTTTTCTTTTTACATTAAAAAAAAAAAAAAAAGTTAAATCACAAATATTATATTATTCTGTCTTACTTACTGTCTTCTGTTTGGCTGGTAAGATTTGTTGAAACGTTTCCATATAATTTGTGAAAACTTAACATTACAGCAGTATATTGGTGTTCTAGCTCATTATTTAAAAAAGAAAATAACATACTACAGGATCTGAATACCATATTTACTCGCATAATTTCCCCCATCGCATATTTTCCCCACCCCAGTTTTTGTGGATTACAAAATTCAATTTTTATTTTTATCGCATAATTTCCCCACCTCTACTTCAATGCGTTTCCAGCATGACTTTGACTGGCGGTCAACTCACGACGACGCGACAAAGTACCGTTACTTCCGCATTTCTCTATCCCACGCTACTTTAGGGGAAGATTCCACCCCGGTCAGTACAAGAGCAGACTCCTTCTGAACCAGTACAACAATTTCGAGTGTTTTGTGAAAACATGAAGTTCGCGAATAAAGTTAAGTTCTCTATTAGTAGGCAGCTGATGCTGACGTCATGCAGTGAGCAGCTATAAAGATGGCGGGCGGCGCTGCGTGAGTTACAAAATTACGTCACAGTCGCACATACACTTCCGTGCATGCCTATTGCTTAACTGTACTTTGAAGAAAAAACAAATGTTGAGATGTGATTTCTTATATTTTAAATGTTGCGTGTTAATAAAACTGTTGTTAATTACATTTCTTGCTTTAAAAATCAATATTTAACATGGTTTTCCTTACACTTTCACCATATTTTTTTTCCTCAAATTGAAAAACATCGCGTAATTTCCCCCCCCCCCCTTTTTTGTCAAAATATTGATGAAAAAAAAAGGAAAAATTATGCGAGTAAATACGGTATAAATCCCTGAAAGTGTGACCTCTCACTATCAATAGACATTAAGTCTGGAATCATTATCCATTCATGGATTCCCATTTTGGGACTTTTTCAATACTGATGTGTGGTTATATCTAAGAATCATCACCTTGAACTATGAATGTTTCTGCTCTAAAGACATGTGTTCATTTCCATTGAAAAGTTAATTTCTTGCACTTCAACCTCTCTATTTTATTTGTATGTTGATAAGCGAACCAAATTCCAGTAAATAAATTCTACTGTGAACATAGATTTACGTCAGTGCAAAAATATGAATTAAAAATCTATATTTTGTTATTTTACATTTGTAGAAAGCAAGTTTAAGAACATATGACTTTAAAAAAAGATTAAATGCAGTCTTAACGTTATAGATTACTAAGTATTAAAATTAATTAACATTAATTAATTTAAATAATTAAAATTCTAGGCTATCACACAGTTCAGATGGTTGTTAAAATTATTAATTTTTATCTGAAATTCTAGTTACATCGAAAATGCTCCTAGTGACGAAGAAGCAGATCAACAGTTGCAACATCAATTTATATCAGAACAACTGATTTATTTAATATCTGCTTATGATGCAGCAGATGGAACTGCAAGGTATCTAAAAACATTCAGTTTACTTAATTATTTTATTTCCCTTTTACGAGAAAATAGAATGCCTTCATTTACATTCAATATTTCTGGAAATGTCCAGACAATCTTGATTGATTCTTGAGGATGAAAGACAGTATTTTAAGAAAATACTTAAGGATGAAAGACAGCTTTAATATAGATTCTTTCACTTTTTGTTTCCATAAAATCATATCCATCCACCACCTATCTTTAACTGTTTTAAAATTGTCTATCCTGTGATAGGTAGAAAATAAATAAAAAATTCATTTATGTAATTCAAGAAAGGAAAATAAGCTGATATTCATGTTTTTTGTAAAAGTGTAAATGGAACATTTATATTCTGTAAATCTATAAACAAAAACAAAACAAAAATCAGTTAAAGTTGTACTGCTACAGGCCATGCAGGTCCTTAGGTGCACGGCAGGTTTGGGCTCCCGGTGATTCTTGACTAGTGGGACTAATTGAGATCAGCTGATCAGCTCAACACCCCCAATCCCCGAGTAAAGAAAACCGGTAACCATTTGACAGATGGCTGAGTGAACCTACGGTTCGTCTGGAGGAGAAATAACAGTGTAAAAACCCTCTACCTCTGTTGGAAATTGAACCCCGACCCCTCTAGTCCACAGTTCTGTAAGTCTGTATAGACGAAAAGCCTTGAGTTGGGAATATTTTGTTACGACATCATACAAGATTGCAAGTTCTTGAAACTACTTCATGAATTAGATCTTAGATTTATATTAAATCCTAATTTTCATTCAGAAGAGTTTATTCTTCCTCCTTCTCCTATAGATGTAGAGGCATTAAACTTTGTTATAATGTTTCTGAAATTCAAGAAAAAAGACATGCAAGTTGGTATGTTTTATTAAATCTAACGTTATCCTTTAGGAATGAAAATACATCAGAGACGCAATGGACAATTCATAATGAAAGGTGAAAATAACCAAGAGAAGACTCTTTTGAAAAACTTGCAATTTGTTGTTTTACACATTATCACATTTGTGTAAGAGAAAATTGAACATTTTCCTTCATTTAAAACTTTCAACTGATAATTTCTTGTTCAATGATGTAATTGCATGCACAGAGTTTGATACAGCTTTCAATATTAAAACAATATTGAAAGCTACAAATTCTGTGCATGCAATTAGGTTATTGAACAAGAAATTATCAGTTGAAAGCTTTAAATGAAGGAAAATGTTCATTGTTCCCTTACACAGCTGTTATATCTGTTTTTGTGAGATCATTGTTGAGTAATGAAATTTGAGTAACAGCATTTTAAATTGCCTCTTCAGATAAGGATATCCATAAAGTAAGCTAGATTCTTATTCATTGACACATTTATTTGACTGTGTCTTATTATTGCTATAATGATCTCTCCAAAACTTTCCTTTTACTTAGCAATTGATATGTAACGTAATCACTTGCTTGTTCAAGCTTGCAATGGCATTTTAAATTTTCTTTACAAGTCAAAAATTTATTTTACGTCCTAAACAGTAACACATATATTAGAAGCCTACTAACGAGATACAGTGGACTGAACATAACTGCTCTAAAAGGCAGTTTTCACTTTTTTTTTTTTAAGATTTGTCTTGATATGGTTTTATGAATTGAGCATATTAAAAACCAAACTGATCAACTTCATGAAATAAGAAGTAAAGAAAATTTATGAAATTATAAACATTCTTTTAAAATTTTGCTTGAAATATGTGAACAAACTAATATTGTATATAAAATTATTTAAGGTGTAAAGTATATAACAATATTTTGCCATATTATATATATATAATATTATATTAAAATTGTTTGTAGAAGTTTCTATAAACTTATGGAGTTAATTGATTTGGAAAATGCAGAAAATGCAAATATGACAAAAACCATATTATTATTGAATTTTATAGTTAACAGAAAGTTAATATAGATACTTTAATTTTCATTGTTGTTGTTAAGTAAATAACTTCAGTGTCAGATGCATCCAGTCTGCCGTCACCACAATGTGACTTAAACATTTCTGTAAAAGGTATTTTTAGTATATTAATCATCCCATTTCTCTTTTTTGTTACACCTACCAAAAGGATATAACAGTGTTTGAATCAGTTGAATTCTAATAAATCCAAAATGTTTCCTTTCATTTCTGCATTTTGGAGTATCACTATCTGATTCATTATTCCACATATCTCAGTAATTACTTGCCTTCTTTAATTAACATACTTAAATTTGTTTCTTTTATAAAGCAATGTGCTTTTACAATTAATATGTTTTTTGTTTAACACTTGCCAAATAATCGTTAAAATGTAGGGCTCTTATATCTTTTGTAAAATTCTTGAAAACTGCAACAAATTTCTCAGTAAATCTCATTTAATTACTTACACTGAGTTAGTCTAAATGGCTTCTAAAATATGAAGCGCTGAGGATGAGAAAGACCTAAGCCACAAAAAATAAATTTTACAGAAGAGTAAAAACAAAGTTTGAAAAATTCCATAAATCGCATAGATAAGTATAGCTGAATACAGACTTATTACAAATACTAATTCAAATCTTTAGAAAGCTCTGACAACAAAGTATATTTCAGTTTGTTATTATATAAGTCTAAATATAAGCCAAAATTGTAGGTCCAAAGCTTTCTTTTATAAAAAGCAAGACCTGATATGAGTTTTGCAGTCGGTAAGGTTTGCTGGAAATCGACTGGAATTGTGTGATGCTCATCTGGTTATTTCTTTGCTAGCATGGACAGATTTCTATCATGTCTTGATCTGCTTCAGCTTGCGAATGATGTAATTTTCTTTCAGTTTACAGCTTTCTGATCTCTTCATCTGTTTTATTGTTTGACTTCCTTAATTTGCAGATCAAATGTATCACATTTGTAGCAATTGCCTGACCTTGGGATCTTAAATCCTATGTTAAATTGTGTGTCTTCAGCATACTCTAATTGCTTGTGAACTCTTTCCAGATTTACAATCTGGTCCAGTTTCCTTGGCTGCAATATTCTTTCCGGTTTTATCAAACATATTCCCTTCCAGTGTTTCTATGGCGTTTACATTTCATTCTCTTCCACTGAGACATTGCAATTTCTTTTTCACGCTTTTAGATAACTAAGAAGGTGAAGTTTTAGGTGAATGGCTTCTTGTGGTCATATCCTATGATATAAGACAAAATAATGTGAGAAAATCCTAAGCCACATTTCAATAAAAGTGTATCCTAATGTGATGCACTAGAAGTGTTTAATGTTGACATAAGCTCAGAAAAGATAGCAATTGTCTGCACATTTTGCAGTATCCACTTAAAAAAGTATTATATAGATTATATTATGCATTCTTAATTCTAGGTTATGGTTTCTGGTGAAACAATCCTAAGCCACATTTCTGTAGCTAACAAGTATATAATATTCATAAACTTATCAAGTCATTTTCTGAAGATGATGCAGCTGGAGGGGATTCGCAGATTCACTAGGTGAAAAATGATCATTGTTAATAATTCACAACAGTTATTTTCATCTTCATCGATAGAATGTCCACCTTTAACCCTCCTAACGGCAGCCATTTTCTTGTGACTTTGTCATAGAAAGCAGTGCATGGAGAAAGTTACTATGAGAAGAACACTTAGTCACAGCAGTGCCATTTGTTGAATAATCACCATGCTATTTGAAGTGCAGGCACTCAATGGGATTTCTGTTTGAACTAGGTTAAAAAACTACTTTTTTCAAATGTGTGGCTTAGGTCTTTATCATTCTCAGCGCTTCATATGTTAACTATTGTGCTGAAAATATACATAGTTCTGCCATTGTTGCAGTAAATAGAATTATAAGAGGTTAATCATTTGGTTTTGAGAAGTTAAGCACTAATCATGTATTCTGATACTGAAATTAAGAAATTTACAAAGTGTAGTTGATTAGTTTGGTTTCTGAGAGACTCAATTGTACTTCAACTTTAATAGATTAATACATACCATTATGTTATTGTGATCCCCTCTAATAGATTATTTTTCTAGTCAATTCAAAATTTTCATTATTTATGCTTTGCTGTCATAATGCAGGATTCTCAAATTCACAAATGAACTTCAAAACTGTGTTTACTCAGAAGCTAATTTTGAAAAGAAATTAAGGCTCAATGGGAAATTCTGAATTGGAATGAATTAGATTAATATTTATGAATTGCAGATAAAATAGCAACCATTGAAATTGCATCACATATGAGATATACCAAAAGTCAGTCAACAGATGTGTAAAGTAGTATATTTAAGCTATGATCTTGATTTGTCATATGTAGAATTGAGAATAAACCAAAGAAATGCAATTTATTACATATAACGCTATTTTCAGTTGGGACGAGCTAGCTCTACATTCTTCAGGCTCACTTCAGCATTCTATCCTACCATGGCAAACTCACGTTTAACCTCCTCATCCAACTTTCTTTTCCATGTTGCCATGTTTGTTAGAAATACACAATTGTTGAATGATGATAATGAACTCTTTGTGCTATTTCATTCAAGGATAAACCTTCATCATTCAAAGCAACAATTACAGACTACTTATGCAGTGTTAAATATCAAAAAACTTTCCATTTTCCATATAACAGTGAACCACCTTTGTATGAGCTTTTACAACAATGGATGATACAATCACTGGAAACATTGTTGCAGTTGATTTTGGCAGCTAATGAAAAGCGTTCTCATATTTTGGATATCATGGATGATGCAATCTTTATGGTTTCTTGGAGGTTTGGAGCACAATTGCTACTTTAATTTACAAAATAAACACATTTCTATAGGATTTTACAGGTGTTGCAATTTCAGTAGTTGTTACTGTATGTAAATGAGTTCAAGGATTGAATTTTCTGCCTGTAATAGAAATCCTCTTTGCATCAGAAACAAAACAAAAAGATTATCATATTTTCATGAAGATATACATATTTTTTGAGAATTTGTCAAATCTAAAATTTAGTTGAAATTATAATCCTGTTTTCAAAAATCCCTCTAATTTTTTTTAATAATTATTTTTTTTATTTTTTTTTTTGAAACTCAACACATCCCTTATAATTTATAATATAATTTAGACTTTCATTGCTTATTTTAATGATGTTTTTCAGGCAGTGTCTCCTTAAGTTGATCCGTTATCTTCTGCTGCTGAATAACTTAAACTCAACATTAGTGGCTCCATTGATTGAAAGTTTGGCTAAGATTTTCGAAAATGAAGAAAGCCTTGTCATATTTTGTATGGAAATTATAGCTGATATAACTGAGCCTATATTTCCCAGCAGTTCAACCAAAAATGAGAAGGAAATAGCGGAGGACAAAATGAAAGTAATATTTTATTTATTATCCTATTTTTATTTACTTTTTTTAATATAGACTGTTAGATTTCTATACAAAGGATAATGCAACTGTTAGTTATTCTGGCACACCTCATAGAAATAAAAAAATATATAATCTTTTTGAGAAGTCATATAGCTACTGATATCCATTTGCAGTATCTTTCTATGGCTGCATTGGTAATTTGGCATTGACCTCAAGAACTGCTGTGGCTTTCTATGTCTATGTAACTGGTTCCAAAAAGATGTATCTATTATGCCTGGCTTGGTATTTCATTGAGTTCATGACCAAAATGATTCCATAAGTCATTGGCTCCAGGAACAACCTTTTACAGCTTTAAAACCCTTTTTTTATATTGTTAGTCACTGTGAGAATATTCAGTCCAAACAAAGGGTGTTGTTTTTATTTTGTAGAGAAGTCACTTCTTTGATGAATTTAATGCAAACATCTCCCCAATAGGTCAGATCTTATTATCATTTGTTGAGCAAGTTAAAAAATAATCAGATGCTGATTATCTGAGCAGTTTGTAGTTAACTGCCAAACGGGATTGGAGTACTCTATTCCTTTAGAGATTCTTTGTGGAAAAGTAGATGTGCTCCTGCCAAAACAATGATATTAATCAATACTGACCTCGACCTCGATCTTTGTTAGGATAAATACTATCCGAAATTTCTTGATCTGTAAAATTAAAATGGGATAACATTCATGAACCAAATCTAAAATTGTCAGTTGAACACTGTTTAATAATATCAGATAAATAATATTCCTAGTGTTCTTGACTGTAAAAAAGAAAACTTTGCAACACTAGCAGTGCAACTTGGATGTTAAAAATTCTGATAAGAGTTCCCCCCCCCCCCCCCCAGTTGTTGAGTGCTATTAAATATATTAGGATAATCATAAATGCATAAATTTAAGAATGACATAATAAAAATATTGCCATCGAATTCAGGTAGTCTGTAAATGCCAATCACTGACTTAATTATTCAAGTTTGTTTATTTTTTTAAGATTGCCTTTGAGATTGGTAAAGGAGTAATAAAAACTTTTAATGTCTGTAAATGTTGGCAATGGTTGTTTTCTGGAGTACGGTACATTAAATCTGTGATGGTGCTTATATCACTTGAGCTCCTTTCCCCCAATTTGCTGGGAATTTTTGGCTTGCTTGATGTGAAGAGAAAGAGCATTAATCGTCTTTCCAAAAGTCTCATTTTGTCTTTTACAGTCTCTGTGTTGACTTTATACTAAAAATCAACTATACTAAAATGTGTTGTTGAAACATAAATTGTGAAGATCCACTATTTGTTTATTTCAGTTGGATAACAGTCTTTTTCTGTAGTACTTGATAATGGAGTGACTTTGAATTGACTTTTTTTAGTTATTTTTGCCTCCAAATGGGATTTAGCATAATTAGGAAACTTCATTTATAAAATATATTTTGCAAAATTAAAATCTCAATTCCTGAGGAGTTGCAAGAAGCAGGAATTTGACCTGTAAGTATTTAAAGAGTAAACAAAAATGTTTGAAAAATTCAAAATGAATTACGTAGGAAATATTAAGTGCATTGAACTTACCCTTAAAAGATATTTCCTAAAACAAATAATTATTTGTGAAAGAGTAAATTTATTTAAAAGTTCAAAGTTAAAGTAAAAAGTTTAAAAGAAGTCAAGAGAAGCCTTGATACCAACAAAGAGCACGTAATGACAGTGCTGTGCAAAGATATCGCATCGTACTCTTTGTTGATGAAATGACTACAACAATAGTGAAATGGAATTCAAATGGGGACACAAAATAGCAGTGCAGTTCAAGTTTGGACACAATGAAAGTATCTCGAAGCTATGGGATCCTGAAGTTGGATTCAGATGAAAGGGTTATCTGTCTCCTTAAAATATATTTTCCCAATAAGTTAGAAATAGGGAAAAATAGGTGTGATAAATACAGAATTGTCTGTGAATCAACTAAGAGATTAAAAGAGAATTCGACGACATGATTATAAGTTTATAATCCATGAAAATACTTAGTAACAAAAGAACTTGTAGCTGCTGTGTTCGAGAATACAAATGTGAATCTGTGTGATCCAGTTATTCGTTATTTACCAGCATGAATAAAGGCAATTTCTTAGTGAAATCTTCGCAGGTAAATGCACTATTTAATTATATTTCAAGGAAATTCCAAGGTTTTAGTGTGTGATTCGTTTTATGTTTAACGCAGATGTTGTTTGACTCAAAGTGAAAACAAGGTACTGTAATCATTTATTTAAGGATCCGATTATTTACAGGAATTTGACAAAATAGTAATCGTTTCTCAATTACGTTATGCATTTAGCCTTTGTGGACAGGAAGCTTATTAAAAAGGACTTTAAAAGGTCTGTTCAATTCTAAATAGAACATTCTGGACTTAGTTAAGTTAAACACACTCTTTATAAGTAAATGTATTACTAGTTCTACAATCATTTATGTAAATATTATCCAGTCAATGCAATCTACTTCTTTCCTTTTCAACTGTTTATTCTCACTATTTTCATACTGCTCACATTATTAAGTTCAACTTAGTCTTAAGTTGCTCAAGTAATTGACATGACTACAAACCACAAATTATATTTCCAATAATTCCTTCAAAACTATAATATTAGTAATTGTAATTTTTTTTTGCAATAGGTTCAAACTTGAGTTTTATTGTTTTACTATGTCTTACCTCCTAAAAGTTGAATTTAATTTATTAAGAAGTTATTTAAAATTTCACGTATAACTATTTAATTTATTTTGAGTTGAAAGTTAAAGAAACAAGTTCAAAATCTTGGAATAATTTGAACCTTTTAAATCACCACTATGATGTATTCTTCCAAATAGTTAACCTATGAAAGAAATTAAATGAACAAAAATATTTCACATTGATTGAATAACATTGATTGACATTGGCTTTAAAGCTTAATTAAGATCATATAGGTGTATACAAATATAGTCATTATTTTATTTTATTTTCATTTTCAGTTAGCTAAATTGCAAGTTGAGTTGAACATTTCGAAAGATGAATTAGAACAAGCTGTCAAGGAAGAAGAATTTGACAAAGCAAAAGAATTAAAACAAAAAATACAAGAACTTTTGCAGGAACAACAAGATTTAACAGCTTGTCCAGATGCTACTATTATACAAGATCCTGAAGCTCTAAAGGTAAATAATAAAATCTAACCAGTGAAATAAAAATGCTTTGATAATTAAGATATATTATACTTTATATAATTGAGATAAACACATGCCAATATCGCTATTGCTCACATTAACCTCCATATTAATTTTGGTTTGCTTTGCTTTGTTTATTTTGGAGCATTGTATTTAGTCATCTGTTTAAAGTTGCTTGAAGAGTTCCTGTTATCCTTTGACAGTGTCACGCCTTGATAGTTAACACCTTTTTTTATCAATGCCAAATCGATGAACTATTGTGAAAATGATGATCAGCCTTGGTAATACATTTACCAAAATTTGAGAATTTCAGATGCCGATGTGACATAATATCTAGACTGTCCTAAAATGATTGATGTTGTTGACATGGAAATTGAGATTTTTGTAGATCTTTATATTAACATGAAGATCTGAACTAAATATCTTAAGAACCAAATGTTACCTAATGACCATCCTTGTTGGCTTTTGTAGAAGTCAACAAATACATCATTCTTTCACTCAAGTTGTGTGAAAACTTCCTTTCCTAACTTAACTGCCATCCTGAATCAATTTCAGCTTCAGTCATTGACCATTTCAGAGGCTTTTATTTACAGAAAGTGCCAATTGGTGTTCCTGAAAATTATCCAATTTTCTTCATCAGTAAAAGTGGATTTTTCCAAAATATAGCTAACTGTAAAAAGATTTATTGATGGATATGTTACAAGGTGATAGAACAGCACTAGTGAATGAAATGAAATCATGCAGCAGTGCTACAGCATGCAATGTAATCGGTGCATTGAATATCATATTCTTGATATAGAGCTGCTTTTACGTTCTAAAAAGCATAAAAGCGCATCCTAACCAATTTGAACTCAAAGAGATTATCAGGATTTCTTTAAAAAGGAGATGTCTACAAGCAGGATTGGAGCATGTCATGTGCTACCACCCAATAATAATAAAGATGCCTGACTGAGGGCGACATGCACCAATGCTCTGTCAATTCAGTTGTCAGTTGACGTTAATTTTAATCAGTCTTCAAATAAAAATTGGTGTGCACCAAACACAATTTGACAAAACTTCTTGATGAATCCTTGATAGCTTATCATGTTTCTAAAAGTGGCTGTCATTGGTTAATAAGATTTAATGTCATTTCCGGATCACTTTTCGTAGACACCAGAACATTTCAAAATGCAGCTTCCATGGAGAAGAAAAAACACTTGGGCAGAATTTTTTCCTTTAAGACAAGAATTGTCAAGGCAAGAACAATTTTTGTGATTTTGAAGATGAATTAAATGTATTTTTTTCTATTAAAAGTCCTGAAAATAAAGTTAAATACGATTAATTCAAATAAATTAATCGTATTTAACTTTATTTTCAGGACTTTTAATAGAAAAAAATACATTTAATTCATCGTCAAAATCACAGGAGTCGGTTTAAATCAGAGCCAAAGTCGGCCATCTTGAGGAAAATAAACGGTGCAATGGCTGTTGAACAATTTGACGGATGAAAATTGACCCTTTAAAATTTGATGACAATCAACAATTTAATGACTGTTAAACCTTTAATGAATGTTTGTGCAGAGAAATGTCGGTTGAGGGAAGATTTGAACAACCCTCAAAGTTAACAAAAGCTTGGTGCATACCTCCCTGAAGATATCAAAATGGCAATGCACAAGGCTTCGTCTGTTATTGGCTACTTATTTGAAAATTGCTGGAAGAAGCATTCACTTCTGATTTTAAAGTTTTTATCACCTCCCTACAAATTTCCTGTTATTATCAAGCTACTTAATTTTTTAGTCTGCCTTTGTGAATGCTACTTAAGTGGTATATTAGGCACTGCAAATATTGGTTCAATTCTTACAGTGTTTTTCAAGCTTAGAGGATTGCTAAATATTGGAGACATAGTTAGGCTGTGCAAGCTAATTTTACTTTCATCTATCCATATATTATTTGTTCTTTTCATATATGTGAAATACTTCTCTTGAAGGAAGGACGGTAGGTTCCAGTGATTGCTAAGTTACTCTGGTAACCTTGTTAGGCTGCCAATTTGGTTGCTAAGGAGCTTGCTTTACGCATCCACTTCCATATAGTCAAGTTGCATTTCGGAAATGGGTGATATTTCAGTTACTGTCTTCTGTGCATTTAATTTTTTTTTTAATTAATATTGTTTTCTTTGACTTCCACAAGTTTTTGGACTGGACTCTTCTGGGAATTCTTTTCATTTAGTATTTTCTCATTTTCTAGCATCTGTAAAGATACTGTTCATTTAAGGATATGCATTTTGATGTAAGGTTTTGCTTTTTAAGATTCAATTGGAGTTTTACAAAATGTAGTGTGAAAGAATTTAGTTAATGTTTTTCATTTTATTTTGATAGTTTGGCAAACTACTATGGTTTTAGATTAGAAGTAATATTGAGTTTGAAAAAAAAAAAAGACAATTCAATATGATTTATTGTTTAATTAGCCGTCATTTGTTGCTTTATCTGGAATGAATTAAAAATGATAAAATTGTTGGATGCTTTTATTGCTAAGTAGAAAAAATTTCAATTTTTTTTTTTTTTAATTTGACTAATTATTCTGTATTCTTATATTTATTTTCAGAATGATCCAAATATTTTATTAAAATGCTTGG
Source organism: Thereuonema tuberculata (assembly GCA_023159025.1). Taxonomy (NCBI): domain Eukaryota; kingdom Metazoa; phylum Arthropoda; class Chilopoda; order Scutigeromorpha; family Scutigeridae; genus Thereuonema; species Thereuonema tuberculata. The sequence continues at coordinate 84,788,287 of JAFIDM010002131.1, read as the reverse complement.
TAATATTATCAAATTTACTGCAGAATATTAAGAATATGAATTCCAGTTTATTTACTTTAAAGGATTCCTTTGTAAGTATTAACTGTGGTTTATAAAAAACATCAAAAAATTTCATTAAAAATATTTTACATATGTTTCTTAATATAAAAAAGCATAAATTCCGGCCACTATGCAGTTTAAATTAAATACATAAATAGAAGTACAATAAAAAAAAAGATGTAGACCATCTTGAAAGCACTTGCGTTTTATTGTACTTATATTTATGTATTTAATTTAAATTGTGTGTGGTGGCCTGATTTTTCGCTTTTTTATCAAAAAAATTATTAAAATAAATCTACTAAATACTATTTAATATTTTTATTGTTAATTTAATAAAACAATTATGAAAGATTTTGTTTTATAAAATACTAATATTGAGTGAAAAAAAAATGATTTCTAGAAAGAAAAAAAAAGTAAAAAATTGAGAAAAATAAAATAAAAACATAGTAAGAGAAGAAAGCACCTGCAAACGTTCTTAGTAACAGCTATTAGCTTAATATGTTTTCATTTGAGAAATTACTGAAATATCTATAATTATTATACAGTAGCCACCATGGAAATTGCATCACATATGAGATATACCAAAAGTCGATCAACAGATGCGTATTTATGATATAATCTTGATTTGTAATGGTAACATCTATAGTACAGATACAGGGTATAAATCAAGAAGAATAAACCAATGAAATGCAATTTATTACATAAACTGCTACATTAAGCAGAAATGGTGAGCTGAAATAAGTGTAATTTCACACCATATGCTCACCAATACTGTTAAGGAGCACTGTTGCAAGAATATGCTTCCATAGTTCTGGAAGCAAAAAAGAAAACTTTCATAATGTAGATAGGTATACAAAGCATTACACGATATAAACTATTTCTACTCTTCCATTAGTATTTAAAAATATTTATTTTAAAATACATGCAGCAAATTTTCGGGAACGTCTGCTTTCCCTTTCTCAAGCCATGAATAAATGGGAATTAGAATTAATGTACAAACAGTAATGGTTTAGCCATCAACAAAATATAAAGACATGGTAAGTAAATAAACTTATTGTTGTTACAAACATAAACCATGTCAGCATTTATAACAAAAGGATTAGAATTAGTTTACAAACAAATCATCAATAATGGTTTAGCCGTTAACAATATGTAAAGCCATGATAATTTCACAAACTTTTTGTTATAAAAGAATCTCTATTACTTAATAATCAAGATAATTAATAATTTAATGCATCAAATAAATCAGGTTTTGTTGTTTTAATAAAATCTTTGATCAAAGAAATAGTAATAGGATCGACACTAGTACCCTCATATCTATTAAAGTTTTGTTCTTTTGTGTTTTTAATAACACAGCTTTCTAGGATTTTCCTTAATTTTAAATCTTTTTCTTTAAACCTAACTTTAACATTTGGATCCATGACATGCCCTAATTTTAAACCATGTTCAGCAACGTCGGAAATATTTGAATTTTTATTTTTCAACTCTGTACCGTGTTCTGTGATATGTTCTAGAAGGGTCCGTTTCGTTTCTCCAGTGAAAATTTCCCACAAGACCTACAATCTATTTTGTATATTAAATCCATTGATATTTATTTTTAACTAAATTTATTTTTTCGCAAAGTAAATTTTTAATTTTGTTTTTAATATAATAACAGAGGGTATTAAAAACAATTGACTCAATAAAACATCTGTTTATGAAAAGTGTCTGTTGTTGGAGCTGTATAATAATCAATAGATCTGAAATCACCTCATTTAGCATAGAAACGATTTGTCCTCTCATCGACATGTTACCACAAAAGAGTGGCAAATGTTATGCCGTCACCATTTCTTGCAAAATTTTAGCCACTTAGTATAGCCATTTTTCAGTAGTTTTCACATCATCAGCATACAATAAGTAAATAGAAATAAATATTGCATAGCATATCAATATAACTAATATTTAATCATAAATAATAAAAATTGAAAAAAAAAAAAAGAAAAAAAGAATATTTAAGTAAGCATGAAGCTAAATCAGTTATTGTTTTTTTCAAACAAAATCCCCTAAATGTAAACTTTCATGCAATAAGAATGGAATATACAATCGATTCTAATTCTACCACGATACCATCTGGTGCCCAAAGCTGACATTACGCTGGGAGCACTAGAGAATTTACTTGACAGATAAAATGACATTTTAATAAGGTTTACATACTAATGCTACATATTTTTAAAATAAGTTATTGTAATTAACTCTTCTGAACTTATAAGTACATTTGATTTCTATAAGTATATAATGAAATATTTAGATTAATTCTCATAGCATTTAGTGGCTGATATTGTGTTATCGGTTGGAGTGACAAGGAGAAATGACAGTTCTTAGAAAATTATTGTTCCTGTTCATATTATTTTCGTAAAAGAATATTGTATGTGGACGTGGTTCATGAAATAGCTTGAATCCACAGCTTTGTCTGAAAAAGGAAAAAAAAAATTTTTGACAAAAAACAACATTATGGTTACAGAAAAGTATTTTCTTTTCAATGATGTTGTCTCTATCCTTCCATGAAGTAGGAAGCAAGTAGGACAATTATGGAATCCATGAAAGAACACAAATTTCATAATAAAATTTCTTATGGCAGCCTGAATAGCAAGCCCAAGACATTTTTGCTACTGTAGTTTCATAATGTTTGATTTTTCGTAAATTTCTTAAACATTTTATTATAAAAACTTAAATGAGAAAAACTTTATTTTTTTTTTCATCCTTTGTTATTCAGGCAGACAATTTCAACCATTTTGCATTTTTATTGAATTTACTGTCTTTCCATTCTGGAAAGTGAAAAATCATTTTCATTTTTTTAAATGTTGATCCAGCTTTTCATAAAACTACTTCAGCATTACTATATCAACTTCATTGGAAATGGTAGCTTTCAGTCTTTTAGAAAGAATAAGTGTTTTGCTGATGATGCTGTCTACACTTGCTTTTCTTATCTTCAGATATAACAAACATCAATTGTGTGAATCTACTACTACTAATTTCATGCCAGAGTCGAATTCCTTAAATGTGAATTGTATGTAGTGGACTGTGATCAAATTGAACTTATTCATTAAATTCACTAAAGTCTGTCAAGCAAAAGTCCTAAAACAAATCTTGTAAATTCTGAGAATTTCAAAAGTTCAAAAAAGAAGTTTTTGAAAATAAGGAGGAAGAGAATTATTGTTGCATGGGTGGATTTTTGGGGTTTGAGGCTATAAAAAAAAGATCATACTAATCAGTATTGTTCTTTTTGAAAGGCAAATTTACATTAAAATAAACAGTAATATATTAAGATCACAAAATTTATATCATCAAATATATATTTATTGCAGGTAATGATTGGAGACTTTTTACTGTTTAATAATTAAAAAAAAAAAATCGTTTAATAGATAGGTTTCAAGCTACAAGTGTTTACTCTTGAGACTTACCACAGTATTTTTTTTTTAATAATTTTTCTTTTCTTTCCAAACAAATCATCTAAATGTGTGTATATTTTCCTTCTGGAAATTATTTATCATGTTCTTTCCATATACTAGTTACTCCCAGGAATTCAAAATGCCGATCCAGCAGTAAGAAATGAATCTTTGAAGTCACTTGCATTATTTTGTCTTTTGAACAAAGAAGCCGCATCTCAACATATGCCACTTTTAATACAGGTATTTCCCAATTGGAGTTTTTATTGTGCGCGTTCATTTAACTGGTTACATGAATTATCTTTATATCTATCATAATTAAATTATAATTGGATCAAATCAGTTTTTATAAAACATGTATCTAAATGTATAGTATTTGCTGCAACCTCCTTTATTAATTTATTTAAATTCATTCCAATTTATTTTATTTTTTTTTATTTATTTATTCTGCGTCATTTACTTTTGTTGGAATTCATGATAAATGACTGTAACTGTCCTAAGCACTTCAACATTTTTTCCCCTTGCATGAAAAATCGAGGGTTGGCTTATAAATTGTGATTTTTATTGCTGTGAAAAATGCAAAATACAGTAATATATTTACAATTAAATCAATATATTGTTACCGGTTGAAAAGGCCAGCTTTCCTCTGGGAGAGTCGACCGGTCTGACCCTGCCTCCCCAGTGAAGAATTGACTGTTCCAGAAGCGAGAAGGAGGCGTCAGGCAGCCATAAATAGGGAAGCAGCGTCAGATTAGAGAGAGTTCATCTGCGGCAGCCAGCCGCAAGTGGATCTTCCTCCAGTGGAGAAGAAGAGAATAGTTCGTTCTTGGACAGGAGTCCAAATAAGCAAGCTCTAGCAGTGAAAGCAGACTTTAGCCGAGGATCGTCGAGCTGTTGTCGTTGTCGGAGTGGAAAAGGGCTACGACATACAAGTTGCACCCATCACTGAGAGAAGCTGATTGTTCCTGGAATTGGCAAACTGCCTTCGCCGGAGAAGAGCCATTAAGAGCCTTCTTCAGAGCCTCACTGACGGCACCACAGAAAAGGCAAACATGAGGCAGTAGAACTTCATTAATGTATCGTTGGCTGATCATAGTCCCAGTTGCAACCAGTAGGGGCGTGCGGTCATTGATCATGAAGCTGGCCCGAACTATGATATTGCATGTCGGATATTGGTCCCTTTCCTGGATATTTTCTGGACGATACTCAATACCACTCTCACGCCAGACCAGTGGGCGTCTACAGTCCGATGACAGACTGAAACTACTCTCATCTGAGAATAGTATGGAAGCCCATTCCTCTTCGGTCTAATTGCGATGCTCACGACACCATTGCAAGCGGTCGGTACGGTGCAGTCTGGACGATGGGACACATACAACAGGTCTGTGGGCATATAGTCCTCTTTGTCCCAAATATCTCGCTACAATTTTTCGGGAGACCCGCTTTCCTGTGGCAGCAAGAAACTCATTTGGAACTTACTGAGCTGTGGTGTGCCGGTTTCATTTTGCCGATAGGGCCATTTACCTGTCTTCTGCAGGCGTCGTACTTCTGTACTTTTAACACTACCTCTCCCGTGAGGCCTGCTACACATTCCAATTGTTATATATGCTTTCCACAGCCGTGAAACAACTCTGTGGGCGATGCCAAACTCCCTGGCAACATCTGTTATTTGTTGTCTTTCTTCAATCTTTCCAATAATATGGCCTTGTGTAAAATTATCTAAGTGATATCAGGAAGACATGTCGAAAATTTCAAGTTTGTCAATTAAAGTTTTCCAGTAAAGCTTTCCCTTCGAAGAACAACTGTCCACATGCGTCCAATCCTTCAAATCTCTTATCAGTACTGCCAAGTGATGGACAGGCGTGGCAATGCAAAATTTGCATACGCACACCTCTTCTTATTGTATCCTGGACTTATTCCAATGGTTGACATATGGGTTCCTTCCATTTTGTGGTTGCTAGGTATGATAGTGTCATCTGTCCTTAGCAATTGTCCAGCAGTAGAAGACTTTTCTCTAAAAGATTTTGCGTGAGTAAAGTTTCTCAGTAACATTATAATAATAATAGGATTACAAATTATGTTGTTATTCCAATAAAGTTACTTAAAAACTGTGTAAGTTACAAAACACATTCAGTTCATTTTTAGTGAGATCTTTGAGCTTGTTTCAATGTACTTAGCTTTTTAAAGTCAGGTTCAGAGTTTGCTAGGTATAGTCTCAAATCCGGACTTGCATTAAGCTTGTTCCTATATTTATTTTTTATATAAGTGTAAGAAGAGAATACTCTCCACTAACTCAGTATTTGTAAATGGCAAGAGAAAATTAAGTTCCTTTTCACCGAGTTGATCTTACTCTTGAGTTGTTTGCCCAGAAGCTGAGAAGACATTTCCCTTTGAAATCAGCTTTTAAGAAGAATCGGTCGAAAGTTCAATCAATTGTTCTTTTTCCATGATGGATAACTTGCTGACTGCTTTCAAGTTATCTTCTTTGCAATCCAGTTGTTTAAAAAAAAAAAAAAATACTCATAAAACATCACACTTAAAAGATGTAACTCACTTAATTAGGCTTACTCTTCGCCAAGCACTGAATGATGAACAGGTGTCTGGCAGTACTTATTTATTTTCGAAAAAGTTCTAGAAGTGTCTAGCGAAAGTGAAGGATTCAGTATTAGACCAGTGAGTTCTCAGTTAAAAGGAAGAGTGTGATAGCCAATGGCATTGCAAGGAAGTAGGTATGGCCAATAGTTGGCATATGGAACTGTGTATGATGATTGGTGGGGATGGGACTAATGCCAGTTCTGAACTGTTTCCATTTTGATTGAATGAAACTCCCTCATTCACCATTAAAACTTTTAGTCTAATTCTAATGATTAAACATTCTTTTTACATTGTAAACAAAGATTCAGCTGTCTTTTCTGCCTTTACTAATTATTTTCCACATACCACAGATAGGGAACCAATGCATTAGATGATAGTTTATCAAAATAAGACTCGTTCATCTCCAATCCAAGCTTACAGGCTGTTTTCTTGTATGTGTTGTGTCGCACTAGGCTTACTGTAATACACAGTACAGTACATGACTGCTGTACAATTTAAGTATGTACTTTGAGGATTACCATATTTTTTTGAATGTAATTAACTTTAAAAGTGTTTGGACATATGTGTGACTAATAATGTGTACTGTATATATGATTTCTGACATACTATGTATTATACTGTATGTGACTTTTGACTTATGTAACCCTTGTGAAAATCAAGGACTATCTGTTTTAGTATGTTAGATTAACAGGAAAGGAAAAAAAAAGAAGTAGCCTTTCCCCATATTAACCAATCTAGCCTCAAGCTCGTGGATTTACCCTTACTTAATTTATATTTGCAAATTTGTATATAACTGATATTATAATTTACCTCTATAATGATTAAACATAAATTAGTTATCAAAATTGGGAACTTAAAAATATTCAGCATGCTATAAAAGGTACATAACTTTTTGTTTTATGATGATTGGGGTGAGTTAATGTTCTCAAATCTTTTTTCTTTTTCCTAGATAGCACAGCTTGATCTGCAGGCTATTCGTATCTTGGCTTTGAAAGGCATATTTGATTTATTATTGATGTTTGGAGTAGATGTATTCCAACCTTCAGCTGATGAAGAAAAAACTATTGATGCTGAAGAAAATGAGATTGAAGATGAAGGAAAAGATTTACAGCTAGCCTCAAGAAATGGTGACAGTATAATTTCAGTTTTAGTGAACATGTTGGATAACAATGTAAGTAGAACTGTTTGTTAGGTCTAACTATCAATGTTTATTAAATATTTATTTTTCCTACTTCTTTTTCGTAATACATGATTAAAATATGAATATGAAAGAAACAGTGGAAAGTTAAGAAGTAGATGATAGGAAAACCATGGTTTGTTTTGCCCCACAGATTAATAAATGTAAGAAGTGCAGTTATTCCCCTAATTACAGCACTTCGGACTTACAAAGGAAGGTCATAATCTGGAAGCATGACACTTTGATGAAACCCTTGTCAAACAATAGGGTTTAAAGAGCAGATTCCTAAGCATGTAGGTTACAGGCATAGACAGTCCTGTTTTTCCTAAAAATGGGGTTAAAGGTTAATTTTTAAATATATCCATTCACTCTGAAGTTGCACCGAAATATAGCTCACAACTAATGGTACAAATAAGTCTTATGTGATTTCTGGCAGATGAACCATTTTCCCAGAAGGGAAATATTGTATAATTACATACTTTATGTTCCGTGAATACATTTGTATGCAGCCAAATCGGCAATAGAAGTAGTGGATAGCGCAACATTCGAATTCCTCTCTTTCAATCCTCCCCCTCCCTCTCTAATATTTCCTTCCTTCTTTTTTATTAGATAGTTTAATAGTTATACTTTTATTTGTTGTAAATTTTACACCTTTAAATATACTTTTCATATTTTATATCAAGCTACTTTGACAGCTCAACATACTTGCATGCATTGTAATACTTTCCAATCACCTGCTACTTTAATCATCGTTCTGAACCCTTTCTTCACACCTGCATTTGTTTGGATGAAATTTGTCGTTAATAGGAATGGAAACAGTATATGTTTTGAGACCATGAACATCTAGCGAAGGATTTTATGCCACACACACATTGTTTGTTCCTTATTTTCAATGGAAAACACTACTGATTAACATCTACAAAAACGTCTTTCTGTCCTGGACACAATTTTAATGCCATGCCTACACCAGCATACTCCTGAATGTGGGGCTGATAACTCCATCCTGGTGTATGTACAAGTGATTGAAGCTGTATTGTGCATTGCTTGCTTTTAATTTCTCTATTTTTCTTTGAGCAATGTTGGACATTTTGTAGACATGGCAGGATGTTCTTTAGGTAGTTTTTTCTTCATTATTGTATTTATTTTATATTCAAGGTCGTTTAAGCCTCTCCATCTTCTTTTGCATTCATAGTGCTGATTCATGGACTATTTTGAAGAATCAGCACTATGAATGCAAAAGAAGATGGAGAGGCTTAAACGATCTTGAACACAAAAAGGAAGTTCTTTACTTGTCGGAAAAAATATACATCCCTTGGTCGGCAAAGTGGCATGCATTTGGTTGGTATTACCTTTAATGTCCATGTAGGTGAATTATTGTTGTTGGGGTCTGTGAAATTTGTGTCAAATAACGATGGATTTGTTTGACGAGCCCAAGAATCCAGAATAATAATAATAAAAAATTTTTTGTACATATGTTTTGATTATATTTTTCCAAAATATTTCATAAATATTTGACTAGTTTGCCAGATTTTGTGCAAGTCACTTGAAATGTTTTTGTATTCATCTATCTGTTTACTAACTTCTTAGCTGACAAGTGACTGAAAACTCTCTCCTGGTTCTTGAAAACACAGAAAAACTTTTGGTAATAGCTTTTTCGAAAGTGTCAATGCATATTGTGCTATGTGAAAATGTGTCGTTTTTGTTAAACTATATTTGCATCCTGTCGGACTGGTGTTAATAATGAAGTCTGGATGAAAAGATGGAACAAAGTATGAAACATGTGCTTGAAACAGCCATACTGCCTTTAATGTTTCTTTTAGCAGACAGTATCTTTCCTGCTAAAAAATGAATCACCTTACATTGCCAAATTTTATTTATTTTTGTAAAAGTTAAAATGGTGTTCAATATTTTATTATTTGTGTAACAAAAAATAAATACGGAGTAATATGTAAAAATCTATATAATAAGCTCGAAAGTTTGTTTGTCTTGAAACAACATTGCCATTTCTCAAAGGATCTTATCAAATTTGGCACTGAGTTTCACATGCATCCCAGAATAATGTGTGGGGACAACAAAAATCCAGATCCGAACTAAGGGGAACATTCTTGAAGAGTACACATATCTCTGAAAACGCTTTAGCAGAAAACAAAATTTCATGTGAGTGTTCTTTGTCAAAATCAAAAAGATACCTATTTGACAAATTCACCATATTTCCGTCGTAAGGGGTGTAAATGGGAAGGGGAGGGGGCAACTATTGCACATCCAAGTTTTAAAGTCCTAGGACACACCGATTCCTTTGTACCGCACCAGAAACCCACGATCAACTCAGCTACGCAAATTTCCGACTGTTATAAATGGATTTCAATATTGTACTGTATGTATTTTTTAGAATTTAAACTATGTTTTAGTTCTAAATTTCAGTTTTCAGTTTACTTGATGTAATTTGTTTTTTGAATAAATAAAAACTTTTTTTTTACTTTATATATGCAAGGCTTCTGAAGAAAAACAAAGGCTAGTATTAAATACTGTGAAAAACACTGTTAAAAATTAGTATTGCAGTATTAAATATTATTACAAATAAATTTTAACGTGCCTGATATAAATTAATCAATAAACCAAAAAGGCACCAACATAAACAAAAGATTTCACCTCTGAGCTATCAACAGTGGGAGTGTGGGATGGCCGTTTTGTCCTCTTTATAGACTCATCAGCCAGACAAACCCTCTGTCGAAAGCTCAGAAACCAAGTAACGAAATCCACCGACGCCCCCCCCCTGTGGGTTTCCAATAAAACAAAATCAAAACAAAAGAAAAAGCTCCAATTCCTGGCCTGCGAATCCATTAGGCTCAAAGGAAATTAAAGAAGGCAAGGCTATTGGCAAGCCACATCAATTACAAATCGACTGAGGGTTTGTGTGGCTGATGAGTCCATAGAGGACGAAATGGCCGTCCCACACTCCCACTATTGATAGCTCAGAGGCAAAATCTTTTGTTTACATTGGTGTCTTTTTGGTTTATTGATTATTAAATATTATTGCAATAAAAAAACCTGCATTTCATATTTTAGAACTTTCTTCCTTTTATCGAATTTGGCCAACTAGGGACCACGTAACTAGCTCAACCTGACAACGTCAGGGCGAGGCTAGTGAAATTCAAGAAAGGGGGAACGAGAATTATATCCCGTCCAGAATAACCCTGAGATAGTAAGTCCCAGGCAGGAAACGGACGAAACACAGAAGAAGAAAGAAACAGCCATGCCACCACCGGGATTCGAACCCGGGTACTGGCGCATCGGCCACAACGGCAGCCTTTATTAATGTCATTAATAAATGCAAGTTTACATTTTATTTTGATGTTCAAAAGTATTGAGCCATGATAAGATTTTATGGAAATTTGACTTTTAGAGATGTTTTGAATATTAATATTGTACAGTTTTTAAATTTAATGTTTTATTTTTCCCTTAGGAAAGTGAAGTTTCAACTGTTGTTGTTGAAGGATTGTGCAAACTTTTGCTATTCCATCGCATTATGTCATCCAAACTATTGTCAAGACTAATGCTTCTTTGGTACAACCCTACATCGGATGATAACTTATATTTAAGAGCTGTCCTTGGCAATTTTTTTGTAGCTTTTGCTTCTGCCAGTAGGTAAGTTTGATTTACAGGGAGCTTAGCCATATTTATCTGATTTTGTTTAGTTTGGAAGCTTTTTGTTAACTGATGCCCTGCTTTGCCCATTCCCTCACAGAGTTCATTTAAAGTTCACCATAGTTTAATTTATAGGACAAATAATTTCCATTCATTTATATGTTATATCTTCTTTTACTCATTATTATTATAAACCAGAAGCAGTTTTTTGGCCATTTCATTAACATTCGTTGAAAGATTAACTTCCTATTCAATAACATGTGAAGATACTCACAAAGAGGTTCTTTTTAAGATCTTTTTCTTTTATGAAATTTTAGGGCACATCAAGAATGCTTGGAGGAAGCTTTTATCCCCACTTTATCAACACTGTGGAATGCACCAGCCAGTAGTCCCTTAGCAGAAGTTGATGCCCAGAATGTGATTCACTTCATGGTTGAATTGCTCCGTCCTGAAGTTGTTAATAATAAACACCAAGTGAAACTGGTAGGAAAAATTATATCTTTAATATTTGTATTGATAATTAAAAGTTACAATTTTTAAAATGATTTCCAAAAATTTACATACTTTATTAAGAAATATAATAATAATATTTTTTTAGAAAAATAGTTGGGAAAAATATGTAAAAATCTTGTTTTATAATTATTATTTAATGCATCAAATTCAATTTTTTTTCTTTCATTTACAGGAATTATCTCTTCATGACAGCTTAGCTGTAAAACTGGCCAATGAGATTTTATCAAATCCTGATTCTAGTTTTGTCTATTTACTGTCGAAGGCTCTCTCCCGTTTATCATTTACATCAAGTAATTCATCCACTAACAAGGATCTCTTCAGTCTTGCTTTACAGATACAGCAGGTTTGAGAAATAAAATTTATTATAAAAATTGATAGTTTTCTAGATATAATTTAATTAATTTATACTTTATCAAAAATTATTGCTGCTTTCCTCACATATTGAAATGGTGATTTATATATTACATATTGTTTTCTGGCTTCTTCAAGTAGAAATTTTCTGTATCTTCAAGAAGTCTTCTACATTAATTATCAATAATAATTCAGATTTCAAGCAATTTAACTAAATTAGCAAGTAATCTTTGTGTTACAGCTGATTTTAGTTAATTTTATTCCAACTCTCATTACTTCTACTCTCAATCTCGTAAATCCTTTGTATCCTAAAAACTGATTGTCATCAAAAGTCTTGACCACACTTAGAACGTTCTCAAGAGATTTTAGCTTTAAAAGCAATGCAGAACTAATTGCAATCTATATTTGAAATGAATGCTTCTTCAGGCTGTTTTTGCTTTTCATTTCCCAAGGAAATTTAAAAGTACTGTAATTGTTTACTGTCTGATTGCGGTCATATAGCTTCACAGTTGCCTTTTTTCCAGCCTTGGATGTCAGCACAAGTCTTGCTTAACCATTTTCTGCTATTTTTTTCTTTTTCTTTGAAGAGGTCTAATGAAAGGTGAAATGTAGAAATAGATGGGTTCTCATAAAAGTAGTGAAAAAAAAAATAGCAGTGAATTTCTACTAAACTGTAATAAATTCCAAAAAATCATTCTTGTATGGCAATAAGAAAGATTTATCCTTATTAAGTCACAGACTTATATTTGAGTAAATGGATGATCTCGTCACTTCTCATCTAAATTCTAGGCTCACCTAACCAATTACAGTAGAACCTCGATTAACTGAAGTGGTCAGGACCAGACCTCCATCGGTAAATGGAAAATTCCGGATAAAAGAGAGCACTTAAAAATGGCCGTTAGGAGACCGCAAAATTCTAACACTGGATTTTAAACATGTACAAAATAACTAAATGTGATGTTTTTACTTACATTACTATAATTATAAACAATGAATTTGTTCAATAGATGTCATACAAGTCAGAAAATGGAAGTTTGCTCTGTGATGTCGTTTACCCGCTCTGTTCCAAAGTTGTTTCAGTAGCATAAGTTCTGTAGAATCAGAGTCAGTCTGTTGCTCCAACCACATCAGTCCTTCAGCAAAACATTCAAAAGCATTGGAGTTGCTCTTTTAGAAGTTTCGATCACCTCATCTTCATCACTTTTGCTGTAATCGTCATCACTATTGCGTTTTCGTTTAGTGGGCTCCATGGTATAAATGAATGTTCTACATTTCGGTAAAGCCTATGCTTCTGAGTCGGACAGAAAGTAGCCAATAGAAAGGCAGGAAGCAGATGGTCTTGGAGACAAATGGAATTTTCGACAGGAGGGGGGGGGGGGAGAAAGAGATAAGATATCGGCATGTCGGCACTGCCTGCAGTGGAATAGCTGGTGCTGAAGGTGACCTTGAAGTGATATTGTTTATTTATCAAAAAAAAAAAAAAACTTAAGGAAACCGACATCGGTTAAACGAGGTCAAAAGAGTTTGGATAATCGAGGTTCTACTGTAATTCTGTAATATACTGAATAATTGCTTTATGTGGCGAGATCATCTGGGTCAGAAACCCATGGAAATGCTGCTTTGTTAATGCATATGTTCATTTAAAGTGAAATTTCATTTCATCAACGAAAGAGCAGAATGCATAAATTTAAGGTATAGAAATATTTTCTCCCTTTACAGCTAGCAGTCTTTTCAAATTCCAAATATAATTACTTATCCCAAATCTACCTTCTTCTGTTGTTACATTTTCATTATAGAAATGCTTCAAATTTCCTCATTCTTGGAGAACAAAAGTTAGTGCTTATTGGACAAGTTCTGCAGAAGAAACATCTGATCAATCACTTGTTATGATGTTGATCGTTTAACTGTTATTTGTTTGACTTAGCATCGGTCACATCAGAACTTCGAGACATTGACCACCAAAAGAGCTGGCTCAGAATTCAAAACCACTTTTCCTACTGTTGAGTGAATCAACAGATAGAATTAGAAACAATATTTTAAAACATTAAATGAATTTCTATTTATCTGTGAGTCTTAACAACAGTCAACATTTATGAAAGGTTGACTATTCTGATGCTGCCTTTGGATTTCAGTGTCAAGTAAGGATTGTATCTTGATCAAAAACAGGAGTACTATATTTCCTCATTAAATGTTTTAATATAGGAAAGCCTTAAAAGCAAATTAAAAAAAAGCCAATGGCAATTGAATTGTGGTAAAATAACAGAAATTTATTTAACTGTAACTTTCCTTGAAGTGAAAATTGGAATAGGATTACCTTTTCTCAAGACACTTTTCACATGTTCATCCATCTCAGTACCTGAAGGTTTAAGCAAGGAAAGTATCAGATAACAGCAATGAATGAACATGAATGATTAGCCTTAAAAAAAATGTGAAATTGTTGTCACTAAGTTCTCATCTCAGTGAATCGATCGATGGGCTAACTTTTGAATGTTTTACTTTGCTTGCCTCATTGCTTTTTTTTCCCTTCTCAAATCTTAATTTCTCTTGAGCCAAGGCCTAGGATTTTGATTATAATTGTTGTTTGTTTGTTTAGTTTTTAATATAAATCTATTTTTAAACCTATTTAATAAATAATACATATTGAGTTGTGGTCAAAAAGGAGTGGAGTCTACGATCGCCATTTCAGCATAATATTCAGGGTGATTATAATTAAAATTCAACTTTCAACATGCTGTAAAAGAAGAACCACTGCTCAGAATTAGCTGAAATTTGAACTGAATATACTCAAAGAAAAGGGAAATGGTATGGCATAAGAAAAAAAATAGTTCCAAATGTTAGCAATAGATGGCGCTTTAAGCATTATAATATGCAAAATTCAAGACGTGTCATGCGCACGACACATTGTATTTGTTATAAAAATGCAGGGTACATGGCGTTTTCCTCATATTGCTTCTGAGAAGCTTGCCATTGTGAAGCTCTTTTACAAGGACGGTGACTGTGCGCCACTAGCTCTGAAGAAGTTCTGAACAGTAAAGGGTATGAAAAAAGGCTGTGGTCTGATGTCTGCCAAGGGTCTGGAGAAAATGATGAAAAAATTCAAAGAGATAGGTTCTTTTGAAGTGAAATCTGGCAGAGAAAGGACATGTCAATACTCAGAATTGCAGAATATGGGCAACGGAGAATCCATTCGCACATGAACCAGTACCTCTTCATTCTGCAAAGGTTACTGTGTGATGCGGGTTGTTGCCAGCATTTATTATAGGGCCATTTTTTTTCGAGGAGATGGGTCGTGCAGGTCCTGTTACCTGTACCGTCACTGGTAAATGCTATGAGAGTTTTTGCGCAATCACATTATTCCAGCACTTCCAAAGCATTCATGTGTGGCATTATTTTTATGCAAGATGGCGCTCCTCTGCACATTGCAAAGCCAATGAAGCAGCTGCTTAAGAGGCATTTCGGAAATGATAGAATTATCAGCCGTTATTTCCAACAGCCTGGCCGTCAAGATCACCTGATCTTAATCCTTGTGACTTCTGGCTGTGGGGTTATCTGAAAAATGTTGTTTAGTAGTCCGATTGCAAACTAGCTGAATTGAAGGCATGCATTGCTCAACACATTCACAATGTGACCCCTAAGACACTGATCTGTTGTGGAACATGCTTTTTTTTGGTTTCAACTTATGGCAGAAAACGGTGGACAGCATATTGAGCATGTCTTGCTCAAGTCTCGCAATAATTAAAAACCGATTTCATTGTTGTTTTTTATGCGATTTTTGACCTCAGGACAATTAACAACCAATTTTTCATTGTTGCTTTTTATGCGGTTTTTGGCCTCAGGACAATTAAAAAGCAATTTCATTGTTGCTTTTTAGGCGGTTCTTGGCCTCAGGACAATTATAAACCGATTTTTCCCATCCAATGTGGTATGACCTTGCAATGGTGGATGGGCTTTAAAACTAACAGCGCCACAACTTTGAATGACTTGGAAGTCATTTCTTCAGTAAAAATCCGATACAGTCATGCACATTGAACAATACAGTTTTTTGTTTTAACGTGCATCTCACGCCATAGCCGTCGTATTGCGATTCAAATGTCACTTGTAGCCGAACCCATTTACGTTACGATGCTTAAAGCGCCATCTATTGGTAACATTTGGAACTTTTTTTTTTTTCTTATACCATAGCATTTCCCCCTTTCTTCGAGTATATTCAGTTCTAATTTCAGGTCATTCTGTGAGCAGTGGTTCTTTTTTTACAGCATGTTGAAAGTTTAACTTTAATTATAATCACCTTGTACACACATTTATTTACATTTTATTTACAAGTATATATATATATATATACAAAATTGGTAGATACCAAAAAGGGTCAAAGTAAAAAAAGGCCCGAAGGCTGGATTCCTAGCGACAGGTCACATGAGGTTGGACGTCCGACATTGGGATTAGGAACCAATCGCTTGAAGTACTGCCCTCTCGGGTCAGTCAGTCATAGTGGAGTTTAACTGACCAATCCGGGAAGGTTTTCAACTTTGCATCAATATTTTGATAAATCCCGTTATTCTCAATTCACATTTGAACTATTTAAAAAAAATGGTGCTTAGACTTTATTAATTGCACTTACTTATGCCTACATTCAAATCTTTTAATTATGATTTCAGAAAGTAACAGAGCCAGCTAATGTGAAGCAACTAAAAAAATTCTATGAATCAGTGTCAAAATTAAACGGAGATACTCTAGACGCTAGTATGTTACTAAATTTAAAGAGGGTCTCCTTATCTGATGCTACAGATTTGGAAGAAAATTTATCAGATGATCTCAAAAGAAGGAAGAAGTTATTAAGCTTTGAAAAGTCAATACTTTTAGAAGAAAACTCCAATGAATCAGGTATTCAGATAAATGGTAAGTTGTTGTAATTTTTTTATGATACGAATTGAATCAGAAATTTACAGACAAAGAGACCAGTTAGATCAATCTCTGTTTTAAAAATGTTTTTTAAAAAATATTTATATACTAAAACAAAGTAGTCCTTTGACCATCAGTATAGTCTGAATATTTCCAGTCTGAAAATAATAAATGACAAAGAACTTTGGACATACAGGGGATGGACAAAATAATATAAACACCTACGAAAGGATACAAAATCTTTATTAGTAGGGTGTTGGCTCACCCTTTGCCTAAATTAGAGCTTGTATCCAACATGGGGTGGATAAATACAGGTCATGCACAATGTTCAAGGGAATATGCAGACGAGATGTTTCATTTCATATTCTTGCTCATCGAACCATGCTTGGATACATCGAGTGTGAATGGGGCATTGTCGTCTTGGAATAGAGGTCGCTTGCCAGGGAACACAGTCTGTAGCATAGGATGGAGACGATCATCCAGAATGCTGAGATAATGCTGTGCTGTGATCTTCCCATGCAGGAATACAAATGGTGCCAGACCACGCCAAGGTATTGCACCCCATCACAGTGCCCCTTCATGCTTAACAGTAGGAAGGAGGCAGTCAACATGAAATGCTTCTGCAGACATTCTCCATGTATAAACAGGTCCAGAGGTCTGAAATAAGGTAAAGGAAGATTCATCAAACCAAATGACGTGCGTCTGTGCTTGTGGTACCATTGCCGTTGCTTCAACGCACTATGTGGTGTCGCCAATTCATTTTTGAATAGCCACTCTTGTCATGTCACAGCATGCAGTTCCCGTTGGATAGTTTTGGTTGATATGGATTCCTGAAGATGGGTGTTCATCTCATAGGTTATCTGGGGCACGACTGCTGCTGATTGATTGATACCTCTGCTTTCACGGCCACTAGGTGGTAGATGTCTATTCTAGATAGCGTGGCTCTGCTGCGCAGAATTACGGCCTGTTTTCGAATGGGTGTTTATATTTGTCCACCCCCTGTAGATCATTTACTGCCTAATCTGATCTACCCCAAATACCTACAAAATTCTACTATATATTTCATGAGCAAATATCTCCTGTTAAGACCACGTGCACTTCTTATTCCTTGTTTTATTTTCTACAAATTGATAAAAAACTTCTGAAATATCTTATTTTTATTTCACAGTAAGCAACCTAGAAAGAAAGCGTACAACAGTATTAATTATTTAAAATTATATATCAAGCACAGGCACAAAGCTAAAGGAAGGATTCGCACCCTGAGTTGTCACCGGGAAGAGACTGGTACGGACCGTTTCGTCCTTATTAGGACTCCTAGCCAGCCAAACTCCTCCGATGACAACTCAAGGTGCAAATCTTTCCTTTAGCTTTGTGCCTGTACTTGATATCTAATTTTGAATTATTTGGGCACGTTAAACTTCTTTTCTTTTCAATATTAATTATTAATTAATTAATTAATTAATTGATTCACAATATTACATCATCATTTGAATGGATTATCTAAATCTGAGACATTTCTGCAATTGAAGAACACTTGGGTAACAAGAAAGTTGGTTTATCATACCATAAACTGATACCTCACAATGGGAAATGTTAAAGATCTAGTAGAAGTGGTCACCCACAGAACAAAAGAACATCAAGTACAATGAAAGCCATCATTCTGTAACGACCCCAAGGGTTTGTAACATCCATCTTCACTTTCTACCTCTTAATTCATCATTTTGTAAGACATGATCTTCAGAAGAATATTTTCAGATCATCTTCATATTCTTTAACACATGGTTTAGCATTTCTTAGGTTATCGCATCCCTCCTTTGTTCCCTTCCACAGGTGTCGTCGAGTGTTTCGGGTATTCTCCCTTGCCAAACCTTCTCAGATTGCATCCATTTTCCCACCACACTCTCTCTCTCCCTTTACATTTTGTCTTCTCAGAGTTTATTATGCCCCATCTTCCCTTTTGTAGCTTTCTTTATAGCTATTCTCCTTTGTTTCCACTGTCCTTCGGTCGTGGAAAAGTGTAACCAATGTGCACGGAGACAGGTAAGCATCTTCTGTTTCCCACTCTGTTGCTCTCCTTTGTGTCATCATTTCAGAGGGAATGTTGTTTAAATGGAATGAAGAAAAACAAAGACAGGAGAGAGTAAAGTTGTGTCCAAGAAGACAAGGCAGCCGGATACATAGCTGTCCTTTGATCACCTGTTCCCAATTGAGAAGACAAAAGATACTGTGCCAACTACCGAAGCCTGCTGGAAGCTCTGCTTGGTGAGTGGGACTCAGCAGTAATTCGCTTCCCTGTGGATGTGATGTGTCTACATGCTTGCACAATTCCTTCTTTCCTGTGAAGTGAAGACTTTGCCGAGACTGGAGTTCATGGCGCTCACCTAAATGCTATTAGAAGGTGGCTCAGGAGAATGAGCAGCATAGATCACCTAAACATTAATTCTACTAGCAGCGGACTCCAAGATCCAAACACTCTACGATCATATCTGTTGTTGTCTTGCTCCGAAGTTGAAAGGTGACGGCTTGGAATCAACAATCCTGGCTAGCCTATCTGCAACAGGGTCAAAGATGGTGCTAGGCCGGTGGAGTGCTGTGATTCACACCTCCCAGACTGTGCAGACTGGATATTGACAGATTACTTTCATCTCTGGAATTTTTGTGAGCGTCTCATAATTTTGGACGGACACTGTATACACTGGGTTGATTATGCTACAAATGAACGATTTCAATATGCAAAATCTCAGGTCATGTGAGGTGCACACCTGCGATTCGTCCAAGGATTATAAAGGCAGCATAGTAGCTAACATTCCATTAATTGGTAATAGTATGTCGGCTAGAATGCCACCAAAATTAGACCAATTTTGGGAGGGCTATATTACTGTCCTTTCCGATGCCAAATTTTTATATTCTGCAATTATAAGTATGTGCAAAACCTGGGGATTGCCCTTTTCAAAAGGAGGAGTGAGCAAGCTATTAAATGAAAAAAGAAAAAGTCAAATACTTGCAACATTGGACGAACCAGGATCCTCGAGGCAGAAATCCTCACCTTGTCAAACTTCGGAGGTGGTTACTAAAGTGAAGTGCTTCTTATTGGGAGAGAATCATAAAAAGGAAAGGTTTGTTGCAAGACATATATGGGTCTCTCAGTCAATGGTATACAACATAATTACATGGTAAACATAATTCACCAGAAACTGCAACTAGTTAAACATCACAAATGCCATGTGCATAAGCTGCTGCTGATGTTGCAGAGCGACGTACCAATTGCTGAAAATTATACGAGCACTATCTTTCCAGTGATAAATGGAAATTTATTGTGATTTTGGATGAGGCATATATGTACCTAAGTGACTATAACAAACCCAGAGCAATATACTACTGGCCAAGGGGTGAAAAAAAATGATCAAAAATGGTATCGAGTGTGGGGAAAGTTTTCTGAGAGGTTTCATGATTATTGCTGGATACTGCTGTAAGGGAAAATTCCAGATTCCAACAACATCAAAGTTAACTCCCTTTATTATCAGAGAAATGTATTGGATCCATTATACTGAAAAAAATTCCTTCCCTGTATGGGCCAGACATAAATCAAGTTTGGGTACATCAAGACAACTTCCAGTTACACCTCTAAGTCAATCTTGGATTACTTAAAAACCCTTGAACAAAAAATGTCAATATGTGCAATTCCTTTTTCTGATATCCCTGTCCAATTCCCAATGGACTTTCAGGATTTTGGGTTATTAAAACAGGCCCTTCGACGTAGGTAACTTATGTTCATTGCACTGTTTATAAAAAGTCTATAGAGTGGAATGGGAGGCGATTGATACAAATTCCCTGAGAAGGAGTCTTTTGGAATGGAAATTACGATGCAGGGCAATAGTTTGAAATAAGAGCTATCAGATAAAACGTGATCGAATGTGGCCTCGAGGATTTTCGTAATATTGTGAAAGTTAGAAATCATTCAGTTGTAACATAATCAAATCTGTAGTTCAGTCGCCTTGTGATGCCATTGTCAAAACTGTGTGTGTATTAGTTACATGTTCATTTATATTATTTAAATTAATTGGATCCACTTTTAATGAGAACCTTGGGGTAATGTAAAACCATGCCTTGTTTGTCTTGTTTATTTTTTCATTAAATTCCTTTTTTACTTTAACCAATCATTAAGTATTTTTTTTTTGTAATTTTACTAATAACAATGCATAATTTGCTTGTGGGTTAGCTGAAGTGAGAGCAGCGTTTTGAGGTTTGGTATTTGCTGCGGTTCCCTCTCTATCCCATTGGTTTGTCTTGTCACGAGCACTCCTTTCCTCCCAGTCCTAGCGTCCCCTTGTCCCCTCCCAGTGGAGTGTGACCTTCCCTCCTCTTGCTGTGTTTACAAACAGTCGGCTGGTCCATTATCCTTCCCCTCCATCCTCTTTGCCCTACCTACTTGTCTATTTTCTAGATCCTTAATCTTTCGCTTTTTCTATTTATTTACCTATCATCCGAAATGAAACATGGGCCCAGCATTTCATTGTGTTTTAAGCTTCCACAGCCATAATTCCTGTACTTGCTTCCTCTCTTCTCATCCTCAACTTTTATGTGTGACTAGAGAACCTCTAGAAGGCGTTACAGTTTGAAGAAAATGCACTGCGTCCAGAAGAAAATGGCACTTCAGATAAATATCTTGAGACAAACCTGCTCAATGGTGCTCAACAGCAGGTGCTTAAACAAGATCTGGGAATGAAGGCTTTAAAGTGTTATACAAGTCACATGCTAATAAAGAACAAGGTTGTCTTGTTCTAAGGCTCTTCTTAAACAATATGGCCCTGAAGATTAGAAATTTATTCTCTTTACAAATGAAAAAAATTATTTTCTTTACAACAAGCAGAAAGATCGTATTTATACCAAATCCGTTAAAGATATCCTAAGAAGTAAGCTGAAATCTGAGAGCCAAGTTATGTGATAGTTTGGGTAGGAATCGATAATTAGGTAAATGTGAACTCCATTTTGTATCCTAAGGTATCAAAGTTTCTGCAAAACTTTAACTTAAGATTCTACAACTAATTGTGAAGCCTCTCTGTCATTCTTTGTTCAGTGGAGACCCATGGACATTTCAGCAGGGCTCCGCACCATTCTAAATGCATAGGACTATTGAGAACTGGAGGTCAAGGTTGTAGGCCCATATTAGGATGAGGAGTGGACATTTTGAGAATAAAATTCTGTTAATAATAATTACATGTTGATGAAAGTAATAAACTGCGAAATATAGTGTTGATAGGAAGAGGATGTCATTATTGGTAATTAATTTCTTTTCTTTTATTAAATGGGATAGAGTTAGATGAGGATTTAATATTGTTCTTCAATTCTCATTGTTTTTTATTCTATTTCTTATATACAGGTGTACCTGAAATGTGCTGCCAAACTTAAAGGTTGTATTCCACCATGCAAAACAACGAATAGTCATATAAACATGGGTCTGAAGATATGAATGATGGAACAATTTCAGCCATACAGCCCGACGACTTCTGAACCAACATAATCCTGACCGTTAGATTGGAAGAGAGGGACCAAAAGCATGGCCTGCTCGTTCCCCTGATTTAAACCCTCTGGACTTTTATGTATGGGGTTATCTTAAAGCATTAGTGTACACCACACCGATTCCTGACGCCCACGCACTGCAAAGTGGATGGGTGCAAAACAATTCGATGTGCACCTAGCATCTTCGACCGTGTTCGGCAGTCACTGGAACAACATTGTGTTTCATGCATTGCAGCCGGTGGAGTGCATTTTGAGCACTTTCTGTGAAACTGAGCAACTTTACTGCCAACACCTATGTATTGTTGCATCGTTCATATCTTGGAAATAAAGCATTTCCAGACCCATGTTTATATGACATTGATTCGTTGTTTTGCATGATTTAATACAACCTTTAAGTTTGGCAGCACATTTCAGGTACACCCTGTATAGAAGGTTATTTGGATCACGTTTGAACTTGTCACTTTAATCTATTATTAAGAAGCTAAATAACACTAGTTTCTCATCTACATTTTGTGATATCTTAAGTTATTGAGGTAGTTTATTATATTACTTCATTGTTAATCAGTTTTCATCCTGGAATGGTAAGATAGGAGTTGACTCAATATTTAAATCCTCAGAATTTCAGTAAGTAGTTTTTCATTTAAAAAGAAAAAGATGCAAAACATTTCCTATTAGCACTGTTTTTATTATTTTTATTATTATTATTATTATTATTATTATACTCTACTATTTCTTAAATGACTGAAATTAAATATTTTTATATTTTAGTAACTCATGTGGATGATACAGATGATAACGCAACAGATCATAGGGTAAGTTTACATCTTTAAAATGCATTTATTTACTGTTTCTGTTGATTAGAGATCAAAAAATTTATCATCATTGGATAGTAATGAATTAAGAAGTATTTTGAAATCTTCCCTTTCATATTCTATTTTCAAGTAAGCTTCTCTCAAAAAATAAATATCCTTAAAATTACTTTTAAGTGCTGTGAATTTTTGGGGTAACATTGCTGCCCTCAGGAACTTTCACTGATAGTTCTTGTAACTATTCTTTATTTGTTACAGGCCCGAATTTCCGCCCAGGCCTAGGGGCCTCGCCATATTGGATTTCTTTTTTTTTTTGGTTGTTAAAATAGGACTGTCTTTTTTTTTTTGGTTGTTGAATTGGAGATTCCGTTTTTTTTTTTTTTTGTAGATTTTTGGGGGGGGGGGGGGGGGGCGTCGCAAATATCAAGTGCCTAGGGACTCAAGTGTTTAAGTCCGGCCCTGATTTGTTACATTATATTTTTTTTTATAATTTCTTTATTTTTAAAATAAAATAAAGTAAAAGGCCAACACACTTGACTAGTTCTTTAAAAAGCATTTAAACACATTAAAATACAAGAAGAATATTTTCTTTATTTATAATTCACTTTTTTTTTGTCACTTAAAAATAGGTCTCGTCTGAGGGAGATTTGAACCGTCGTGTAAGTTTTAAATTCTTGTACATTTTGTGCTTTTATGATTAGCTCCCTTTATTAATATTTTAAGAGCACATAAAAAGTTTTAGTAATGATTCTTCTTTTCTTTGGAATTCTGTTTCCAATTAATAATAGGATCACACTGCTATTCTTAGAATCATCAAACACTGATCAGCTTCATCCTATATCTGTTCTGAGGGCATGTTTCTCCTCTAGTAACCTACATCACAACTTGAGCCATGTTTCTTAATGTTACTGTTCCATTAAATATTTATGATACATCATAAAGTGAAAAGAAAGATGAAATGGAAATTTAGTAATTTTTTTTTCCACTGTATTTATTCACTTAAATATATGTACACTAACAATATCACTTGATGAATAAAGTTCGTGATGATAATAGTTCTTGCACACAAAAATGTTACTTTAAAAATAAAGTTGATAATAATTCTTTAGGTACTAGATAAATTTTAGTACTTTCAATTTAGTTACAAGATACTTTTGAAGACACTAACTGTTTGAAGTAACTTGTCTTGAGTTTCTTCGCAGATAATTTATCGCATTGATAATTATCTATATTAATATTATGCACTGCAGTTTATTATTTATTAAGCTGTTTAGGACAGTGTTTGCACATGTATATATATCATTTACAGCAATTCAAGATGGCAATTCTCTTTGTTGAAAAAGAAAAATTACCTCCCAAAAGTAAACCAGTAAATTTTGGAAATGATATAACTGATTTGCCACTAAAAAAAAGAGGACATAGGGTTGTACATCATGGATTTTAATGCCCTTTTGTGAGATGAAAGTACTCATGAAATACTTCAAAAATATACTGGGGTTTTCGGGTCCAACAACCAACTGTTTCGAGATACACAGAAGCTCGGTTATAACACGATTTTTCAGATCCAAGATCTTGAAGATCGCGATATAACCGAACTTTTATTACTTCGCAATGTCAAACGTTGTATATCGCACCCTATTATCGCCCACACGATTCCAAATCGATTTAAAATGGTCATTTCGCAATTACCTACATCATTCAGAGCTATGTGAGAGAATTTTATATTTATAAATACATAAATCATTACCTTTTCAACACTTTGATGGGTTATATTAGCCAAAATCGATTTGGCGCCACCATCTTGGCCTCTTGTACAAACGACGAGTCACATGGATCGAAACTAGATATTCATAAGCCTATTAGATTACATGGGCCTCTTTACTGGTTGTCATTGGCAGAAAATAGATCTCGATATTCATTTTGGTTAAACGAAAAAGTCCGCGATTCTGGTATTTTTTTAAAAATATATTGTATTTGACGCATTTTCGTGACATTAGGGTGGGTATAGAGTCTCAATTACTGTAAATAATAAGGAAACAAGCATGTTAATTTACACCTTTGATTTGATTTTAGGCTAAAAAAACGGTAAATTTTGCAATTTTACAATTAAACACCTTTTCCAAAATAGAAGGGGTCCAAGACCAAATCGCGTTATATCCGAATTCGCGATATAAACAACAGCGTTATAACCGAGCTTCAGTGTATTTGATGTTTTTTGTAGTGTTTTTCCTATGTTAGCTTAACAGCTTCCTGTGTCAACTGAAAGAAGTAGTTCAGTGTTGGCACACTGTGTAGCATACTCGGCTGAGGAGTAGAAGATCCTCGGATCAAATCTGCTGCCTGACTTTTTTTTTTTTTTCTTTCTGTTTCTTTTCTTTTTTTTTTTAACTATCTTTTGTTTTATGTTCATGCAGTTTCTTTTACTTTTTTTTTTAAATTTTTCTTTTACTTTTTTTTTAAAATTTTTCTTTTACTTTTTTTTTTAATTTTTCTTTTACTTTTTTTTTAAATTTTTCTTTTATTCCTTTTTATTTATTTATTTATTTATTTATTTATTTATTTTTTGCTCTCCTTTATGGTTCTGCTTCTTTATTTCTATTTGTCTTTTTTTTCTTAGGCAGAAATAAAAATACTTTTTTTCTACCTCTTTCTTTTTTGTTATTGTTAATTTTTTCTAAGATTATTATGTGAAATTTACAATTACAGTATAACCTCGAAAATCCGGAAGTTTTTCCCATTTTCCGAGGTTTTTTTTTTTTGGCGCAATTCAAGAAGCACGGTAGCCGATTGCAGCGTTCTGACCACATTCCATTTTGAACAGTGCTTGTTTTCGGTCAGTGACGCATCCTCATAAAGTTACAGCTGCATATCAGTATTGAGCGAGTTATATAATTGCAAAACATGTCTTAATAAACAGCCAGCAGATTCTTCTTCAGGGGCGAAAAGGAAATTTAAGTTTTTAGCAATTGCCAAAAAAAGACTTCAATCTAAGAGATGCGTTAAAGCCGCTTTACATGTACCATTTCACAGGATATAAGTGCGCGATGTCGATATGGCGAGCACATTGCCGACTTAGCGCTTGCTGTAAAACGCGCCATCTCGCAGGTCATCTTACACTAACGCTCCTGGTGATGAATTGTAGAATTTTGAAGTCCAATCGATTTGTATCTATTTATTCGAAATTACCAATTACAAAAATGATAAGCATGTATGGAGGTCATCTTTTCCTTATGTTTTCATGGATGCTTTCAGAAAACGTTACATTATTAATCAAAATCATTACAGAATTTCGGCCTGAAAATTTGAATAGATGAGCGATTGGGATCTCGAAAATATATCGTGGGATGATCGAGATTTAACGAGAAATATCGAAACTGAAAACAAAGAAATACAAAAAGATGAAAAACAAATGAATATTTCCTATTTTTATTCTATTCTATTATTATTGTGTTAAATAATATTTTTTAATCGGTTAACTTAACTTTTTATCATTATTTTTACCAAAAATAGTGTTTTATAGTGTGTTAGTTAACACTATGTTTGACTTTAATATAACTCTCTAAAATCCGGAATCGGCAAAGTCCCGGCGAGTCCGGATTTTCAAGGTTGTACTGTATTACAATTTATAAATAATTTTTGTGTACATCAATAGTTCTTTTCATTATCAGGATAAAAAAGACATAATGGAGGGTAAACAAAATGGATGCTGGAAGGTAGTAAGATACCAATGCTAAAAGTTTAGAACAAAAAGACTGAAAACAGCCAGGAATGGAAACCCATGGGGGGGAGGGGGGTTTAATCAGAAAAGGCTGTTTAGAGATGACAGACAAGGGAGAAAGCCTGCAAGCCTCAAATTTTTAAGCTTGAAGGGATTTAAAGGTTTTAAATTAAACCTAAAAGGTGTATAAAAATTTTAATTTTAGGACAAGGAATTTTGTTTGATTAAAATCAGTACAGCAATGCATCAAATCTACTGATAATGAGAAGAACCATTTACATAAAAATTATTATTATATAAAAATTATTTGTATTAATTGTAAATCTTAAATATTAAGCTGGAATTTTTCTCTCTTTCTTCAATTACTTTCAATATCAATAATAATGCCATTGTAGTATGGCCTAGTGGTAAAGATGCCAGTCTGCCATGAGGCAGATGAGTCAGAACCTGAGTTCGATTCCTGGCATCAGCATGGATATTTGAAAAATTTTCTTTCATGTGTTTGTCTGCTTGTTCATCGTTTTCTACCAGTCTGAAATCATTCCTTAACGATTTCCTGAGGGAAACCACTTCAGTATCTGTCCCCAGCATATTCGATGTCTGTTTCTAAGGGTTCGCCGTGATGGCAATGCTAGAGTGCCATAGAACATGGACCTGCAAAGTTTTGCAGATACACTTCGTTATATACCGACTAACAAAACAATTAATAATAATAATAATAATAATAAAAAAGGACAGCTGTATTGTTACTGGAAAAGGAGAATTCAAGAAAAAAAAAATAAATATATTGATGTGTAGGTTTTATTTTTCTAAATTAAAAGTTATTTTAATTAAAAAAAATAAATTAAGAGATTTATATATTTTTAATCGTATTTTTATTTCTGCCTAAAAAAACAAAATAGCAATAAAGAAGCAGAAGCATAAAGGAGAGCATTAAAGGACCTAAGATGGGAAAAACATCAAATATCTCGAAAACGATAGGTTGTTGGACCCCCAAAGCCCGGTATATTTTTGAAGGATTTCATGAGTACATTCATCTCATAAAGGGCATTAAAATCCCTTATATTAGAGTGACCAGATGTCCCGATTTTTAACAATTTGTCCCGCGTCCCGCGGCATTTTAAAAAAGTTCCGATTTTTTTTTTTTTTTTTGGGTTGTTGAACCTGGAGATTCCGTGGTTTTTTTTTTGGTTGTTGAACCTGGAGATTCCGTGGTTTTTTTTTGGTTGTTGAACCTGGAGGTTCCGTGTATTTTTTTTTAGTTATTGAACCTGGAGATTCCTTTTTTTTTTGGTTGTCGAACTGGAGATTCCGTTTTTTTTTTCTTTCCGGGTGTCTCTCTCCCCCCCGTCAATGGTGTGTCCCGCTTTGCCAATGTAAAAATCTGGTCACCCTACTTATATACAACTCATGTCCTCTCCTTGTAAGTCTCACTTAAATTGTAGAAGATTAAGGAATAAAGAAGCCATACAATCATTGATTACTTTCAATAAATAAAACAGAAAAAAACCCCTTGCTATTTGTTTAGAGATTTATTATATGTGAGAAATCTCCCATGATATATCACTCTCCATGTCTGTATGCCCTTGCTTTCCCAGTAATTATTTCCCTGTATGAATGATTATTTGTTGAATTTTTTTTTTTTTTTTTTTTAGTCTGGTTCTGGTTCAGCAGAGGATTTTGTTATTGAATCTAAAAATAAGCAAACTACTACAGGGAAAAAGAAAGCAAGAAAAAGTAAGTATTCAGATATTTTTTTAAAAATTAAATTAAATTGGAAATAAAAAAAGAAGTCCTCTTTTAATTTCTTCTTCTTTCTTCCCCCTTGAAATAGGTAAGAGATCATCCAATACTGCATCATTAGGAGGTACAGCGAGGAAAGTAAAGGGAGGTACAGGGAGGAAAGTAAAGGTAATGTGGTATAATTTTCCATGTAAATTGTTAAATACAAAGTGACCAGATTGCTGGGGAAAATATTTTATTAATTTCTTTGTTTTGATTATTTTAGGTGGAATCGTTCATGAAAACACCAAGTAATGCACAGTTTATTCAGACTGCATGTTCGTCTAGACCCAGGAGATCTCAGAAAAAAATACCAGGTATGTTTGAGGAACTGACAAAAATTTTAAGTAAAATTAAAACAAAAATAATAGAAAAAATATTTTGTCTCTATTTCTTAAAACAAATGCATCATACAATAATGTAATGGTCATTATTCCAAAGACTTTTTTTTATTGTTGAAAATTAGCATACTATGAATGCAATTTGATAAGCTGAGTATTATTATTGAAGTTGCCACAGCTGGATGGTCAAGTTCAAAACTTCACATTCTGCTCTGTGAAAATATCGTTTAAAGAAAGAATTTCAGGTCAGGATTATCTGAAATAAGAATGACAAGATTAAACTAATAAGTCGAGGTTCGTTCTGGGTATAGAGATCATCAAACAGGTCTATAAATTAATAAACGTTGATCTAGGATGGTAACTTTTGTATTTGATAAACAGATCCTGATCAGTATCTCGAGACTTGTTGCTTGTCTTCCCAACTTCTATACATGTACAGAAGGATTTAGTACAGTAGCAGTGTAACTGTTTGATAGATGTCCTAGTTTTTTAAATATATATATTTTTTTAATAGTAAATTGTAAATTTGGAGAGCAGAAAAATTCATAAATATTGAAACAAATCAAGTTTAGTAAAACCCTACACACATCAAAATCAAGCATTTCTATCATTTTGGTCACAAAATTACAATTTCACAAGAAAAACTGTAATAAATAGAAGTTTTAATCTTTTCTTATTTAAAAAAGCAAAAATAACTAAAGTTTTTCCAAATAATAAAATTCTTTGGACATTTATTGGCACATATAAACATTAAATGACTTTTTATTAGAATTTATTTCATATGTTCTTTTGAAAGAAGTGTTATTCTGCTAAACTTTTAAATGGCCTATATATGACAACAGATTGATGACAATTCTGACATTTATAAATGTAAACAAGTAAGAATATCTTAGAGCTACACTTCTAATCCAGATTAGATTAAATTATTATTTGCAGTTGAAACTTTAATAGCCTCTAGTTTATTGACATGGTTATTATTATAAGCTTTCCTGATGATAATTAATTTGGTATTTTGAAGTGTGCTTAGGGAAAACTAGCGTTTTGCAGAACAGCAACTGAAAAACAGCTTTGTTGCTTCAAGCAGATCTTGTGTTGATAAGTATGATCAATGCCAGTTTTTTACCAAGTTAATTTGGTCAGTAACCTATCCATTTAAATCCCATTTACAGGTTGCCTTAGTCAGTTCACTTAAACTTTTAATCTATGTTAAGTGGTAAAATCATTAGAGGTTTTTTTTTTTTTTTTACCTAAGTTGTCTACTTAGGAATTTTATTTAGGATGAAATTCTAAGAATGAATGTGTTCTGGTAAGAAATTGTGAATATTTTTGTATAAAATATGTTTAAAAAAAAGAAAAAAAATAAGATGATAAAGCATATATACTATTATAATTAATGTTTGTTAGTGTAATAAGTTGCAAACTTTATATCGTCGTTGCAAATTTTAAATCTCCCATGGCTAAAAAAAGTAACTTTCTGAGAAAAGCGCTATTTCATGCGTGCACGACATGATATTACACTCTCTTTCTAAGATTTAGCCAAAGACAGTATTGAGTGATCACATAGGAGTTTTTTTTTTATTATTATTATGGCGAGACATATTAAGAAAAACAAAATGATTATTAAAAACTCTTATATGTTCATCAGGCACATAGAGGATTTTGATGAACAATTTAAAGTTGACGGTCACTTAGGATGTTTTACAAATGGGATATATCACAGCGAAATACAAAGATCTGCATATAAGAGATTTTTTGTTCGGTACCTAATCGAAAACGCTATTCAAATAACTGCAAAATTAATTTATGACAAAAATGACACAGAGGACATTTTAAATTTGCAACGACGATATGTCCTTTTGAAATTTGATATTATCATTTATGATGTTTATTGTATTCTTTATTAACATTAAGGTTTTTCATAGTTTTACGTGATTAATTAAAATAATTACTCAAAATTATAATAAATGTTAAATGTTCAATATATGATTTTGTTTGGTGAGCAAAGTATTCATTGTTAACATGATAATGACATTCAATTGTAAAATACAAGGTTATTCATAAAATCTGACACATTTCAGAGGCTTGCAGCTCATTGACAAAAAAAAAAAGGGATGTTTGCTCCAAGATATGAAATTAAAGATAAACTCACCAAGGTTTTTTATCAGCAGAACATTGCATCCTAGTTCCATTGGCTGCCACTAGAGCACAGGCGAAACCAATATGGTAGTTTCATAATATGAGAAGGTACTTTGCATCTTGGAGTATACGAAAAAGAGTTCAGGGGTGACTGCAGCTAAGATTTAGAAGTGAGTCAGAAAGGATGCACCAGAGGGCAGCAGCCTAAAGAGCTGGTATGTGAGATTGAAAGGTGAAGGCTGTCTGTGCACACCAGATCACCAGATCTGACTCCTTTGGACTTTTTTCTTTGAAGGACATAAACTATCGATTGATATGCTGCACCTTGAATGGTCATAAATGGTCTGGATGTCTGCTGTATTTCGCAAGGTGGACACAGAACATTTATGAAAAAAAACAAAAAAAAACTCCAACTCGGTAAGTGTGTCTTTTATTTGATATCTTGGGGGTGAGCATCCCTTTTTTTGCTGCCGAGCTGTGAGCCTCTGAAATACGTCAAGGAATTATGAATAACACTGTACATATATCTTTAATCATTTTGTAGTGAACATTGATTTTATTAATTTATTGATTTTAAGATTTTGTTTTATTACAGTTTATGTAATAGATAGTGCATCAGATTCTGATTTATGCGAAGAAGACAGTAAAATGGTAAGAATTCTTTTTGAAAGTTAAGGATAAAGTTAAGGCAAACTTTAATATGTATTTCAGTTAGTGAAACTTACTTTAATTTTCCAATAACAAAGTGATAAACTTCCCATATTTCACTCCTCCTTGGTATATAAAAATGAGTTTGGATACAAGTAAGTTTAGAATTATTTGTTATTATTCTACACACACACAATTCTAAAGCAAAGATATAAATACATAGGATTCTTTTTCTTTTAATAAGCTATCAATATTTGTTTCAGTCTGTTTTCCTTTATCAATAAAGGTCAATACAGATTTGTATAAGTTTTATGTTAATTTTCGGTGTTAGCACCATAATTCACCATTTTCTTTTATTTATTTTTTATTCCGAGACTTTTTCCCATCTCTCTCTCACTGTCTTTTTTTTTTTTTTTTACTTCCAAGTTTCTGTTCCTCTTTTAGTCAGTATTGTGTCTCCATATCTTCAAATAAATTTCCTTAACATTGCTATTTTTAAAATCTAAACATACATAAAAAGTATCATTTACTTGCCATTATATTTGTTGGAAATATGTTAATATTAAATTAGTGTTAAAATAGTATTAATATTAGAAATTATTATATAATGAATTTTTATTATATATGTGTTGTAAGATAAATTCCCAGAACTGATCTCCAATTCTCCCTCATACTCTGATTCCAGTCCATTCTTATTAAATTACAGATCCATTACTATTTTACTTAAATAAATGTATCTTTGTTCCATCAATTTCTTTTCTCCATTCCTATAATCTTATCTGAATTTCCTTATGTAGTATATCATCTTTGTTTAACTGTAATGACATGCCTTATCTTTCCTCTATTCTCATCCTTATTTTCATTTATATTATTTTAAACAGTAATATTTCTTTTTGTATATTAATCTTTAACTTGAATTTCAGTTCGGTTCTGATTTTCGCCCTTGCTGCTAATATCATCTGCAAAGAATATTTTTTTTTTCAGAATTATCCCTTTATTTAAATAGTCTTAATATTTAATTTTCCCTTTTCTTAAGTGTTTCATACACTTGTTTTTAATTTTATCTGAACTTCTTACTTTATTTTTTTTTTTAATTTTTGACATCTATTAAAATTCCTCGTATTTTAACCCATCTTGTAAAATGCCAATAATCTTCTTTTCCATTTAAAGATAATTCAATCCATTAATTATTATATATTATTTACTCCAGCAGCACAGATTGCAGACTCTAAACTCTGCATCTGCATATTATTTATCTGTATCTCTTATGTTTTTCTACACCAATTATTCAGGGTGTTTCCAAAGTAGTAGACAAAGCAAAGAGATATGAGTTCTGAAGGTCATTTTGAGTCTTAAAATATTCATTTTGTTGTACGGGCAGTAAATTTTAGAGTTAGGAAATGAACGCTTTGGGAATGGTCCCTAATCAAAGAAAGCTCAGTTCACATTAGGAAGTGTAAGTAAATAAGGTAAAGGTTTCTGACAAAAAGCAATCATAACAAATGTCATGACTGAAAACAGATATGATAATGAAAGAAAATGCTGAAAATGGCCAAAACTGAGCTTTCTTTGATTAGAGAACATTCCTAAAGCATTCATTTCCTAACTCTACAACTACGGCCCATACAACAAAATGTCATAGCACATTTTCGAAACACCCTGTATTGTCAGTGGCAGTAGATAAACTGTAGGCTGACTTACATTTTACTCTTCTTTTGTTTTTAATTATTGTAGTCAATTCTTGTCATAAATATTATCAGATTTCTCTTTTGAACAGTTTCTGTTGGATTTTGAAAGACTGCATCAAGAAGTCCTGAAATTTTACAAAAAAATATGTAATTTTAGAATTCCCAGGATGGTTTTTATAGAGTTTTTAGTGCATCTTTGATTCTGTTGAACTTGTTTCACTTATGATTTGAATGATCACTTCACTCTTTTTTGTTTTGAGCAGAAAAAATTCCGAAGAATGTTTACGTAAATATGAAAGTCAGAAATTAGTTTTAAATAATCTTAAATGTGTGTTAGTTCAGCAAAAGCCAGTTTGTCATATCTATTGTAGTTCTTTGATATGCAGGCAGTTAGATTATTCTCGTTATCTTTCCAGGCTTTGAAATTTACAGATTTTAAAATGGACTTTTGTTTTATTTTGGTATAAAAACACTCATCCATTTACTATTTTAGGATGATTCTATAATGAATAATTCAGAAAATAATGACATTGCATCAAAAGAACCTGAAAATTCAGAGAAGCCACCCATTAAGTCTTCTAAATCAGGTGAGTATGAATAGAAATTGCAATTTTATATTTAAAAAAAAAAAAAAAAAACCTTTTATGTAACAAATAAAAAATTCCCAAAATTAGTTTCTTACTTTTCAGAAACAGCTTCATTCATCAAAATTGTTTCATCAATATATACAAAGTTGAATGTCTTTGCTGAATATAAAAATTAAAATGTTCCTTTTGGTAGCATCTTCCCTGCAGGACTTCAATATTAATACACTACAATTTTTTTTCCAAAAACTACTATGTTTTTATCAACAGCTGCTTCCCACTGAATCACTTCCTATTTCATATATTATATATATATATATCGTGGAACAGGCTGATTGCCTAACAACTGAAATAATTGACTTTTTGATTGTATTCATTTCTTTGAACATCTCTGCTAAATGTCTAAATGAAAATAACATTTGTTTTCTGCATTGTGTAGGAGCAAAGACCATTAATTTCAAGGGTTGGAACTGGAAGTGTTCTTTACTTCTTCCCAATTACACAGGTTCATTCAAAGGGTGTGGAGGCAGTTTTTGAGCATATATATTTTTGACGTTGTGTAATTTTTATAACTCATGATGTTAATAATTTGATATGAATAACTGCAGAAATGATATAGAAACTAAAAAATATCAGAGTGCTTCAACTGGTGAGTGGGTCTAGTTGAAGAGTCCACAAAAAGGACAAAACAGCCGTCCCAGACTCCCCGATGAAAGCTCAGATATTTTTTAGTTTCTGTCATTTCTGCATTTGTTCATATTAATTTGTGGCATGTTAAACCTTATGTTTAATAATTTGATATTGATTGTACTGAATCAAAAATTATAAGCAGGACACGATGCCTCTCAGTTTCCTCAGTTGAAACCCAAGAAGGTTTGTTTGAATAGATTTACATATTCTTGTTTTAAAGCACTGGTGAGTCATTCCATTTTAACTCAACACAATTTTTACAAAGATCATTGAATTTGGTTTGCTGTCATCCTTTTATGAGTAAATTTCTTGTTGCTTGTGTGGAATTATATTTAAAGAGAAAGTGAAAATAAATAAAACGCACTTACTTAAAAACGATGGCAATAAACTGACAGTTTCGGAATACTCCACATATTTCATAATCAAGGACGGCACACAGATATAAGAAATTACAACAACATTTAAGACGACACGAGGTGGGAATGCATGGTGAGAGTGAGGGAAGTGAGGGGATTAGGCAAGTTTTTAGCAATAGAGACGGTCGTTTTGCCCGCTGGTGATAGGATTGTTTGCCTTAAGCTGGATTATATGGAATGATTCAGCTAGGAGTCAGTGAGATAGTTTATTGTGGTGGGAAAGGGGGTTTAGCGGCGGAGAAGTTGGGGTGTATCAGTCTCTTTATATTGCGTAATGGTATATGAATGTGTGGGGTCTGTGTTTTTGAATGCTTGTTTATGTTCTTTAATGCGTATGGATAGCGGTTGGATGTTTGTCCTTCGTAGCCAGAGGAGCATTGGTTACATGGGATCCAGTATACAGTGTTGGAAGAATTCTTTACTTGCTTGGTTTGTGTTATGTTTATGTTGGGTGATTTGAATGCAGGGGCATACTGGTATTGGTTGAGGAATTATTTAATGAAGCTATCTAGAGGTGGATAGTAGG
>JAFIDM010002131.1:84741080-84752385 GCA_023159025.1 Thereuonema tuberculata | reverse complement strand
TTCCAATACTGGATCCCATATAACCAATGCTCCTCTGGCTACGTGGGACAAACATCCCGACCCCTATCCACACGCATTAAAGAACATAAACAAGCCTTCAAAAGCACAGACCCCACACGTTCGTACACTGTTGCACACTACAAAGAGACTGGGCCCAACCCGAACTTCTCCGCTGCTAAACCCTTTCCCACCGACTCCTAGCTGAATCATTCCATATAATCCAGCTTAAGGCATACAATCCTATCACTGGCAGACAAAGGGCCCGTCACTATTGCTAAACTTTTGTAATCCTCTCACTTCCCTCACTCTCACCATGCATTCCCACCTCGTGTCATCGTGTTGTGATGTCCTTGATGATGGAAAATGCGGAGTATTCCGAAACTGGCGGTTTATTGCCATCGTTTTTAATTCTCTCTTCAACATGTTTATAAGTAAGTGCATTTTATTTATTTTCACTTTCTCTTTATTTTAATACACTCACTTTAAGCCTCCTTGTTGGAATTGTATATGTTTTATATTTCTATTACTATGAGCTTTAATATTTGTGAACATTGTTTTTTGTAGAATATGCTTTTTGCATATTTAATAAGATATTTAGAAATGAAAAAGAAATACTTTAAATTTAGAAAAATTAACTTTTTATTGTAATCAAGAAGGTTGTTAAAATTACAAAAAAAAAAACCCAACTGCATTAATAGCAAGATACTATATTTTAAAGATTAAGATTTTTCGCGATGAAGTGAAGTTGATGTTGATAGCTGTGTTTCTTTGAAATTGTATTGTTTATATTTATACAGTAACATTAATTGCTTTTTTATTTCCCTTCTTTCCAAATATCTAGTCAGAAAACTTGCATCAATTGAAGAAAACAAACCAATACGTTTCTCAATTGAAGAAAAGAAGCCAGTACGTTTCTCAAAACGTTTAACATTCTCTGCAAAGAAATAAACTTAGTTGATATACATCAACTAAGACTTATATTTAATAATAAATTACCAAAAAATATAAATAAACTTTTTATTTTTATTTAAATTCATTTACACACTTGCTTTATTTTGTGAATTATAAATTACTTATAAGAGCTAAATTTGATGGTTTTGTTTAGACTTCAGGGAAATAGTGCTACAAATAACGGTTTTAAGGCAGCATTTCCTCACTCTCTAAATGCTGAATGTAGCAATCTTCGATCATTCTGTATCTGTAACTGCCTATCTTCCCTTCTCCCAAAAGATGCTAAATCTCACACTACTACACTTTGCATGGAAGTATTAGTATTGATATGCAAAATGGTATATTGGTCAGATTAAATTATTATTTTTTTCCATTTTGAATGTAATAAAATATATAATGTATGTTAATAGCAGAGTGGCTCATTGTTTCCTTCTTGATTTGGGATGTTTTACTGTTTACGGTTAATTCAGTAACACCCCATAAATTTAAATATTTATAAGACTATCTATCAGTATAAACCAATGATTCGACACTTCGTCACATAAACAGTGTTAAAACGTCTCAAAATATTAAAAATATTTTTAAAAAAAAAACACTAAAAATACTTCAAAACATCTTTAAAACATATTGTGGCACGACGTACGTTTCGATACCTCCAGTTACAGGTATCTTTCTCAAATGCATAGAAAAAATTACCCCCCTACCGTTAGAGCTATAACGGTATGGGGGTGATTTTTTCTATGCATTTGAGAAAGATACCTGTAGCTGGAGGTATCGAAACGTACGCCGTGCCATAATATGTTTAAAGTATTTGAAGTATTTTTTAGTGTTTTTTTTTTTAAAATATTTTTAATATTTTGAGACGTTTTAACACTGTTTATGTGTCGAAGTGCCGAATCATTGGCTTATACTGATAGTTTATAACGACACGTAAATATTTTAATCATAATTTATAAGACTAATTACTAAATTATCCCAAAATATACATTCATGAAATTAAAACTACAAAATAACTGAAATTTAGGAAATTATTATCACAATAAGTTTCTTTGATAAGGTCTGTATTGTAGAGTTCCTTGTACTACTTGTTTTTCATAATTTTAAATGTTCAGGAGTTTTTTCAAGGACTCTGAGGACCATCCAAAAAATGAGAGGGAATTGAATTGAATACTGCGAAGTGAATTCAAGTAATTTTCCACATAAAGAATAAAAAGAAACTACGACAATCTTAACTAGCAAAAGAACCCTTAAAATATATTTCGAAAACTCTTCATTTCAAATAAATAACAAATATTGATAAACTCCTTTTACAATCTATATTGAATCACTATATTTCGTTTTCTTTAAGCAAGAAAACTTCTTAGGTGATGGAGGACAGGAAAAGTTATCCCTCTTCCTCAAAATTTGTTATACATTTTAAATTTCCTTTTTAACCATCTGTAGACCTCTGTAACAATTTGTATACATACAGTCCGTAATATAATACAATAATTACAATAACTGTTCAATATAATATTAACTATAACAACAAGTTTAATAATAAATAAACTTTAAAAAACAATATTAGAGTCATTTACAATAAATTTCAATAATTAATAACAAGCTCTAAAAATTTAGTCACTGACATTCATAAAAATTTCTCTATTTTATTTGAACAAATTTTGAGGAAGTGGGATAACTTTTCCTGTCCTCCATCGCCTGAAGAAGTTTTCTTGCCTAAAGAAAATGAAATATAACAATAAAACTAAGCATAAAAATGAACACATTTAAAGAATTCACAGAACTATTTTGGGAAATTTCATACTGGGAACTCGAGACAGACTGTTTCAAGGTGCATACCTCTCATCAGTTGGATTCGCCCAAAGAAAGATAAACAAAACTCAAGATTAAACAAAACTGATGCACCTTGAAACAGGCTGTCTTGGGTTCCCAGTATGAAATTTCCAAAAATAGTTCAACGAATCCTTTACATGTGTGCGTTTTTATGCTTATTTTTATTGTTATATTTGTACCACGTACGTTAAATTTTGCCAAAACGAAATATAGTAATTAAATATAGATTGTAAAAGGAGTTTATCAATGTTTGTTATTTATTTGAACCCTTAAAATTTTTAGTGATCACTGACCTGAGGTCATTTTCTCAGTCATGTGACCTTTGATGCGTCCTGTAAAAAGTTCATCTCAATGAGTTAAACAACTTGTCTTTACATGTTGGTCATCTAAAATGAGAGATTTAGAAGTTGACCTTACGTCACGTGACTTTCGATTGACCCATGTAGATGAAAAATAAAATGTAGCCCTCCTCAATAGTATACCTAACATTTAACACTTTATTTGTATTTCTGTGTCTTATGATTTCGGAGGAGTGGTCTTATTATTAAGCTTCTTCAACTGACATTTTACACTTTTGAAATGAAGTTTTATTTCATTCTTATCTTATTTGTAGCCATAAAGAATGTTTCATATATACATACAAGTTGTTTCATAATTCATGCAGCATCGGAATTTCGTAGCTAAGAAAAGATACTGCCTAATTTGATAGGACCCAAGACTTGTAGGTACAATATTTTGATTTGATTTTTTTTAGTCCAAACCTCAAAAAGTGACGTCCAAATATAATTTCAGTAATACAGGCCCCTCCCCGTTATTCAGCAGTTGCATGGGAATTCCTGGACGAAGCATTCCCAAATTCGTGGATAGGCATATGTGAGATTGTGGAATAGCCAGCGAGGTCACCTGATTTGGCACCCAATGATTTTTCTTGAGAGTGGGGGACATTTAAAATCCAATGTTTATAAGGATGAACGTCCACATAACATTCCAGACCTGGATGAAAAAATTGAACAGTAGTGCAGGTGTATTACTCCTCAGCAGCTTCTAAATAGGGAGGAATTTCTGCACAGACTAGGGCAATATCTTTCAGTGAATGGTGATAATTTTGAGCACTTACTTTGTAATAAATTTCACTTTCCTTTATTTTTGTTGTTAATTCGAATAAAATATAGGGGAAAAAGAACTTGCACAAGATACACAGTTAAAATAAAGAAATGTAGTAAAAGCAGTTATATTTTGCCCACCCTGTGTGTGTGTGTGTGTGTGTATATATATACGTGTTCGATTTTGATCACGTCGTAGACTTAGCAGAACCCTTTTCTCCATCACCGGTTGTGTTCAATGGGGTGCCCCTGCATTCTGACAATGGCTGTGCATCGCAGATTCCATTCCATTAGACGAGGGGAAACTTGTTCCACTCCTCTCTGCAGGCATTCCAAAGCCCTTCTACTGTTTTCGGTCGTAGTGTTCCCAGAGCCCGTTTAAATAATCCGAACCCGCAGAAGTCCATTGGAGATGCATCAGGGAATTTTACAGGAATCGTACTGTATGGGATTGCTCGTATTCCGATTTCAGTCGCCATATTGGCCATGTACATCTGGATCGCTCTAGCTGTATGGCTCGACGTCTTGTCCTGATGAATCCACACTTTTCTTTTGTCGCTGTCGTACAATGCGGACATATCGTCACGATACAAGGTTTCCAGGACATGCTCTCAGTAAAAGCCAGCATTATTTTTGACCTTTGTAGATACATTCCTTAGCGGCAACTTTCCTCTAAAGCTGTAAGCCGCAACAATCTTGAATCCTCTCGAAAATTTTCTTTGCATTCGCGATACCACTTGGATCGTCCTTTGGCATCAAAAGGGCAATAAAATATTGTCCTTGGCTTCTTAAGGTAGATCCATGCCTCGCCCAAAGTAGTGACGTACTTCCATTTTTCTTCCGATAAGTGCTGCTCGTAAAGCTTTCGGCTGTTGGTCTTCCTTTCAGCAATGTGTCGAGGAAGTAGGCGATGAATGCGGGCTTTATTTTCTAATTGCAGATCACGCCTAATTATCCGTGCAACCATTGGTTAAGAAACTCCTACAGACTGGGCAACCGCCCTTTGGGTGCTAGAGTTCTCGCTGACAATGAAAGCCTTCACTTTCTTAATAACATTAGCAGTTGCTGCCGGTCATGGGTGTTGTTTTCGGGCTGATGGGCTTCATATGACTTTCTGCTATTACCCGGTTGATGGTGAACTTGCAAACATGAAAATTTTGGCATTTGCACATCTCCAATTTTTCAAGCAGCATATTTAGCAACGGAAATGGCAACTATGTACCTCTCCCAACAATTTAGGATTTTTGGCGGCATATTTAGAATGCAACACAATTCCAGCTACTAAATAATTAACTACAGGCTTACTACCTCTGATTTGAACGCAACAATGTTGCATCACGTGCACATGCGAGATAGTGCGCACCCTTGAAATAAACTGAATAAACGTGAATCAACCCTCCGTACTAGCTGAAATACCTGTTCTTCATACGGATTATAAAAATAAGATGTCCTGATGTGGATGAGAAAGAAATTGAAATTGAGAGATTATTTCGAAATTTTCCCAAATTTGGTACAAAATCGC
Source organism: Thereuonema tuberculata (assembly GCA_023159025.1). Taxonomy (NCBI): domain Eukaryota; kingdom Metazoa; phylum Arthropoda; class Chilopoda; order Scutigeromorpha; family Scutigeridae; genus Thereuonema; species Thereuonema tuberculata. Next base: position 84,746,976 of record JAFIDM010002131.1, on the reverse strand, counting down.
ATGATAGATACAAACTAATGTTACATTCGAAATTTTTAACTCAACATCCCTAGATATGAAATTAATAACGAGATCGGAGAATAAAAGACTTCCCACCCCTATCAAACAAAGCTTCTCCAGTTACTAAAAAATTCCATGATCAGTACAAATTAATGTTGTATTCTTATTTTGCAACCCGAAAACCCTGTAGAAGTATCCTTCAACAATATTTGCCCCTCCTCCCCCGTTTACATCCTTTTGGCCTCGATACAGAAAATTCAATCAAATAGCATGTTTTCAGTTTTGACAAAGAACACTCATGTCAGATTTCATACTTTCACCTCAAGCAGTTTTGGAGATATGTATCCTTCAAGAAAGTTCTCCCCCCCCCCCCCTTTTAGTTTTTGATTTTGCTGAAGAACACACACGTCAAATTTCGTGTTTCCAACTAAAGCGCTTTTATGAAATTAATATCAAGATCGGAAAATATAAGATTTCCACCACTTTCTGCCCTTCTCCACACCCTTATCACTGCAGTCCTTTCCCAATTCGTAAACAATCACGTGATCATTACAAATCTATATCCCGAAAACCCAAAGAAGTATCCTTCAATAGTATTTGCCCATTTCCCCCCCCCCCTCCCATTTTTAGAGCTCGATATCAAAAAATTTTGATGTAGAACACTCATGACAACTTTCATGTCTCCACCTCAAGCGGTTTTGAAGGTTCCAAATGTTTCTATTGTTTGATTTATTCTGTTTAACCTCTCTTGCATGTCATTATCATTCTCTGCTAGTATAGCTTGATCGTCAGCAAATTTTATTGTTTCATATTTTTCTCCTTTACAGTTTATTAATGTGTGATCCATCATAATTTCTGCAAACAAATTGAAGAAATCCAGTGATAAAGAGACAGCTTTGTCTCACTCCTTTTCTGATTATTATGGGGGCTCTGTTAAACTTTCACCGGTCCATAAGATTGCTTTTTGATTTAGATATAGTTCTCTTATCAAGTTAATTATCTGTGGATCTATTTCTGTTGATGCAAGAATTTGGAAAAGTTAATTCCAAACAATTTTGTCAAAGGCTTTCTCGAAATCTATAAAGCAGACCACTAATTCTTTGTTACAGTTCATCGTTCTTTCAGCAGTTATCCTTAGCAAGCCTATGGCAACCCTTAACAATAAAAGTTAAAGCTGTCCCCAAACAGGCCCATGGGTGCGCGGGAGGTAAGGTTCTCGACGTTTCTTGACCAACGGGACTAGGATGAGGTCGGGTGGTCAGCCCGATGCCCGCCTGCCTTTAACTCCCGGGAAAGAAACCCAGTACCCATTCTACAGAAAGCTGGGTAGGCCCTAGGACCCGTTTGGAGGAGAATTGAGCTTGGAAAAATTCCCGCCTTCTGCCAAACCCGTCACCTCCAATCCGCACCCAAGTGCCCTTACCCACTCGGCTACCAGGCCCCCAACCCTTAACAATATGATAGCAAAATTCCCAATGCTCTTAAAGATGAAGGAAGCTACTGCACATTAAACATCGTTAAGTCATCGTGACTCACAATTTGCAAATGACGCGCATGTCATTTCGTCACTATAAACGTGAATCAACTTCTGTACAGTTGGCCCACGCAGTGCCGGATCTACGAAATTTATCAGGGGGGCAAGTCAGCCCCATGCCGCCTCTTAGCTGTTTTTTCACTATTAATGCAATAATAAATAACTTTCAATCCCATTTTGATGCCGCCCTTAATTCGGTACTGCTCACATCTATTATAATCTAATTAGGGCGGCAAGCTAGCTATTACTGAACAACTCCTTGGGAGTATTGGTGATCCAAAATATTAAGCATAACTGGAAAGAGACTGATGACCTAACCCACAACTGCACTGTTTGGAGAAGAAAGTTCTTCCTGCTTAGTGCTATTATTGGATTCGGAATGTCTAAAGGGAAGAAATATCTATGACCCGACTTTGAAATCAGTAAGGGATACATTAAACAAACATCTGTGGAAATCTTGTAAGGTACCGGTAAAGTTTTCAGTTTTTCGAGGAATCTTCCAAAACAAATACAGACCAACACTTCTGTGGACCAGGAAAAAAAAAAAAAAAAACTCGTTTCCAGTCTTGTCACCGTTTTCTGAAGCAGAGCAAAAATCGCTAGAAAGATGAAGAGCAATTAAAGTAATCTACGCTGAACAATCATATTTAAATTGAAACAGCACAATGGAGAAGATTCTAGAACAGATGCGCGCTGGACCAGGAAATGATCAGTTCATCCAAGAATTAACAGAATGAAAGTTAATAATAATAAAAGCTATGATTATAAAGTAAGCCTAATGTCACTGACTAATGCAGCGAGTGTGGTCAAGTGGGTTCAGAAGGATGTTGTAGGGATAATAAAATATCTCTACAAGATCCCCACAAATTTACAGTTAAAAATTTAACTTAAGGATAAATAAAGATAAATATGCAAAGCTACAAAAAGAGAATCTAATGATGATTGATTATAACTAAAAGGATCCAAACCAGTTGGGGTTTATAATTTAATAGATTAAAAATTATTTAGAAGGGCCTATATTTTTGCAGCAGCAACCCATAAACAGGCCGTGCAGGCCCACGTGAGTGCGGGAGGTGAGGCTCCCAGCGTTTCGTGACCAACGGGACTAGATTGAGGTCAGCCCGACGCCCGCCCGCCTTTAACTCCCGGGTAAGAAACCCAGTACCCATTCTACAGAGGGCTGGTTAGACTCTAGGGCCATTCTATATTCCATTCTTTAATGCAGGAAAGTTTGTTTGGAAAAAAACAATAACTGATTTAACTTCATGTTTACTTAAATACTCATTTTCTTTAATAACTAGGCTTATAATCATAATCATCATACGTTCTGTATCAACACATTTTTATAAAACATGTACTAAAGTTTTACTCGGAACATAGTCTTCACACACAAAAAAAACAATTATCAAGAATTATTTGAAAAGAATAGTAGAAAAAAACAGAAGATAAAAAATTACGGAAAAATAAAATAGGCAATATGTCTCGTGTATTTGAAATTAATGCGTACCCTAAGAAGTTTGTTGCTAAAGTAAAAACAAGGTAATTAATGCTTTTAGACAGAGTCAAAAGCAAAGCGGCCCCATAATATGCACAATTGTGTAAACAAAATAATTAAAAACAAGAGCATATAAATGCAAGACCGTGTTTTATGTTTTAGAGGTAAGCTGTAACCTAAGGGCCGCTAATACAATGCTGAGTGCATCATTTGGATATGTTAAAGAATTTATGAAACAATACGTTTGTAAATATTAACAATGACGTCCTATTGGCAATTGTTATGTATGAAGCATCAGTCATTATTGTGTTAATTGTTATCATTATTACTAAAACTGCTATGGGAAACGTTAATTTTGGGGATCAAGGAGGGGTCCTACAGGTCTGATTTTTTTATGTAGTCACCTACTTTTTGATGCTGAACACAATGGTGAAGGTTTCATTCTAATATATCTAACCGTTTGGCCGCTACAGAGTGCGACATACAGACAAAACAAAAGCAAGAGCGGTTCCCAATGTAACTGTAACATGGGACCGCTAATGAATACAATAAAGTAATAAAATTTATTATAATGAATTATTTATTATATTTATAATGATTATTGTATATATAATGATTATATTATTTATTATAATGAAATTTAAGTAGACTAAATCAGTTAAAGAAGTTTGTTATGACAGCAATATTAGGATAATATATTGTAGAGGAAATAAGTTAATTAAACAGAATGAGAAAATGTTAATGCTGTGAATAAAATTTATTTACAAGACGAAATGTAGAGAATAAAAAAAATTACTTTGGGAGTACAGGAAGGACGCTTAAAGAAAGAATAATGCTAAGATCACACAGAAACATAAGAAAACTCACACAGAAACTTCTGTCACTGAAATAAATTGAGGAGCGTTCAGACGGTATAAGAAAAGGAAAGTTTTACTGCATGTGATTGGTGCTGCTTTTTTTATCCAAACCAATAAGCGACGAGAACCAATGTTTTGGTGCCATTTCTGTCTACACTGGATCGATGGCGTGTGATGATCTAACTTTATTAAGGCTTAATCACACGGCAGAAGTTTCTGTGTTACTTTTCTGCCTTTGGTTTATTCCTTGCGTTTCTGTCACTGAAAAAAAAAATTGAATTCCCTTCAGACGAGAAGTGAAACGGGAAGGAATACTACGCGTGATTGGTGCTGCTTTTTGTACAAAACAAAAAAAAAAACAAAAACAATCACGACGAGTTCTAACGTTTTCTAGAATTCACAGGTCCTTATGAAAATTTTGTAAGGAAAATTAATAAACTCAAATTAAAGATTAAGTTTAATTAAATTAATTGATTTAATTAAACAATCAATTAAAGTTTCGACAGCTTTTCTACTCCAGGACATTTTAAAAATTGCGCTTACTTCATTGCCATTGATGTTGTGGCATGACGTCATTACTCCGGAAGCGCGTGATTGGTTGTTGTCAATGAGAAGACAGAAAAATACGATCTCCACACTGCACTGAGAGAAACCAATCACACGGTAACATTTCTCACTTACTTAGTCAGTTACTAGTGTGTCTACTAAAATCTTATACAGAAACTTCTTCCCAGTGATTTGGGCTTAACAAATCACGTATGAGCTTTTAGAAAGAGTAAAAATAAAATTTCGGATTGGGCAGATTGAAGAATTAAAACATATTTCGGACCCTATAGTTGAAGTGGTATTTCAAATTGAAGATGAAAAAGGAAGGATGATGGTATTATTAACAGTTTTTCTTGTATAAATAAAGTCTTGAAGACGACTGAATTACCTTTAAATTGGATTAGAAATTATATCAGTAACAAAGGAAGATTTTTGTAATTGTTATTCATGCATTGAAAGATTGTAAGTTTTAATTGTTAGTAAGGATATGTTACACAGGCTGAGATACATTGTTAGGCACGCATTGAAAGATAACGATTGATTTATTTGAATTTTATTATATCGTAACGAATTCTTTTAGTTGTAGGAAGCAAAGGATGAGAAGTTTCTCCGTACGAAATATTGAGACTCATTTTTTATTATTTAATTTGATTGAATGTCAGTTATGTTGATACGATTTGTAATATTTATTTCTAATACTTATTGTATGCTGATGTGAAAGCACGGGCTTCTTCACAAGCCCGCTTATCGCCACCGATGCAAACAGACCATCCCGATGCTAACCCTATCGCCGTGGCAGCAAATATTCTTTCCATAACTTTTTCGAATGGCAGTAACAATCTCTTCTCCTATTTCTCCTTCCATATTTTAATATGGTTTTAAATTAACAATAACTTCTTTTGTTTAACTTCGTAAAGCTTTGCCTTGTCCTAACTTGGCTGGCATGATGAACTGGAAGACGACCAATAGTTCCTGAAATGATTAACTGATAGTCAACATTGTTCAAGTTCACAGCCGAAGTTAGACTGGGAGATCTATAATTAAAAAGACTGGGAGATCTATAATTAAAAACAGATAGTTTCTTATTCAGATAAGAAATTTAATCTTAAATCTTTAAAGTTTCACTCTCACGCTTAGTTTGTATAGAAAATAGAATCATCACTGATTGATGTGGGCTTTAGCAGAAGTTTTGAACAATTCTAGAGGGGGGGGGGGTAAGTCTAATTGAAACAAACCTTCCCGGGTTTGTTCTCCTTGAAGGTCGGACCTCACACATCTTGGCGTGTAGCTCCATTCCAAAAGTCACTAAGATACACAACACCAAAGGTTAAGTACTTTCCCCATTTCATAGCACTCGTTGTCAGAGGAGATCAAGTTTTACTGATGTTTTCCAACCAAACGAAATGTTCGATTAACCATAATATTATGAAAGTATAAATTATGGCAGTGTATGGCAAAAAAAAA
>JAFIDM010002131.1:84692345-84741070 GCA_023159025.1 Thereuonema tuberculata | reverse complement strand
GGGGGGAGACGTTCTATTCCCCAACTACGTCATTTCCTCCCAGCATGCCGCGGACGCCTTGGCATCGCCATCGCGCGATCTGTTGGGTGGTCGGAGGTGGCGTTCGATGGTGGGAGTGAAACGCGAGGCAGCTGAGGCGGCGCCTGCTTCTCTGTCTCCCGATGGATCACCACGGCCTCGTCAAACACCGGCCGCAGGGACTGGACGTGCTTTGCAAGACCACCAAGTTCAGTCGCCGAGAAATCCAGATGATGTACCGCGGATTCAAACAGGTAGGTGGAAGCAAACGATGGCACTTTGAAGGTCACCCCCGACGCGCGCCTATCTCAATCCCGACACCAATTCAGGTGACGATAATAGAAGAAAAAAAAAGGGGGAAAAGAAAAGGAAATCGGTGATCCGACAGATTCCGTATCTTTCATTGCGATTCAAATACCCGATTCCATCGAAAACGGTAATTCACGGAAAATCGTCTCAAAGTATGACGTTCCTGCGATGTAGGGCAACAGAAGCAGGTCAGCCAGGTTTTCTTTTACCAAATCAGATATTAAATTCTATAAATACATATTAAAAAAATATGATTTATGATGAATCACCGGAGGAAAAAAATTCAAGTCATTTAATTCAGTACCGAAATTACAAGATGATTTTCGATACGAAGAACGACATTTAGGAGGAAAAATTAGGTTTATTTAATAGTAAAACAAATAACCACGTATATTATGAATGAATGGCATCGAATGCTTTGAGGGAAACTGACTGAAATCAGATAAATATTGAGACTAGAAAGAGTTTTATCAAACACATTGGTTGGTTCTATAAACACGAATTGGATTTAAACGATAATAACGCTTGACTAGAAAAATAAAGGATAATTTAAAAAGAAATTAACTTTGGGAAAAAAAGATCTTCTGATTATAAATGGCGCCACAGAAGTGAACAGTTTTGTGTATGAGGTTATTGGATGTATGTATTTTATAATTGGTTCAAATAAACTTTGTTTTGAACTGAAGAATAAACTTAATGAACGGACGTTAGGGTTAATAAAGAAACCTCGGTCAACAAGTGGTATTTATTCTTTTCTTGTTTCCTTTACAATTGAATAACTTTTGAATGGTAGTAATTTTTCAAACTGTGCTGTGGTTTTTGCTCTGATTGGCGGAAATATGATCTCGAAATTTTTATTATATAATTAAAAGAAAAAGGAATAACAATAATAGATTGGTATTGTTACTGAGATAATAAAAGAGGAAAAGACTTGTTTATGTGTTTTAGTTTCATGTTTTATATTTTGTAATTGGGACTATTTTTTTTTTATTCCGTTGTTCGGAAGTGATTTCCTGATAGTAATAGATGGGATTAAGTATAGCTGTGTTTGTGTGTTTATATTATATAGGCGATGAATATTTTATGAATACGAAATTAAAATATTTCATATATTTCAGCAAACTTCGAAATCCGACCAGGAAGGTACACAATAAAAACAAAAACCCTGGAAGAAAACAGGGTGAAAGCAGGAAGTAAAAGTTCCACTTAAATAGAAAAAACAGGAGATAAAAATTAAAGCTACCACATTGAAAGTAATTGAAATGTACGCAATCAGAAATTTATGTCACAGTGACTGAAACAGACCACTGTTTCAGCGTGAAAAAGCGTGAAAAAGTACTTGACAACATCATCATTTATGTAATCAGAAGTTGTATAGGCCTGAAAGTCTGTGACGTTTCGTTGTCCCTTTAGGCGGAATTTTAGAAATAATGATTTTCTACAGAAACAATTTACCTGATAAAGCTAGTTAGAACAGTAAATGCCAGACTGCATCTCTCAAATTCGATAATTTTTTTTATCACCACGATTTTTGCAATGATTTTCATTTCTTGATTTTCAGCATAATGAAATGTTTTCCCTTATTTTTTCATATTTTATTTTATTTTAATTATAAAAATGATAAAAATAAATAAAAACAATAAATAAAAACGCGGATTTCGAAAAGCGAATAGCAATTCAACAATGCTCACAATTTGTTTAGCAATCCATGCATTGCCAAAACACAGGTAATAATCTATGGCCGTCCATTCTCAGTGACATATGAGCAGTTTACTCCTTGATGTCTTACATTTTTTTGCTGATTTGTTAGGATTTTCCCGAAAACTTCGCCAACAGAATTTAAATTTACATTCAAGGAAACTCAAACAACATCACAAAACACCTACAAATCGATTTATCCTGATGTGAGATTTTATAAAAACATGTAACATTTAATTTTAAGCTTAAAAAGATTTTTTTCTCAAATTCCTTTTATTGATTCTTCTAATATTTTAAAGCAACCAATTCTTTTTGCAGGAGCGAAGAATCAACAGTGAATTATTCAATTAACGTTTATTTCCTTAATTTTATACGTAAAGAGGAAAATGTTTTCTATACGTTGTCATTCGTATTATTTTATATGAAATCAGTATTTCTCCATCGTTTTTTTTTTTCTTGGACGATTTCCAGTTAATTGTAGTTTTTAGAAGCCTCGAAAATCAATGCGACGAAACAGGTGTAACAACTTTTCGTTTCATTTAAAACTTTAAAGGTGGTCGGCGAATTCTACGTTGGCCACATTAACGGATTCACGGCTGGCACCAATGGGCTTTTAAAGGCAGCCGAAATTCGCCTGTGATTATACTTTTAATGCAATCACCCACAGGGACTAACTAATTTTGGCTCTCCTCCATCGGGAAAGTAAACAGATTAAAACTTGGGCGAGAATTAAAATTCAGAAGCAGGCGTCTGTTAGGCAGTGAAGCATCGAGGGGTCGCTTTTGTCTAATTGAATTACGTGGTTAAAAATTAACATCTGATATTCAATTTTTATTGTTTTGTTTGTTTGTTTTTTTACTTTTCTTTTTTAAAATATATATTCAGGCTATCCTCTTCAAAATTTTATTTTAGGAGAAAAACTAAAAATAGTATTTAAAATTATCTTAAGTTGTGTAATAATGGGGTTGGGCTGATGAAATTGATTTTACAGTTCTTTGTCAGAAAGAAGTGAAATATCATTTTGTCTTCAATGCACAAACTAACTATCCGCCATTTTTGTGTGCTGGTATATCACGTGATGAACCGATTAAGCTTTTAAAATACCAACCCACCCATTCTAACGGATGGCCAGAGTACTCTCTTCATCATTAGATGAAACAGTTTTTATCTTTAACTTTCAAGTAGTCAGTTATTATTTCTTTCCATTGGGATAAGAAGGGCCATTTCTCATTTCACTAATCACGTCACACAGATTTTTACCACCAAAATTACTTGAAATATAACTACGTTCTAACGAGTTAATAAAATGAAAGTATCCCAGCACAGACCTACATGACCCTTGGGTCGTGGGATATAAGGCTTCCGGTAATTCCTAACCAACAGAAGTACGTAGATGTCAGCCAAACTTTAACTTCCGGGAACGGAACATTCTAACGAATTCTAACATTCCTGACTCAAGCAAATGTAGGCGACTGCAAACCTTTTATTTCTTTTACATATTTCTTTTTCCAATGCATCTAAAATTCTGAAAATTTAATTACGAATTTGTGAAGCATATGGAATTTCTATTTTCGTGTTTTTAATTTTCAAAATATTTCTACAATTAATTAAATTAAAATTCAATAACTTATAAAAAAATTTTTTGAGTTTCTTCGAGGTAGTACTCGATAATTTCAACTCAAAAATAATTGACGAAAACCTGAAATGATAAATATTTCGTAAAATAATGATTTGTATTTAAAATATTTATTTTTAGTGCAATAGTTATTTTCTTTAAAAAAATAATTTAAACTCACAACTTTAAAAAAAAAAAAAATATTTTGTTAAAAATTAACCACTGTATAGTGCGTCTAAGTCAGCTAGGCAGTCCCTTCAGACGTTGGGACTGAGAACTTGAAAAAAATAGGGGTGAAAGGGTATCAGGGTATTGTTACGGGATTAAAAAAAAGCCCTTATGTGATCCTTTTTTTAGTATTTTGAGAATTCAGCTCTTCGGAAATATAGTTATTTAAAGCCGATAATAACGAGGTCAAGCTCTGCCAACACTGTTGTAATCTTTCCTCCCTATCCCCACTTATCTTATACCCTTTCTCCCCTATTTTTTCAAGTTCTCAGTCCCAACGCCTGAAGCTGACTGCCTAGCTGACTTAGACGCACTATACTAATAATACTGTACTAATAATAATGATTTAAATACAAATCATTATTTTACAATTTTTTTTATCACTTCAGGCTTTTGTCTTTTTAGTTGAAAATACCAAGTAAGTAATACCTCAAAAACACTCAAAAATTTGACTGGTTTTGAATTTTAATTTAATTAATTACAGAACATTTTGAAAATTAGAAACAAGAAAATAGAAATCCCAGATGCTTCACAAGTTCATATAAGGGGCATTCAAAAAGAAACGAGCCGGAGGCCTAGGAACAGAAACCAGTACCTGTATGTCAGAAGTATTGGCCCTGGCGGTTGAGGCACTTGTCCCACTGCGACACAAGGCGGTGAATGACTGCCTTGTAAAATTCCTGGGGTTGCATTGTGAACCAGTTCCGCACGTACTGCTTGACGTCGTCGTCCGAGGCGAATCGTTTGCCCCTCAGAGCATTTTTAAGGGGACCAAAAATGGCGTAATCGCAGGGAGAGAGGTCTGGACTGTATGGAGGGTGAGCAAGAACCTCCCACTTGAATTTCTGCAAGAATGCCGTGATTGTGTTGGCCGTACGGGGCTTTGGATTGTCGTGGAGCAGAATGACCCCACGGATGAGCATGCCTGGTCGTTTCATCTGTAATGCGGTGAAGTGCTTGTGCAGTGCGGTGAAGACCATGTTGGACGATTGACGCATGCTTCTATTAGCTTTTAGTCACATGAATTGCACCCGTGATCCTCTAGAAGCGGGCTGTGAACTTCCGCACTCACTCGTGTCGAACCAATCTTGGTTACACATGCAATGATACTACCCTTCTATAACCGGTTTGTCCATTCCACACTCCGGCTCGTTTCTTTTTGAACGCCCCTCATATTTAAATTTTCAGAATTTTAGATGCATTGGAAAAAAAATATAAAAGAAATAAAAGTTTTGCAGTCGCCTGCATTTGTTTGAGTCAGGACCTTAATTCTGAAACTTCATTATTTGTTGAATTACGGTATATCAAATGTTTGAAATTCAGTATAGCCATTTCTTAATCATGAACAACACAGGGAAAAGATATTGTGCATATAAAATAGATGCAACTTCTATACTTGTAATGCTCTATTGATTTTATAATCACTTTTAATGTAAAATTATAAATAGCATTTTAGATTCTTGGAAGTTCTGCAATAACCTCTTTGTGAGGTATCAATAAATATGCTTTGAATATTCTATTGAAAAAACAAGGAATGCGTATTAAGAAATTTAGTAAATGGTACAACAATGATTACAAGCTGAGATCTGGAATATTAAACAGCATCGTGATACTGTTAAATACAAAAATGATTTGCTTAATTAAGTCATTAAAGAAGTTTGAAAGTTTGTTTTAAGAAGGAATAACATAGGCTCATTATAATGGTAATTCCATTAGACAAAATTGAAGAAAATTGGAGGCAATCTTATATGGAGGTAAAAAAAAACTGTCTTTCACGAGTTGAGTGGTTGATGAAATGCACCTAATTTTTGGTAATACTTTTGCTTCTATCAATTTTAACCGCAAAAAAAAACTAAAATTTCACGGCTCCGATAATTCAGCGGGGGAAGAAAAAGATAAGTAATCAAACTGACCTCGCTTACAGGATGTCTTAGGAGAAAAGCTGAATGTTTCTGGAGGTTAAAGTATCTGTCGTTCTAAGAAAAACAAAAAGTTTATAGGAACATTATATCCTATTTCCGAGACCGAACTATTGGAATGTACAATATTTTGAATTTCGCGCACACTATTGTTCTCGCCTCCAGCCGTAACGCGCCATTGTCTGTTACACGAGTTGCAAAGTGCATTGATGTTGACAGTGGAATTTTTGAAAATTTGTTGTAAACGGTATAAAATTTATTTGAGCAATAAATATTAGGAACAATGCGTAATATCTTTCTTATCAGCAATTGTGTAACGATACATTCAAATAAGTCTACCTGGGAAACTGTTCCGAATAGGAATGGAAACTTTTTTTCTTACAATGACTGAAGTAGGACCACCCAAAATATTGATCTTTCTCCTGAGATGCCGGGTTTAAGAGGTATCCTAATTATTTGTAAAGTACTTGTAAATTAGCAAAAGACATAATACTTTGTGTAATTACTTCTGGTAACTGATAATTCCTTTGGGATAACAGCACCACTGTTCTGGGCTGATTGCTTTTCATACAGTGTATTCTGTCTTATCGAAATAGCTTTGCAACACCTTCATTTTCACTTTTAGGGGTGAGTATTTTAGGGGTCAGTTCAGAAGAATCTAAATGTAGGCTAGTCTCGAGGCAAATCAGTTCATGGTTGAAGGGATTTTATTATTATTTATAAAATTTTAAAAATGCAAAGTAGGCCTATATAGAAGCAATTCAGAAATATCGTATATGAACTAAAAACTACAAATTATAATTAAGGTATCGCATTTTTTTAATGAATATTTAGTTTTTTTTTTCAATTATTAGTAACAAAATTCCGTACTTTTTTTTTTATTCAATAAATTGAAATTAAGTATTTTACTTATTATGTCTGTGGGCCCGGTAGCCGAGTGGGTATGCGCGCTTGGCTAAGGGGTTGGAGGTAGCGGGTTCGATTCCCACGCTCCTTCTCCTCCAAACGGGTCATAGGGCTTACCCAGCCCTCTGTAGAATCGGTACCGGATCTCTTTCCTGGGAGTTAAAGGCGGGCGAGCATCGGGCTGACCCCCCCCCCCCGATCTCATCTTCATCTCGTAGGTTATGATCACTGGAGCCTATCCTTCAGAGGCCTCACCGGCCTGCCTAGGCTGGTTGTGGAATCGCGCGGTCCTCTGGGCCTGATCGCGCCTTTAAAAAGTTAAAGTTTAATTATTATGTCTATATTTCTTATTGATGCATTTATTTCTGTAATTATATCAATAATTTTTCGAAATTCTAATTTTTCGTTATATTTTTATAATAAATTATTTAATGATCATTATAATGTTTGCAGATCTTATATAAACAAAGTATTAAAATGCACAATCTGCAACTTATTTTTATTTTAGATAGAAAAGAATTTTCCTTTTCTTAATTTGTCTTGTACAGTTTTTGTTCTTGGAACTAGTACGATTTTATTTTGTACTGTTAATTATTTTTAGTTATTGTATTATAATTTATAAAAATGAGTTTGACCTTTCAAAAAAAACTTTTTTTTTAGCTGAAAAAGTTGATTGTCAGTACAGGGGAGTTTAAGATGCAATAATATTGAAACATGAAAAAAAAGGATGAAGAAAAATGCATAATTCAATTCACGCATTCGAGCGGAAATCTGAGATAGCTGTTTCGTCCTCATTAGGACTCATCAGCCAGATTTTCCTAAATCAACGATCACCGTACTTACCCATTTTGAACGATCCCAATAGCCTTTCATGCCTTCGAGTTGATCCTCAATGTGGGTAATCTGGCTGATGAGTCCTAATGAGGACGAAACAGCTGTCTCAGATTCCCGTTTGACGATAACTCCAATGCGTGAATTGCGCATTTCTTTACCCTTTTTTCATGATTCTCAGTGTTATGGATTGTTATGAATCTACAGCCACTCCTCTACATTCTGTTTATCCTCTCCTCAGTATTTTATCAAACTATCTACAGTTTTCCTACGCATTCTTTAGCCTCTTTTTATCTTGATATCAAAAAAATAAGATTTACTTTTGATAAAACTCAACATTTAAATCTGACATTAAAGTTTTTGAAAGCCTTTATTCGCTTATTTTTCCTACGGAATTGAAGCTCATTCAATTCACGCTACGTCTCTTCCACTAATAACTTTCGAACCGCTGTAGCGCGCTCCATGGATCTTCTCGAAACTTGATATGCATATTTAAGGGCTCCACATGATCTAACTTTTACATTTGCATCCGTTATTTACTTAAATTGTCTAAAATCGATTAATGGTTTGGCAAAAAAAAAAAAAAAAAGGGCTTAAGATTCATTGTTTAATAATTCGATAGAAGAATCCATTGTTTAGATTCCAATGCTTTTTCTGTGGGAATTGTTCCTAGTTCTCGAAACTTCGCATACCAAGTTTCAAGAAGATCCGGTTCAAACGTTATTAGGGGCGGAATACATTTATTATATATTTTTTCAAACGCTCGGGCTCTTGGCACTTTTTGCCTTTCGGCCTCGACAAGGGGCGAGAAGTATTTAGCCGAAGAATTCGAAATTGTGACCCAGCGTATTCAGCAAGAGGCAGCTCATATTATCCATGCCGGCTCCGGGATTCGAACCCAGGATAGCTGCATCAGCCTAATGGCAGGTCGACACCTTTTATCACAAGACTGTCTGAATGGCACAAGTTCATTGACACAAATTAGTTGATTTGATGAATCTCTCTTTCTTTTTTGGAAAATAGGTTAATAAAAACGCAGGCTTTCGTTTGTATCGTTTTCACGATTTCAAAAAACAAAAACAAAGCAAAATAATAAACTCAATGCCAAAAAAAAAAAAAAAAAAGACACACCGCAGAATGTTGTCGAACAACTACCAACTTAATATACAAACAGCATTGATATCAGTGTCTATGAATATAGAGAGATACATATAAAGTTAATATTGTATAGTATGATGGTCGTAAGAGCTTTAAATAATGCACCAAATTCCACGATTTCAACCATGAAGTACAAATTTCTACTGATATCCTCATGAAAAAGAACTATAGAAGAAGATTTATTGCTTCAGTCATAAAAACAACTACGGCTAATATACAAATATCTCATGGATTTCACTTGGAGCCGATAACCGCTGAATATGTGTGGAGACGACTAGGCCAGAGCAGCCCTACCTCACCTAACTTTAAAGCGTCACATGGCCGCCACACTTAGTGTCCTCGTTTAGGAAGCCATTGCTTACGGCGCCCGGTTATCCTTCGGAGTATTATCGCAACACAACGTTACGTCCAGGACATCCTGCGACCTGTCGTTTTGTCTATGCTGCAAGGTCTACCAAGAGCCATTTTCAGCAGGATAATACCTGACCTTACACGGTGAATATCTGTAGAGGTGGTTTTTTGACTCGCCTGCCAGATCGCCAGACCTATCACCTATAGAACATGTCTGGAACATTTGGCGACGTCGATTATATTCACTCCACAATTTGGGCGAACTAGCTCAGGAACTCCAAGACGTTTGGATGAATCATCTACAGGACATCATTAGATGTTTATGCGTCAAAGCCATAACGTATATCCTCATCTATCACCGCAAGAGGCGGCCCACAGCGTACTACCATGCACCGATTCTGTTCCAGTTATTCCGAAATAAAGAGCTGCGTTGCTCTCATAGTTTTCTTTCCATCGTTTTCTTTTCATCCTCTTTTCACATGTCGTCTTTCATCATGTTCACACTATTTTTCCAAGTATGTCTTTTTTTTTTTGTCATAGAGTACAATAATAATAATAATAATAATAATAATAATAATCCAATCCATGGAAGAGGGAGAGACCTACAAGTACCTGGGCTTCCAGCAAGCGCGCGTCATTGAAAACGCAAACATCAAAAACGCACTCAAGAAAACATACCGTGCTCGCGTTACAACATCCTCAAAACACAACTAAATGCCAGAAATTAAATTAAAGCTAGCAATACTTTTGCCGTCCCCACTCTAACATATTCGTTCGGCTTAATTCCATGGACAAATACTGAACTCAAAGCACTACAACGCACAACACGCATTACATTCACGAAAAACAACATGCACCACCCCAAGTCCGCTACGAAAAGGATGAGTCTTCCCCGCAAGGAGGGAGGCCGAGGACTCATCAATCTCATCACCCTACATGAAAAACAAGTACACACACTTAGGGAACACTTCCACCAAAGAGCACAACACTCCTCACTCCACTCAGCCATTGTCAAGGCTGACAAACACCTCACACCCCTGGACCTCGCAAACCTTCTATAACACTCACCACCCCCGACACCCACACACATCAGCTGCATGAATCATGTGCTCGTAAGGAACTCCATGGCAAACATCGCCACGAACTCAGACAGTCTCATGTCGACATGGAAGCGTCAACAGATGGCTGACAAGTGGCGAGCTGTTTGGGAAGACCGAAAGGTTCATGATTGCGATACAGGACCAAGTCATCCCCACATGCAATTACAAGAAATACATTCTACACGATGCAAACACACATGACAACCTATGCAGGAAATGCCACACTGCGCATGAGACGATCGACCACATAATATCAGGCTGTCCCCCTCTATCCCAAACAGATTACCTCACCGACACAACCAGGTAGCGTCGATCGTTCATCAACAGCTAGCACACAAACACTCACTTATTAAGAACACGGCCCCATACTACAAGTACACACCACAAAGCGTACTAGAGTCACCATCACATAAACTGTACTGGGATCGCCCATTCACACAGACAAAATATACATCACAACAGACCTGACATCACACTTGTTGATAAGGTCAATAAACAGACCTATCTCCTTGATATTGCAGTGCCTATCAGCAAGAACACGCAGATAATTCACACAGACAAGATCAGTAAATACACCGATCTAGCACACGAGCTCCAGAAGCAGTGGAGACAGGACCGAGTACGTGTTTACCTATCGTCCTGTCCGCCACTGGTCTGGTGCGTCACACATTGCACCACATACTCAGCACAATAGGACTTCTTAAAAACACTAATGCACAACTCCAGAAGGCTGTAATACTCAACACAACACACATAGTTAGGAAATTTATGGACGCAACCAGACCTCCCTAACTATTCTTCCACATTTTTTTTTTTTTTTTACACTTGGCAATATGTGCTTTGGTCCTTGACCCGCCATATTGTCTTTACTAGGGAAACCCACGATTTGAAACTTTTATATAATAATAATAATAATTCTTGTTTCCCCCCTTTTTTAATAATAATAATATTTTATGAAAAGTAGGCTTTAAATTCTTGTAGGAACAATTTTTTAATTTTTTTTTTGGAAAGTGATTGAATCAACATTAGTTGATTTCCAATTCGAATGAATAATTATCCAATGTCAGTTTGTTTGATCTTTGAGGTTTATTTCGTGGTTGAATCTGTAAACTCATCAATTTACAACCAATGATTAACTGCGGATATTTAATCGTTAACTGACTCTCATTTCATTTTTAATTCATAACTTAAATGAATAGAATCAATTGACAAATGTTTTGAAAACTCTTTTGTAGACTAAAGTGAAAAATACCACTTAGTGGGAGGAGGGGCGGGGCTTCGGTGGAAATAAATCATTCTATAATTAGGTTGGAATAAAGGAGGGAAAAAAAGTATAGCCTTAAGAATAAGATACATCTGAAAGGGGAATCATTCGTGTACAAAGGGTATTTTTAGTCTACATTCTAATGGGGAATTGAGGTTCATCAAATCAGACAGTCAGTGTGTGTGTTTCCCTCCCCTAATAACTTTTGAACACTAGACGGATCTTCTTGCAACGTGGTATGCATATTCAAGGACTAGGGATGGCCTTGCGTTTATATTTGAAGTCTTGTCCAATTGGATCCTTGTCGTGTATTGAGTGCGAGAACTGACAGAAATCCCCTTAAGCACTGGCATCCAAACAATGTATTTCTATCTTGTTTCCTTTAATGTATCATTGATCTAAACCAGTGGTTCCCAACCTTTTTCATCTGGCGACCCACCTTTCTTATCGGAATACATCCACGGTCCATCGGTCCATAAAAAATAAAATAAAAGAAACCAATCAAAATACAATTCGATTTGTTTCGATTTTTCTGATCTTTTCTGATGCGATGGTTTCTGATAGTTTTAGGATCAAGTCACGAACAACCTGTAACCCTTCCGCGACCCACCGGTTGGGAACCGCTGATCTAAACAATATGAATTAATCCTTTAGACACTGCACGTTGATTTGATCCGATTAATCCGATTCTGTTAGATTAAGTAAATAGTATGGATTTGTATTTTCCTCAGAAAATTGAAAAAAAATTGCTGTTTGATATTAGAATTGGAATATAATTGTAAGTTTTTTCGTCTTTTCTTTTTTTTTTATAACTTAAAGAAAAAAGAAATAACCTTAAAGTAAGGTTTTAAGTTCTGAAAATATCTTGTTGACACTAGGTATCCAAAATCAATATTTTGTTCAAATAATAAACTGCAGTCATTTAAACAAACATATACTATTTAGTTTATTTTAAACGAATTTCTTTTAGAGATATCAGCATTTAAACTTCAATCATATCGTAAACAACTTACTGACACTTATAAAAAGAAAGTTAAAAGAAAACGAAAACTTGCCTCAAAATGAAAAAAAAAAAAAAAGAAAAGAAAAAAAGAATCATTTTTCATATAAGATCCTGAGAAACACTTTTCAGTAAACTATTGGTAATGGTCAACCTGTGTTCTCGATCGTTTTAAGTTGCTGCCAGCCTTTTATGAACGGCATAAAATCCAGTGAATGATTATGTGGAAAACAACACAGAGAAATAGGTCCCTTCTAGAAAAATATAGAATCGGAATTTTCAACATTCACGAAATATGTCTTAGAAGGATTTCAAAACTGAAATTCACTATTATTTTCCAGACAGTCTATCTTAATTCTAATAAGACATTTTATAAAAATCAATACTATTTTTTTAAATTTGGAAATCCTTTACATGGTTAATAAGAGACTTTATTTTTGTAAAACTATGTAATTCAGTAATTGGATATGTCTATTAAGTTGTCAAAGAATGTAACACACATGAGATACAACTAAACCGATACATTAAAGTCATATGTCCGTTCACAGGTCAAACACTTTTCTTAAAGAAATAAATGGTGGTATAAACAGGGGCATGTAAAGGATTTATTTTGGATGGGCCAATTATGGAGCCGATCTCTAAGAGCAAAAAAAAAAATCTCAAATTTTCGAGGAGGAGAAAGCAAAGGTCCTTTCAACCAAAACAACAACAAAAAAAAAAAACCAAAGAAAATAAGATCTATAGGAAATGAAAATAAAGCACACATTAAAAGGTTCCACATTTTCTGCCAATTTTATCAAAATAAGATCTATTTTACACATTTTCCGGTTTTTTTTATTGGGGGGTTAGAAGGAAAATCCCTACCATACGTATGTCTATGGATTAAGACATTTTATCTAAGACCCTAAGAAAAACTACTTTCATTTACTTTTATATTTTTAGAGATTTTTTTTTAAATCAAAAACCTTCCGAAGCTGAGGTCCAAAGTTATCTTTAATTTTTTTTTTACTTTGATTCGGCCTCAGGATGAACTTATTTAAACATTCATCAAATTTGGATGATTCTAAATGCCTCAAAAAACGACCCTTTCCAGTGCTGAGGATGAACATTTAAGTCTGGAACTAAGCAATCAAAATTGAATTTATGCAACTTGTCTCCGGGTTGGCGCTGTAATCGAAACATAACAAACCAATGTAGAAGTTGTTTCTCTGCTGACTCCTCCACAGAAAGAAACGAAATAGAAAATTCACTTGATCGTCGCGACGTGGTAATGGAGAAACCTCGAAATCTCTGATGACTAATTCCAGCTGATGAAAGTTAAACTAGACAGTTTTTGATCGACATGGTTCCTTTTGAATGTAAAAGAAACAATTTGATTGCAGTCAGATGAAGATCAAAATAAATCTCTAAATAAGGGGGGAGAAGGAAATACTCCACTTTGTACTTGAAATCGTCTATCGATGTCTTTATAAATATTAAAAATACTGTATTAAAACATATTTATCACTGCTAATTTGTGTTTTACAAAATTCAGCATATTCTATTAAGAAAAACAGCATCTAAGTTCAATCATCTTTTTAGATGTAGTCCTTTCTCTAATGTTAGTATTTCTTCTCGAATTTGTTTTTCTTTGCAGCTCCAATGTTTACAAGTTTTTCGATATCAGATTGTTGCAGATGAAATCTCAGTTTTTACAACCTCTTATAGTTAGCACGTATTTTTGAAGGATTAAAACGACGCCAGATAGCGCTTGTGGTATGCAAATTTAAAGCGGCAAACGTGCTGTAAAGAATGCAGCGCTCGTGTAGTTTGAGGTATCACTTCCTAGTGGACTATTGTCCGTGGAAGTTGACGATGGACCGAGTTAAACATCACAAGAAAAAACATATACGCACAGAAAAAAGGGGAATCACTGATCTGCTTTTAGATAACGGGAATCCAGTACAGCTGTTTCAGGTTCCTAACCATCATCAGCTGGATTCGCCCAGTATCTAACAGCTCAGTGATCCCAAGAAACGTGTAAAGTAAACAAAAATCAACAAGGTAATGGCCCTTCATATTAAAAAACAACAATATATAAATTAAGAATAAAGAACCCGCTTGGCTGCGGGTTGCAGGTGGAGGGTTCATTCCCCGACCTCGGCGGAGGGCGGGGATTTTTCCAAACGGGTCCTAAGGTCTACCCAGTCCTTCATAGAATGGGAACCGGGTTTCTTTCCCGGGAGTTAAAGGCGGATGGCGTAGGGCTGACCACCCGACTCAACGTAGTCGCGTTGGTCAAGAAGCGCCGGGAGCCTTACCTCCCGTGACTCCAAGGGCCTGCATCGGCCTATAGTGGGATACTTTAACGTTTAACAGTGAATGAACGCATGACACAACGTTGGTGTGCGAAATTCCAGTCCGGCCTCATAAATGAATATCGCGATCGACCACAAGGCGATAATAAGCTGAAGGATTTGAATCGAAACGAACATTTATCAACAGTTCAAGAACTTGTCAAGGAACGGGGAGTATATTATGCAACATTTTCCCGATATTTGGCGGCTGTAGGCAAAGCGAAGAAGGTAAATGAGTCACTCATGAATTGATAGAACAGCACAAAAGACGACTATTGGATGTTTTCTTCTCTGCTTCTCCCCAATCAAAACAACGACATTATGAAGCGCATCGTGATGAGAAATGGATACTATATGATAATCAGTGACCTTGGATGCAATGACTCGACCACAATGAGGCCCTTAAAGCCCGTACTGCAGCCCACGAAGACGATGATCAGTGTTTATTTGTCCGCAGCTGGTGTGATTTCCTTTTCCATCTTGGCACTGGGTCAAATAATAACGACATACAGATATTGACAGGCACTTGACATTATGCACAGGAAATTGTCGACCAAACATTAGTCAATCATCATGGACCTACACTTCTCCACGATAACATGAGACCTCACTTCAAACGCCAGACGATCCAGAAGTTGCACCAGTTTAGTTACGACACCTTACCTCATCGAGATCTGTCCCTACGAACTACCACTTCTTCAAGCACCTGAACACCTTTCTAATGGGTAGAATGTTAACCATTCAAACATTAGTTGAAATCTCATTCGAACTCGAGTTTGACTGGGAAGCTCGAGAGTGTATAGTTAGAATTTTTTTCACGTATCTTTTTTTCAAGTGAACTTGTATATAGAACTTGTATCTCTTTGGCATAAGCTGCTGGCGGTTACTAAACAATATTTCGCACCGATATATTAATGTTTAAGCTTCATCTATTTTCCGAAATTCATCTGCAACAACCTGATATATGGATAGATAGCATTTCATTTCAAGGTAGGCCTAGTCGTTGTTGTAATCAAAATTACCAGTTTTATATTTTGATTTCTAAGCACATATTAGTAAAGTCGTACACATAATTAGTTTTTCTGCTTTTTTTGACTGATGATATGTAGGTGTCAAACTGAAATGTTTAATAGTTGAAGAGAATAACTTCTTAATTTTGTAGTTGATTTTAAAGGATCCTTTTTAGCTTTTATTTTAGTTAATAGTAAACTGAATATTTATGATATTTTAAAGGAAAATGGCTGATGAGTGGGTGGAGGAGGAATCCTTGTTCTCTCTCTCAAATTTAAGAGCTGCACTCTTGTCGATGGAGTAACTTCCAACCTTCTCTATCTTCAACTAATTTCTTTACTTCTTGATACGACACGACAAATAATGAGAATGCACAATGACGAATCCTTGTTAAATAAATTATTTTATTAAAAATACAGACACGGAGAAGAATGTCAATAGTTTACTAAATTAAGAAAAACTGATGTAAAACAAATAGAACCTACTACAAGACACCAAGTAGACTAACTATCACAGTTCAAAATGGAAATTACTAGAAAAAGATTCTAGATACTAGAAAATTCAATTCTAGAAAATTTTAAAATATAATTTAAAAAAATCACGTAAATCATAATAATTTCTAGGTAATCAGTAGTTAAAATGTATGTTTTATAAGCTGGGTGTTTAATTTTTGGATACACTCCAACCTTTCAAAAAAAAAAAAAGAAAGCATTTTAGAAACTTAATATAATTGACATAAGAAATATTTTTAATGAAATTAGTCTCGAGAATTATTTTTCTCGAGAGACGAAATCATTTTGAAGTAAATAAAGAAATATAAAGTAAATAATACATTTCTGACCTAAATTTGAATGGGATTTCCTATGTTTTATTCACTTTTTATTAAGGTGTGTTTCTTTTTTCTATTGATAAATGCAATTTACAAAGACATTACAATGTTTCATTTGACTTTCAAGGAAGACCAAATGGAAGTTATTTTTTTAGACGATAAAAAAACAAAAACTTTTTTTTAAATTTTTTTATTTAGATAAGGGATTGAGAAAGATCTATTTTGTAAGAAAACTGAAGAAAGCAAACTTTCTTACATGATCTCTTCAAGAAATAAGTGAATGTAATTTTATAGTAACATCAAAGTCAATTGTAAAAGCGCTAATCTTAATGATGTTTTTAAATTTTAGCTAAATGTAAAGTAAAAAAAAATTTTCTTTCATTTTTGTTGTAATAACGGCTTGCTACAGAGCTTTCTCTGCTAAAAAGTAAGTTGTTATAGCCCATGGGTGGGGAAGCTACGACCATTCGCATGTAATTTCAAATTCCTGTGTGGATTTAGTAGGATACTTATAAAAGAATAGGATTATATTCTAGATAAATTTAAAACTCACAATGCCGTAATAGTCACAGCTGAAAATTGAAAAATTTCTTGATTGAAATTTACAAAATCGATTGAAATTAAGTAGGCCAAATGTTTGTTTTTTTTTTCCAAGAGGTTCCTCGAAAACATGTCTTAAAACTTATTTTTCGCTAAACGAATTTAAAAGCGATTTTAAAAATACCTACCCCCCCTCCCATGCTATAACTGTAGATAAGTTCATTGAAAGTTAATGTTTACCAATTTAAAAAAAATATATAGCTTTCGTGATCTATTGGAATATTTTTATTAACATACAAATATACAAGGTCTACTTATTGTGACCTGATGAAGTCTCCTCTATTTAAATGTGGCCTTCCAAAGTCGTAAAGCTTCCCATCCCTGCTGTAGTCGAATCAAGTACAGTGGAACCCCGCTATTCGTACACAATCCGTTCCAGGAGGCAGTTCGAATGGCGATTTGTACGAATGGCGAATCATTTTTTCACATAAGATATAATGTAAATTGGATTAATCCGTTCCAGAACCCAGAGATGATTGCTTATTTAAACCTTTGTAATAATACTTTAAGCGTAAAATACATAAAAACTATGAAAACAATAAATATATAGGCCTCTCTTATTATGTCTTTCTTTTTCAGTATAGACGATATGGTTAATTTCGCCATGCCATACTGAGTTGCCAGGTCAGAGACACGAGTTCCACTTTCAAACTTCGCAACGAGTTCTTTTTTCAATTCAATTGTCGTTCTCACTGCTTTCCTTTTAGGCTTAGTTGAATCAGTAATCTTTTTTGGACCCATAGCTGCACTATTTTCAATAAAAATAACAAAAAATAACAATAAAATATCATAAAGTTTCATGAAGCTTACGTGGATGATGCGTAGCGTACGGAAGTAGAACAAGACTGAACTGAAGCGACCACGTGGCGCGGCCAGTAACAAGGTCACGCTGTCCGAATCGCGAGCAAGCGTACGAATGGCGAGTTTAATTTTACTTGAAAAAGTTAAACGAATAACGAGTTGTACGAATAGCGAGGCGGACGAATGGCGGGGTTCCACTGTATTAAATTAAAAAAAAATAAGAAAAATCCAAGCAAAATACCATTTTGTTCAAAACTTCATTTTTTTCCTTAATTTAATTTAACTTTTGTTTTATCTATTTTCATTTTTCCGCGTAACAGATGAAAGTGGTTTTTTTTTAATAACTCTTTCATTTTTTTAATTTCTCTTTAAAACAATACCTACATTTCAATCCATTACTAATCTGTTAGTGTGATTATGTAATAAAAAATAATCAACAAAAATTTCCCGAAGCTTAGCAGAGTACATCGTTCTTCTTTAACAGGTCTATTTCGACTACAAGTGGAAATTCCGATAATAACATTTTTGATCGCAGGCGCCGCTGGAACCCATTTACGAACGAACGGACGAACAGACTGAGGATTTTATGTTAGCTAATTTAGTTGAATTGATTTCGTTTATAAATTTCCCGATTTATGCGAATCATTTGCAAGCAGATTTATAGTTTTGTAGGACGCAAGAAATGCCGTGATGATTTTGGTCGCCGATTTTACAATCACTTTTCTACAGAAATGATACGTTCTACGGATTGAAATTTTAACCATTCCTTAAGAAAATTGTAGGAAGTAATAGTCCTATACTGAAGCGCGTGAAGTTCCTTTTCCATATTTGCTTTCCTCCTTCAAACCAAAAGGCCAGTTATTTTATTATGGAAAAACCATCACTGCCTACTTCGATCCAGAATTGCAAACGAAATAAAAAAATGATTCGTTCCGTTTTTCGTTACGTTAAATCTAAATTTCGATTTCGGTTTATGTTTAAAGTTATAACGAAATAATTAAGTATGAAATAAGAACTTAGGCGTTATTTATCTATTTAGTATATTAAAAACGATTTACTTGATATAACTTATGTTTTTATTATTATTACAAATAATTAGAATAAGTTAAATATTTCCAATCACAAAATTAACATATTTATTATTTATAATAATAAAATTCTTTATTTATAACATTACTATTATTACAAATAAATAAACCAAATGTAGTCATTCAATATTACATATCAACTTTAAATACACTTATTCAAATGTAGGCCTACTTCGGAACATTTCGCCTTTCCTTTTAATTTATATACTCTTTGACAAAAAAAAAAAAAAAAAATCAAAGAAGGAATTATCCAAGTTAAAAGAGTTAAAACAAGAAATGAATTCAGCACAAATTTAACCAAATTGCCTTTCTGGTTCGATTATCGGGAAGGAATCGGGAACGGCCGTTTCGTCCTACAGGGGACTCATCAGCCCGATCTCCGTCTTCCCCGATATAAAAGACCCAGAAAGGCAAGATCGTATACGAAGGCCACCGACACACCTGGCAGTGACCCCCGAAGAACAAGAAACAACAATAATAAATGTTGTGCAATTTGCACAACTAATAACCTCTTCCTAATAACTGATAGGATTGCATGTTATTTTAATACAAAGAAACCTAAGTTAAAAGAGTTTAACGTGCCGCAAATTTGTGCTGAATTCATTTCTTGTTTTATTCAATTTAAATTATTTTGCGGCACTTTAAACTCTTTTAACTTAGGTTTCTTTGAATTAAAATAACCTACAGTCCTATCAGTTATTAGGAAGAGTTTATTAGTTGTGCAAATTGGCACAACATTTATTGCTGTTGTCGTTTTTTTCTGCGGGGGTCACTGCCAGGTGTGACGGTGATCTCCATATATGATCTTGCCTTCCTGGGTCTTTTATCGGGGAAGGCGGAGATCGGGCTGATGAGTCCCCTGTAGGACGAAATGGCCGTTCCCGATTCCTTCCCGATAATCGAACCAGAAAGGCAATTTGGTTAAATTTGCGCTGAATTCACTTCTTGTTTTATTTAATTTAAGGAATTATCCAATTGAGACAAAATTTAATACATTTAATGGAGATGTAGAAAATGAAATAATTAGAATTTCAGAACAATTGGATGACTTAATAAAGTGAAAAAAAAAAAAAAATTGGATGATTTATTGCCAGAAAGCTACTTAAAGTGAGTAGATCAGTAAAACGTTGGTCCAACTCTGGCCTGGATACAAGCTATTACCCGACACGACGTGGCTTTGAATGCTATAATTGGTGGATGGTGTTCTGATTTCTTGCCAAATGGCCTCCGATTGGCGGGCCAATTCGTCGACATTCTGGGATGGTCGCAGGCGACGCCCCATCACATCACTCAATAGGAGAAAGATCAGGCTGGCCAAGGGAATGTGTAGCAACCACGAAGAAAATCAACGGAGAGAGACTTGCTGAAAAGTGAGCCCAGCGTGCCCCGAAAGGAACAGCAACACAACGGATCGTAGAGTTTCGTCAACGTGCCGCTGTGCTGTGAGGGTGCCACGGAGGACTACCAAGGGGTCCGGCTATCAAATGAAAATTCACTTCACACCATAATTTCCTGTAGTCGGATCGTGTGGCGTGCGACGGTAAGAGCGGGGTAATGACGATGTCCGGGCCGTCTACAGACACGTCTGCTCTGGTCGTCGGGGCTCAGTTCGAAACGAGATTCATCCCTTTAGACAATTCGTCTCCAATCAGTTGATCGTGCCCGGCACCACTGCAATCGCCCTTATTGGTGCATACTGGTCAGTGGTAGGCGACGGAATGGGCGCCGCGAGCATAGATTCTGCTCCCGTAGTCGTCTACGAATGGTCCGGGTGGTCGCTTCAGATATTGGCCAAACGTTGGATGGCTGATAGCGACGAATCTGGTGCTGTAACATCTGCTCTGTCAATCGCTCTATCTTCCCGCTCAGTGTCGTCCTAGGTCGTCCGCTGTCCTCTTGCCGCTAAAATCTGTCGTTCAGGATCCATTCTTGCCTGCATCGCCTAATTGCCCTTCGCTCCGACCCAAATGCCCAGCAATTCATCGGTTTGTCCATCCAGCCGCCTCATGTAGTCCGATCCTCTTTCATACTCCGTCATATGATCGTAGTGGCCACGAATTCACTGGTGAGGCATTGTTATAATCAAGATAGGAAAACACAATCAAAATCCAATGGAAGTTTTGTTCCTGAAAGCGATAGATTCGCTCTTTATTTCCAATGAGTTGTGGCTCCAACTATTCATTCAATGGGCGCGAATTTTTGATCCTTTGCTTATTCGGTCGAAAGGTTTTGCAGCTGAAGTATCATTACTAACGGATTTTTCGGGCAGCGTCAACTCTTTTGTCAAGTAGTGTTTATTTAATTATTATTATTATTATACAATATCGTAACATAAATATATATAAATCATATTATTAGATATGTTTGTACATATATATTACATTTATAACTACATGCTTATTTACAGCTACTTCGTAAAATTTCATAGGGGGACGCAAATAATTATTTTACAAACATTACATAAATAATTATATTAATTAGCATTAATGTTATTACTGCAATAATATGACTTCAATTCAGTTCATTAATTTATTGAAATGCCTTTTTATCTTTTTTTTTTTCCTCTATCTCCCCCCCTCCCTAATTTTTAAAAAGGCAGAAAAACGGACACTGTACTGTTTGTGGAGGAGGTGATAAAACGCTCAGAGGAGGAAAGGTTAAGACACTTTCCCTTGAAACTCTGAATCATCTTTTAATGAAAATACGAAATTAATTTTTTCCTTTTCGTTACTTTTTTTGTTACTATTCTTGAAAACTTTTGTTAATATTTTTCATTAAGGTAATCGAAAACCATTCCAATATTTCTTTATGTTACGCTTAACGTTTTCCAGTATGTGCTTATTGTAGGAAGATGAAGGTTTGTTTTTAAATTTACTTAAACTTGCTTACTGTGGATTGCACAACAAGACTCAATCCACACAGAAAATATTGGTTAACTAAGCATTGATCACATTCGGCCTCATTGTCCATTGTTAGAAGAAAACTGCTACTATTATATTTTAACAAAAAAAGGCTTAGCAAAAGCCATCCGCTCCCTTAAATCGTTAACAAGTTGAGACGATAGATAATAATTTTAGGCTTTAACGTGCGTCTTGACGATGTTGACATGTTCTAGTTTTCTTCAGAATCATTTAGAGTTCAGAATCATCGTAATTCAGGTCTTTCCTGTGAAGAATCGCATCTAGATAAACATCATAGATAAACATCAAGACGGTCTTCGTGAAGTCTGTTAAAATGATCTTCAAATGGCATCTTGATTAAGATTGAACAAGGATTCCAGAAGTTTCCTAAGATCAAAGCAAAAACAATGTAACAATTTAATAGCTTTTCGATCTGGGCAAAAATGTTTCTTCCTCTGTAGCGGATGTTCTTGGTTGACACTTTCGTTATTCGAAATTGACTGGAGCAAAGTGGGGAGCTAACGCAAACGTACTTCGCTCCTCTGTCTTGGCTCTTGCTATTCTGTTAGTGAATATGCCTGCCCGGTTTGGTTTAAATCAGCAAATGCTAAGAAAGTTGATTCTGCCTTTTTATCAATCTTGTTGACTCGTGACAGGATGTATTAAACCCACCCCTCTTACATAAATTAGCTGTCCTCTCTGCCATAGCTCCACCGTTCATCCGCCATGAAATAGCCAGTAGAACTGAAAGATTTCAAGTGAAATCTGATAGTCATCACCCTCTGTTCGGCCAAGTGCCTGCCCAAACAAAGCTCCACTCACGCAAAAGCTTTCTACAAGCAAGTACCCCTTCAGAAACGGGCTGATCGTGAGAGACTAGACCTATGGATGGAAAAATGTCAATTTCCAGTGGACCGTATTAAACCAGGAGAAACTTTACCTCCAGGACACAGAGTTACCCTAGCCTACGAGGAGGTCTCTTAACAGATTACGAGCTGGTAACTGCAAATATAACCTTCCTAATTGGGGTTACCTTGTTTTGACCCAAGATTTACTGTGCTCTTGCGTTAAAGAAGAAACAACGACGCACTTGCTCTCATGTCCCGATTGCCCTGCTATAGTCTCCGCAGAAGACCTGGCCCTTGGTACCTTTAAAGCAATACCAAGGGCCAGGTCTTCTGATTGCTGCACATCTTACAGATAGAATATAAGCTGTTATCGATACGATATGATGATAATGATTGTCATAGTCTTCTGGAAACATTATTTATCTCTCTTTCTGTTGCTACTTCACATAGACTAGCCTGTAAAATGGACTGTAGAGTATCAATCTTTTCTTCGATTTGTTCAATCGTCCCTTCTCTGATACACAACTAGGAAGCAGTATCCAAGCAATGATACAACAGAATTGTCAGTGTTGAGGCTTTCGCAGAGAAATGATCTACAGGGAACCATTTGTCTTCAATGATTTTAGACTTCTACCGTGGATTTTTTTAATTCTTTCATGATTAATGATTTATCAAGAAATTTCTTTTAAGCTTCACAATTGCGTTTCACACTTTCGTCGTCTTCTCATTTGGAGCTTGCCATTAACTAGTCGTTATTCGTAGAGTTTTTTTTTTTTTTTAACCAATTAATAATCATTTTTCAAGCAAATTCTTTAAAACGCTTAATATTCACTGCCCTCCCAATATTATCCGGACACCAGTGGCGGATCCAGGGGGGGGGGGGGCAACAGGCCTTTTGGCCTCCCCCCGTGGGCTCAGCCGCCTTCTTAAAAATGCAGTCTTTAAGAAACGTAGTAATATATAATTTTGCCAAAAAGGTACTATGCCCCCCCCCCCAAATAAATAAAAACAAAAATATTAGTTTATTATTCATGGAAGAAATGCAGCATTTTGATTATTTCCGCCTATAGGTTGGTAACTTTTATCATTTGCCCCCCCCCCCCCTCATGAGTCCGGGCTAGATCCGCCACTGCCGGACACCCCGTAGATGTATTGTATTACCTCCCATACAGCATGGGATCTATTACCTATCAAATACCAAAAGCAGCAGTTTTGAAGAACACAAATGGCTAGCATGCCCAATACATATTAGTTCAATGGTTTTGAATGAGACGTGATCATCAGGTGCCGTATAAGTGTCCATCCGTGAGCTTGGTGTTCTGACCACGATCCTCTCTACATGATATTGTACAGAAATACTAAAAGCAAGATGCTACATCGGTCACATCACGATCTGGAAGACCCCGAACCTTTCGAATCGAAAAAAGTGCCATTGTAGGAGGGGTCACAAAAACTCATAGGAACACTCTTCAGCCATCACAGCTGATGTATTAGCGGACCCGTAGGGTTCTCCTTCCAGCTCCTAGTGCGACTCATCATTGTGCTTTTCATGCATGGTTTATTAGAGATCGGGAGGGTTGTGAAGAGGAAGCTTTTCGTCTTAGAGGCAAATGCTCGTTGGCGTCTGCGCTGGTTTATACAGCGTCAAACAATGGATCAGTAACCAGTGAGCGAAAGTGACTTGGAGTGATGAGAGTTATGCATCCACCAATCGGATGGATATGTAAGTCGGGAGGCGCCTTCACGAGAGATATGATCAAGACTGCCTCGTGCTTACAGTGAAGGATTGAAGAGATGGAGTCATGGTATGGACAGTGTTCTGTTCTGCAGTTGTGGACACGGGACTCATTGTCTCTAGGTACCAGGAGCGATAGTGGAGTTCTATGGAAACGCAACTGATTGTTTTTTGTAGCAGGACAACGCGCATGCCGTGCTGCTTGTAAGACACAGAGGCTGGCATTAATATTCGCCTTGGTCGGTCAAGAGTCTCGATTTGAACTCGATTGAAGTGATTGGGATATTCTGGAGCGCGGCGTACGCGTGTGCAAGCCATCTGTCACCAATCACCATCAATTGTTTGAGTGTTTGAAGGCCGAATGGCAATGTATCTCCCCAAAACAGTGTCAACAACTTGTAGACAGCTTTCCACTACATGCTGCAAAGGGTGGCCCAACATATTGTTGACTGCATTCATTATGTGTGGCCTGCCGGACAAGTGTTGTCCGGATACTTGTGGCAAGACAATGTATATCAAAATAAAAAATATAATGAATTTTTTTTTCTGTAAGCATGCAATTTGTAAAATACATTTTTCACTGAGTAAGGAAAGTTGGCAAACTGGTTTTATCTTCACTAAAACACTATTTAGAAGCCACCATCATTCCTGTTTTAACTGAGTTCTGTGAATATACTAAAACCTATTAAAAATATCTTTTTTTTCAATAGTAATTATTACAATCGTAAATTTCAAATTTTTAATAGTTAAACGGACAAACAGTACAGTCTGTTTCCTTGAGGAGAAATATTAAAGTTACTTAAAAAAAAATAAGTTTAATAATAATTATCATCAGAGATGACATTTAAGTAAGATTATGTGTGGGTGTATTTTAAGGCTAACCGCAACAGAATCACAAACGTTGAGTCGTGGATGTAAAGTTTCAAATAAACGAGAATATTTTAAACCGTATATTAGGATTTTCGGAAGAAATAGAGTTTCTTCAACTTCTGTGGATCAGAAGAGGAAATCCATTTATTCTTAAGAAATTCCTGATTCAGCAAATTTATTCTGAATGTCATTCTTCAACGAAAATGTGAACCAACCCGTCCGTCTCATTGGAAAATGTAATTTTGTTTATAGATTTTTTTTGGAAATTCGGAAAAGTATCAAATGTGGTTCGCATTTCCTTTAGAAAAGGGAAAACTAATATTAAGAATTATTAATATTAATCCGTTGGTAAAGAAAAGATACTTTGTGGAATTTAATTAAAAAAGAAAACCTGTGAAGCATGGATTCCGTCGGTTGAAGGCGAAGTAAATCCATTCGCAGTCTACTGTTCAGTGGTCAGATACAATGGCGCTGGTGAGAGACGATTTAAGGCCGCCATTAGTAATGGTTCGTCGACTGACAAGGAAATTACCAAGTGTCCACAGATCAATACTTGTGCAAAAGCCACGACTTCATTTGGATGGACTTCTTTACGAAGATAAATACAAAGTCATTTGAGTAATTACTAAAATCAAACAACTGAAACCGTGTTTGTAACGTGTCTTAGTTGTATTTGGGGATTTCTATCGTAGATTAAATTGACCTATTTACTAATTTTTATTAATTTTTAATGTAAGCTAATTTACTATCACCAAAGCTTTAATTAGAATATTTCAAACTCAAAACCAAAATATTTTTTAATAAATCCTGAAGTTGATACGTACGTCAATCACTTATCCCTGAAATTTGGAATATCCGATAATGAGTGAGTTTTCAAATTTGAGCATCGTTATCAGTTATTGCAATTAAATCTAAAAGTTACGGAAGAAGAAAAAGAAATAAACCTGCCAGTAGAAGAGGTATAAATGTAACACATGACAACAGGAAGTTCCATAGAAATAATCTTAATCAAACCATCTAATGAAGAAATCTGTGGAAAAAAAATATTATTCACAGCAGAAATAGTTCTTCAACACAAATAAGAAATAGTTAAATCAACCTTAAAAACGGTAAATTCTTCAAGAATTTAATGAAAACGAATATCCTCCACTTCATTCCCAATGCGTGCACCAATAGTTGGGAACCACTGACTGTTTTCTATTCAAGTGAATCTGTTACACCGGCTTCGGTTTATAGCGAATGAACAGTTTAAACTTCTCCCATTTAGCCTTTATATTTTACAGAATCTACCCTGTTTGGATAGGATCGCCTTTAGTTAAGTTTTCTCTTCTATGCTATCTACCTATATAAAAAGAAAAGTCTTGACTCCCTCACTCACTGACTCATCAACACCCAGCCCAAACCCTTGGACCTAGAAAGCTGAAATGTTGCACAGAGGTTCCCTTTAAGATGTAGACAAGCAATAAGGCCAGATTTTTCGAAATTTGTCTGAGAACTCGTATATTTTCCGATCTCGATATTAATTTGCTAAATAGATAAAGTTTTTTTTATTTTTTTATGCCGTGTTTGCAAGGGTTCCGGAGCGAAGCGACGGTACACGGCTAGTTTATTATATAAAAAAAAGAAAATTTAATAATAATTTAAGTGTATTTAAAGGGGTTTAAAAAGTTTGAGAGAACTTACTCTTCAAGAGAAAGAAAGAGAATCTAATCAAAGACAGACAGAAGACATTATGACGATGTAAGTGATGTACTCCCTCCGTCCGAAAATATGGTATAAATTTAAAATTATTTTTGTCCGAATACATGGTATACATTTTAAAATTATTTTTGTCCGAATATGGTATACATTTAGAAGAAATTGCAATTTCGGTTAAGAAGGTTAAGTGTATTGACAATATTTATTTACAAAATTCAAAATACAAAATTATTTTAACTAGCTGCAACCCATGAAATATTCACGGAAGTAAAACAAGATTTCACATTTTTGAAATAACTTTACATTTTTCAAAAACACAAGATTGAAAACGATGTTCTAAGCTCATTTTTTTAAAAGCCATGACTTCCATAACAGCCCACGCATAATTTGAATGATGACTAAACAATAAAACAAAATATGTATTTTGATCATGGTAACTCTTCCAAGCTTGTAATTATCCATATTTAGAGGTTAATTTCGAAATATGCTTGAAGAGTCAATAAGGTGTGAGATCACGTGTAATTAAAAAAACAATACGTGTGTAGTAGTTCATAACTTAAAATAATGAGTGTTACGCTTTCTCATTAAAAAAAAAGTTAACCTCCTGCCCTAAAATTATGTCGATCCAGACAAAGAAATGTTGATGGCGCCACCTTATATTTTGTTTCTGCTTAACTACTGTTTCTGTAGCGCTGTTGGGATGACACAGAAATGTTGGTAGCGCCACCTTGTATTTTGTTTCTTGCTTAAATACTATGCCTGTAGCGCTGTTGGGATGACAAACACACAAATATCCGTACATCCGTACAATTTTTGCCTATTAATAATATGATTGAAGTGGGATTTAGACTTCTCCAGGGCATCCTGGGAACATGTTAAAATGTGTTTTAAAATATGTAGCATATTTTCGGACGGAAGAGTAGTTTTTTTTTTCTTTGCGCGCTAAGTGCTAAAAAGGACATTTACGGAAAAAAAAAATAGAAAGTTAAATCTTCACTTGTTCTTAAAATATTAAAGCCAAGTTTCCAGAGGATCATTACATCGATTCAAACGTTATTAGGGGAACACATGCAATGACTTCATGAGCTTCAATTATCCTTCAAAAGTAGGCTTAAAAGAATCACAATATGAAATTAAGAATAACTTGTTATACTTTTTTACATGCTTTTTAATCTTCTTGTTTTTTAATTTATTAGTTTTTAACATTTATTTTTCCAGTTATTTCTCCTTACTAAAAAAAAAAAAAAATAATAAAGCAAAGTATCGTGATTTCATAATAATTACCACAATGTAATCGATTTAAAGGTCAAATATTACAAACAGTGTTCGGTGTAACAGGAACGAGAAGAATAAATCTTGCCACGACAAGAACTGGTGATGGATTAGTCTCGTCTGCGAAAACTACGTCATCGATCATTAACAGGTAACAATGAACAAACCATTCGAACAATGAAACTTGGACATCAGAAATAACTGCTCGTCAAAATGATGGTTTACAGACGATATCGTCGAATAACTGACAGAGAACCAAAAGATAAGAAAATCGATAGATCTCTATATGATAGAATTGTGCGCGCGACTGAGCAAATAGATATTGTGATTTTGTGTAAACAGATCTATCATGCAGGGGGAGGGGGAATCCTCATTTCTTACTTTATGAATGAAAGTTTTGCGGAGATGAGAAATCTACGCACTTAAAACTCAAATATTATGTCAAGAAAAGTCAAAATATGAATCTGTGCCAGTTTATAAACTTTTGTAGAGCGACACAGTAGTTTATGATTTTTTATTTATTAAAATATTTTACATAATAACTGCAAAATTAAGCTGTTAGAGTAGGATCCAAAATAATGTGGTTCATGTCAACGAACTCAAAACAGTGTTCATCCGTCAATAAGAGAAGGTTACTTCGCTACAGCAGTAGGCTGTCGTTTTCCAAATGGAAATAATAACGGTATTTACGACATAAAAAAAAAAAAACCACTAAATATAAACTTATTTCCGAAATAAGAAGCAATAAATAAAGCTCCTACGCTAAAACATTAGCAAACTAAAAATGGGCTTAAGCGTGTGAGACCAAAATTATCATATTGAAATGACAAAAGGTAAGGTGAATGATGGGGGCAGGCAACGGGAAACCACCCCCAGTATCTTTCCCCAGGTGTTTCTGGGAGTTCCTCCGTGAATTCCATGGAACTGGACCTGTCTCCGGACAGAATACTATGGATGGATGGAAGGTGAATGAGGGTGTTTTGGAGCACAATTTAAAAATAGGATGATTCAGTCGAAAATTTACATATTCAAAACACCCTCATTCACCTTACCTTTTTTTATTTCAATACGATAATTTTGGTCTCACGCGCTCTTCTTCAGCCCATTGCACATGGATCCGACCGACCGATTTTCGGATCCATGTATAATAGGCTTTACTTACGAGCCACATAAAAAAACCAAACGTTATCTCTTTAAATTTCTTCTATCAGCTTGTAAGGAATTGTAATGGATAAAAAATTAAGGTTTGATGAACCACGCTTTGAATTATCGAATAATCCCCTCCAATTTCTACAACGCAAAGACTAAGGATGGGCTTTGGATAATGCTTAACAATGTTTAAAGACTTTATGGTGGAATAGGTCACAGGAGCAACTGACAAAACAAAAGTCAGCAAAACTGCTTTCTTTTTGAGGAAATGTCAACAAAAACGATAAGTTTTTTGCAAGAATAAAACAGGATATCTAGATCAGATGGCTAACAAATCTTTTTAGGGGTGCAAAGCAAAGTAAACCTTTGTGTTATGATTCAAGTTATCAACATCAACGATTTGTCTTGTGTAGTAAGAATAAAACTATTTCTTGTGCATCTTTCAGCTTAAACTCAACAAATATGTAAATGACTCAAATATAAGTGAAAAATGTATCTTCCATTTGAAATATGAGCAGTTGTATCATACGCTTGAATTTGAGGAGATATGACATAGTGGCGATAGTGGAACTAGTTCTGCGGTACCATTAAGCAGGATTATTTTTAATGACTTGAGAATTCTCGTCACTTTTATCATTTTAAGTCTACATCTGTGAGGTTCCAAGTCTGTGACCATTGAAACTACAAAGTGGGTCAACAAATATAAAAATCAGATATAGACAAATGTAGATCCTAGCATTACTCTTTGAGTTACTGGTTTGATTCTTACGAAATTACTTTTAAAATGGATTTACTGCATCCAAATGTAAACAGCACAGATAACGAGGCTAAATTTTAAACAGGAAGTCTCATAGAAGTCATTATCGTTTGAGTTATTGTACCCAAAAAATACTAAATGTTAATTCCTACAGACATGTGCGAAATATATACTCATCCAAGAGAATGCCACGACATCACTCGAAAAGTAATTTAAAATGCCTTCTGTGCGCCAGAGAATTTATATTTCCGAAAAAAACCTGATTATAATAATAAAAAAAGTATCCATCAACAATATAGAGAAGGAAAATCAAGAAAAAATATTTATTATATATTCAGTCAACACTCCAAAATTCGTGCCTAAACCAACTCGCAAATGGAAATTTACACTCGCTATTGTCCTCCCAATGAATGATAGCCGCCCTGTTTTTGTGAGATCTGCGCATGTATCATCGATTAGTCTGGTCAGGCACGTCTGTCTGATTTCATGAAAGGACGCCGCCATTGTGCTAATCGTTTGTTACTTTGCAAAAGAGCATTGTATTTATAAATAATATATATTTATTTATTTATATAAATACTTATTGTTAGCAACTGGTATTGAAATAACGCTAAATAGTCGAGAGAAGTTTTAATTTGGCGTTATCAACATGTCTTTCTCAGTGAAAACAGACTATGTCATCCATTGTGACAGGAAAACATAATTGATCAGCTACCGGAAGGGCTGCGCAGTTCAAACTTCCGCCGGTCAACTTTCATTTTGAGGACAATAGCTAATTAACGGGGGGGGGGGGGGCAAAATTTCATATATGTACGATATACCTACACTAGCAGCGAACCCGCCCGATTGGTAGGTGTATAAAATTTGGCTTCGCGACCTATCATTATATATACGTCCTTGCACATCACCTACCTATAAATTGACGAATGGTGAAGGGTAGAAGAAACTTCCATCATGAAATACTCTCGCGGGAGTTCACATCCCGGTGAATTTGAATAGGCGGTAAATTTGAATTGGCACAGCAGCCAAGGTTTTGAATTTAGGAAAAAACCGATTTGCAAGATGATTCTTTCCACTCACAAGCGCCTAATTTCTACTCGCAAATTGCGAGTTTGCGAGTGGGATTTTCGAGGGTTGTATTCAGTATATGTATATCATTTGATTACGATTGCAAGTCTACTTTCTTCTATGTTTCTGGAGTAAATAATAACTACCAGTTAATTGTGACATCGGCAGAAATTGTCGAGCAAGTGAAGTTACCCTAAATAGGTAAATATTAAAAGGTAATAAACATGGGTTTGACTTCAATGGAGAGCTTATATAGAAAATGATACCACATTGCTCATAGAGATTAATAGTGAATATCGGAATTTGAGTTCATTTGACCTCCATTAGTTGATCAGTATTAGTATGATTTAAAAAGGAACTGATTTTTAAAACCGTTTTCTCATATATATTTTATTTATTAACTTTCTATATTAGAGATTTCATTTAATTACAGAAAATGTTTAAATTTCGACAAGCGTAGTTTATTTACAATTATAATTGCTGTAAATTAGATGGAAATACAGTCGTAAAATACAATCCTATATTTCAAATTCTTCACTGTATAACTGGCAACCCCATTATTCTCTGTTAACTTATAATTTCTCTGGCGATCCTTTAAATCACAGTACTTTCGTGGAGAACTTTACACAACTCAGTGTGGCCCGAAACTTTCGTGAAGATCTTCGATAACAATTTCCATCATTCACTTCCTGCACAAAATCATAACGAATGGTTGCAACTGTTGAAAATAAAATAATAATAATAAAAAAAAAAGCCAACAGAAAGGAAATTTTGATTTAGTCATGTGTTTTAGAGCTCTTTTATGAGTATTTTGAGCAGAATTCGCGACACACAAGAAAGAGAAGGGGTAAAGATAAATGTTTGGTTTTTTTTTTTTCCTTCCCCTTTCCAGGCATTTGTAGTCGGTCAAACACATGCTTCTTTTGTGAATTTCTTTTGGTCCTGCGGAATCCACTGCATTATTTATAGTATATTTAGATAAACTGTACATATTCATATTCCATTCCAAGATGGACCCAAAATATTCACAACCAGTTGTTTGAATACAATATTATTCTGCAGATATTTTCTAAGTAATAGCTTATTGTATACTGTAATAAAAAGTTAGTCTATGAGCCTTCATTTCCATCATCAAATTCCCTTAAGCATCTGATTATTCCTCAATACTTTACTGAAGATTCCCACGTAAAAAAGACACAGTCTTATATTATGTTTTCATCATATAACCAGTAATGATCCGATTATTCTGTGTTAACCTAGATAACAAATGAACAGCGATTCATATTGACAACTGTCGGTGAAATCATGTACTAAAACAGTTTCACCTGATTTCGACTCCCAATATTCCATCACCTTAAGCTCTAAGTTTGATTCAATTAAACGGAACAGCCCGATTTAATTTTAATTTCAAAAGCTGAATGAAATAAACGAACATTTATTTTTCTGTTTTAAACCTTTTATCTTTTAAAATAATATTTTAAATTTATTTATCTATTTTGATCGGGAAATCATTGATGATACAAAAGAAAATGGTTGAGTTTTCATTACATCTTCAGCTCAAGTAATTCTTCTTTATCGAAGACTTTTGGATCAGAT
This sequence comes from Thereuonema tuberculata, assembly GCA_023159025.1. Taxonomy (NCBI): domain Eukaryota; kingdom Metazoa; phylum Arthropoda; class Chilopoda; order Scutigeromorpha; family Scutigeridae; genus Thereuonema; species Thereuonema tuberculata. The sequence continues at coordinate 84,708,115 of JAFIDM010002131.1, read as the reverse complement.
ACATTGTTTAAAATCTTACATTTTTATGTCTTTTAGGTAGACTATACACAAACTATGTTAAGTTAAAAAAAAAAAAAAAAAAAGTTTATTCATAATAAAATTCCTTAAAAAAAATCCGATTTATGGTTTCTTCATTGAATTTTATCACTTTCATTATTTTTACTGCTATTTATCAAAAAAAAAAAAAAAAAAAAAAATTGAGAGCAAAGATGTACAATGAGACACACGTTGATTCTGAAGGCTTTTAATTGAAGCTAATCTCCTAAGAAACGCTGTCATCTACTAAAAAAAAAGGGCATCTCACAATTTCATCTCACCACCATAATAAAAAGAAAAAAAAATACAAATAGGAGAGAAATTCTCTCGACCATACATACGCGTGATAATTTCAAGAAGACACGTTCAATGACTCAAAACAACACAAAGACACCGAAATTTTTTGTCTACCTTTCCTTAGCAAAGTAGACTAAAATAGATACGACTTCAATAGAAGTGGAAAAAAAAATTAAATTTTTCACAACAGTATTTTTTTTTTAATAGCACTCATTGCAATTGAAGTGAAAGCAAGCCCTTCGAGTTTCGCAAAGCAAAGATTTCAATCAATCATTTGTAATTTAGAAAATTTAGAAAAGTGTAGAATATAAGAATAAAATTAGCTCATATTACTAAACATATAAAGCCGGACAAGCTCTGGAATTCGAAAAATGCCAATACAAAGACCAAAATCACTGATGACGTGAGGACAAATTGGCCTTATATTCACAGAAACAGTGATATGGTCTTTGTATTGGCATTTTTCAAATTCCCATCACTGTCCGGCTGTATATATTTTCAACAATGTTTGCATGCCTATATTCTCATCCGTCACAATATTTATAACACTTTTTCAATGTCTGTGTTAATTTTGGTTATTTTTTTTTTCTATTTTGTTTATGTTTTTTATTAGCCTATTGAATCTTTGAACTCAAACTAGCAATCTTTTTTTTTTTCCCCCAAATTGTTTTTTCTTAATCCTAAAAACGTGAAATAAATGGAATCGGAAATAGAGAAAAATCCAATGCGTAGTTTATTTCGATTGGCATCAGATACAGTAAGGATCAAACAATGGCGCAATCTGGAAGATGGATTGGTCTACACGACCCATGCCATGACCTTAGATCTCTTCAACTAATTCCGATGGATTTTTTTTCTTTTTTCCTGAAGGAGGCGAGCAGACAACTAGTTTATGTTTCACCTTTAACTCAACTGACCTGAAAAGCCGCATTTGTCTTGCCATTGCCTCCACGGACGTTAAAAAAAAAAAAGGTTCAAGAATTAGCCAATGTGATCGTGTTTCTACAAAAGAACCAAAGAAATACCACGACACTACAATAAAATGACATTGAATCAAATTTAAGGCTTATTTTCACAGCTAGTTTAGGGTTTTGCGTAAATATTCCAACATTTTTTAGCCTTAGTCAGAGTGACGAACCTAATAAATTATATTATTAGATAAATAATTCAATGTTTTTTTAGCTTGATAGAATCTACAGATTTGTTTTTTTATATTATTTGAAAATAATATAAAGTTAGAAAACGTATTTTAAAAAAAATCATGAAGAGACCTTATGTAAATAAGGGTTCGGAAATAATTGTAGCATTCTTTGACATGAACATAAAAAAATAGAGACTTCATTAACCTACCATATCATAACTAATTGGAATTTGAAATAACCGTTTCGTATTAATTAGATTTCGTCAGCCATGGAAACCCAATGATCAACAATTCTTTCCTTGTAATGAAACCAAAAATAATTTTCAAAAAATCAAAAGAAAACTTTTTTTTTCCTTATTTATTTACTTTTTTCCTGTTTGTTTTGAAAACAAGGTAGTCGTGAAAACATGGTAAAGTTTCTTCTTTTATAAATTATAACATCTGTCGAACACTACCTTGAATTTTGTTTCCTAAAAATTAAATGAATCTACATTTCTAAATACAATTAATTTTAATCACATCAGAGCATGCGCAAATTGGAGGATTACTAATCGGATTAATATCAAGTGGTAGACACAAATCCGTTCGTTTCTAAAGTCAAGGAAATTTTTATCATCTTCACGCGCAAATTTCTAATAGGAATCCACACGGAAGAATTTTCAAGTGCAAAAGTTAGGTCTCCTTTTATCCGTAGATATGCATACTAAAGTTCAAGAAGATCCATACACATGTTCAAAAGCTATAAAGGGGGGCTGGAGACACCCACTTAACACCGACTGATTCTAATAATAATAATAATAATAGTAATAATAGCAGCAATATCAACAAGGGAATCAGAGTAGATATCCGAATATTTAAATTTGGCAGAAGAATATATAAAAAAAAAAAAAATCACAATCTTAACAATAGAAATAATTCCAATCGTCATAACAGCCACTGGACTGATATATAAAAATCTACCCAATCATTTGCTCAATCTATAGCTGATCCCAGATAAAATTTTACGTAAAGATAAAGCACATAAAGATTTTGGAGATATGCCGTTTAGTTCGCACTGTTCTGAATATACCCGACGGATAGCTTAGAATAAGGTTTGCTATTTTGGCCCCCTTACTGCATCGCACCGAGAACTGAAAAGAGAATAATAATAAAAAGGAAGCCACTTGTTAACTTCGCCAATTACGCATCGTTTTATTCTCATTTTCCGTCGCCTCACAATTGCTTCGAAATCAAGCGTTTGATTTACAAGAATTAATCAGCTCGAAATTGCTTTCCAACATTCCAATACAAATACGAGAAAGCAGAAACAGATCCAGAATTCAAAGACGTGAACCTATTGCTATTCTAAATCTTGGCGCTTTAAAAAAAAAAAACCCAAAAAGGTCTTGTCTATCCCGAATATTGTAATGGGATTCATTTATTACTGGCATTTTTTCTGTTTTCAGACGATTATCACGAAGCTGAACTTAATTTAAGTCATTTTTCTTTCATTTTTTTTTTGAAATGACTGAAAACATTTCTTGGAAATAAAAGAGTCGTTGTTGACCGGCATCTGCTTTTTCTGGCTTAGGTCCAAGATAAACCCTTGGCTTCCAATGAATGGAGTAAAAAGCCTTGCTCTTCATCTCTTTTGTTTCTCAGTCAACTGAAAGCTTACCTTTAACGGCTGCTAATAACGAGCACATTATAGTTACTAAGGATGTAAACAGAACAATCAAAGGTTCGACACGCTTTTTAAACGAAATTAAAAAAAAAAAAAACAACCCAGGACGTTCTAAAGAACTTGAAGCCTGCTTTTCTTACAATGTTATTTCTTGAGATTTCTTTGTTTTGTTGTTGATGACTTTTTATTTTATTTTATTTTATTTTTTGTTTAGTCCTAAAAACAATAAAAACGAAAAGTCTACATTCACATTCCAATCATAAAATCTACTGAAATACAAACAGTAAATTAAATATAAGTTTTCACGTTTTCTGAAAAAAAAAGAAGAATAAAATCCACGTTATTTACTTAAATTGTCTAAATCAGATTAATTTTAATCATGCCAAATCACGCGGTGTGGATTAAGGATTTAATATTCATTGTTTAAGATTCATCAGTAGTTCAAAATTTATCAGCGGAAAAACACACAAGAGACCGACTGACAGTTGATGAACGCGACAAAAAAAAACAAAAAACAAAAAATAAAACAACTGCTATATTTTTCTTTAATGCCAGCACTAATCGTAACCAGTTATCACTGTACTACAGTATCTTTAACTAATAGCTAACCGTTACTATCCAAACAGCTAAATCTCTAAACAGAAATAGACCATTCACAAATCACGTCACATCAACACTAAGTAAAAACATTGTTAATTATACTAAATCTTAACCTTTGTACCATAGCAGAAAATAATAAAATAGTCTTAATAGGAATTTTTATTAATTAATTGAATATGCCAATTTATCTAGTGGGTTGTTTCGTTGTTACAGGTTTATATTTGTGTGGAATTAATAAAGCTGTGAATTGTAAAGTTTAACTGATAGTGTTTCACGCAGTTTCTGCGTAAAATAGATGATAGACGTAGTTAAACTTTGATTAATCTGTTTATGTTTATTTTAAAGGTCATGTTGCTTGGAGGCTAATTCTGTGGTTAAAATTATGTTTCGGAATTCCTTGAAATTAAGAGTGGGTTTGGACAAATGATTCATTATTTTTGTTGCTAAATAATTGTAGAATACTCAGGGAATTCTTTGACATTATGATAACAAATGTTTATTCTAGGAATTTTATTTTTAATATTGCATTCAAATGTTCTACTGGAAACACGTTGAAAGTTTACTATTGTTATTTCCTGCTACAAGACGATATTCCTTTTTATTTTTCATTGATATATTAATTTTTTTTCTAATTCCAATATGTTTGCACGTTGTTTTCTTTAACCGTTATCTATATTTTTTAATTACTCTTTTGTTCATTATCTTAATCAGAGCACTGCTTATGTAAATAACAGAGGTCTGCAGCGTCATAGCCATCGTACCTGTGAAAACACCTCCTCCCGGCCAAGTAATATCAGCAGAACGGCTGCCAAATCGTCCTTTAGGTGATAATGTGGCATTCAAAGGCGCTTAGCTCCAATTTTCCTCCCAAGAGGTGTAGATTAAGAGTGGAAAGAGTCAGTGGATGCCATTGGTTGGCGCTGCGCCAGACCAACACCTACACTGCAATGCTAACCCCACTGACCCAAGCTAAGAAATTAGGAATAAATAAACTGACACTGATTTAATAAAAAAAAATAAAATACTGTCCATTTAAAGGCAAATGAAAATATTGTATGACTTTCCAGTGAATGGTACAACCGTACAATTTTCGGAAAGATATTATTTGAGTAAAACAAAACTACTTCTGGATAATGAAGTTCTCTCTCTCTAGCTGCAATTAGTCCAGAAGTTGTTCTCATAAAAAAAAAAAAAAAAAAAATCACCATCCTAAGGTAGTTTGTGTCTGACAATGGATTTCAAATCCAATTAATTGAAAGGACGCGAAAATTAATGGATTATTAAAAGAACTAATATCCGTTGCTAAGACATCGAGAGATGAAATCCTCAGTTTGCTTCTAAAGTTCGGTTCTCTGTGCGTTATCTTCACTTATTAGTTCTCGGTAACGACTCTTAGAAAAAAACTCCAAATATAATAATTAGATCGTCTCTTGATCCGTCAATATGTTTACCAAGTTTCAAGAAGATCCGTATAGTAGTTCAAAGTTATTAGAGAAAGAAATACACACACACTGCTTTTTACCAATCATATTAACTTTTCTATAATAAAACTAGTCCACTTGTGATTTGTTATTTACCATTGTTGCTAATGGCTAATTAACAATTTAGATATTTTAATATTATTAAAAGAAAGTGTTTTTGGAACCATATCTCTTTATAGAAAAAAAACAAAAAAAACCCAAAGAAAATGTTCAAATGTTAAGTTTAAAGAAGTTTCGATAATTCTCACAATAAGAACCTCCAAGTTAGAGTTTTGCATCGTACTTATTTTTAGTGCCTTAGTTTGAAACTCAGTGGAAGCAGGTGAAGTTATTAATGCTCTTCCAAGAACCTTCCCTGAGTTTTCTTCTTGTGGTATTTGGATGTCAATCATTCTGCATCTCTTAAATCAAACATCACGCAACAATCAAACAGAAGTGAAGAAAAAAAACCAAAAAAACCTTATAGTGTTTCAAAAATGTTAGAACTTCACTGAGGTTTTTTTTTTAAAAAAGAAGCAATTTGTTTTTTGTTTTTTTAATTGTATTTTAAGATTAAAAATTTTATTACTAACATCATAAATACGAAAATAGATGAGGCAAAAAAAGTTTTGAAAAAGAAAACTTTACTAACAAGTAAGTCCTTGATTCAATTAATTAAAATAAATAAAATTAAATAAAATGCCGTAAGCCGTGCCGGCGTGGCCGTGCGGTCTCAGTCGTGCGGTCTGCCGTGCGGCCTGTGTGCCGGTACCCGGGTTCAAATCCCGGTAGAGAGCACGGATGTTTCATCTTTCTTCTTTTGTGTTTCTTCCCTGGGACTTAGTATCTCAGGGTTATTTTGGGATGGGATGTGAATCTCGTCCCCCTTCCTCCGTTGTCAGGTAGGGCTAGTACGTGGTCCATAGTTGGCCAAAGTCGATGAAAGAAGAAGAAAATGTTATAATTGGAGACATAGGAACTGATGATCAACAACTGACGTAGGCTATAGTGGAATTCTGATTAACGTAATGTTGTACAGAGCGACGAGTCACGCTACCATTGTCAATATAGAAAATGAAGAATGAAATTATGTAATATCATTGAGTAATTGTCTGCCGTGTTTCGTTCTGATAGGCCAAATCTTAGATTCTTCAGAAAGTAGCAAATCCTTAATATCTCAAGTTTTGATCGTTTAATTATTACAAACTTATTCTATTGTTAAGTTTTTCTATTACATATTATTACATTTGAAGGTAATCCTGCTTGTCTCAATGAAGTATTTGTATGTGCAAAATAGATCGAGCTTTGACACTCCAGAACATTTTTGTAGAGACTGATACCAAATAAAACAATGTGACATTTACAATATATCCATTCTCTTTTCTTGAGAATTCACTGCGGTTCTCATTATATCGGCTAATTTCAAAACTATCTTCTAATGGAAAAATGGTTGCAATAAGCGAAAATATTTTAAGTGTAAAACTGCTTTGTATGGGATTTGGAGATGACTTTGATGAAGGTATGTATTTAGTTTTTTTAATATAGAACGAAGAGATTTTTTATAATATAAAACAGGCTTTATTTTACAGTGGTCGACCTATTTATATCGAGTTCAATTTTCAGCATCAAAATCAGGGTCAGCTGACACTGCGAAATATCCGGACCTTTATTGAAAAAAACTAAATAGACGAAGTAAAATCCTAGTAGGAAGACGGGGTTGTCTGATTGAATTCATCTGTGGTTTGAATTTGAGAGTCCAGTTTGGATCGATTGTCCACATTTCGACGTAAAAATCCCATTATGCCAAAGGAACGATATAAACGCTTTGACTAATCCTACTTAATAATTCTTGTAAATATTGTATTGTTAGTAAAAATAGCGCTTTGTCTTTATAAAAATAGACGATTCTTAAGTCTAATGAGCTGGAGGAAATGGCGTGCTGTTTTTCTTTCCAAAAGTCTAAAATACTGAAAGCGAGAAATATCTGAATTCAGGTCGTAAGTGGTGGGAGTCTCAATCAATTGAAACTTTTGAATTAATAATAAAAGACAAAGAGTGAAGCGCTTCCATTCATTCAATTTACTCCAATGCAAATGGCGGAGGCAGATAGCTGCATCCATATCGGACCGTTGCTAAGCAACCGGATGAAGAGTTCTCTTCATCCGAGGACGATGGCAAATGCCGTTTCCTCGGCAACTGTTGCCATGGTGATCAATGAGGCTCCAGGGATGCTCGTGCCACGGTTCTTTAGTCTTAAGCCAAATATCCCGTCTTCTCAATTGATTTGAACAACCTTACAGAGTAAAAGCATCACTTAACACAAGATAAGGAAATCAACAAAATTGGAAAAATAAATTAATTCTTTAATAGGCATATGTTTCAGACTAATATTAATAATCATTCAAAATAAAAATTTAAACTTCAATTAAAACTGTTCTAAAGCTTATTAAAAATCACAGAAAAACTACAAAAAGAAAACTAATCCAATTTTCAAATTCGTGTCACCAAAACTTAATAAAGAATGAAATATATAAAAATGTTTTATAGTAAAAATAAATGACTAAGCCTATAGCACCTGAATACTTTATAGTGTTCGTACAGTAATTTCTTTGATTGTTTTTTTTATAACGAAATAAACAATAAAAACTAAAATGGTTGATTTCCAAGAAATTTAAAATATGTGTTATTATAAATAATAATTCAACATTTGAGCATACGCGTTTAAAATTAAAATGAATAATCGATTGTATTCCATTACTTTAAATGGCTCTAAAAATTTTAGATAAGATAGTTTGTTCAGCAAATTCCTAATACCTATAATTACATTTCTTTTTTTAAAGTACTCTTCCGTTCCTGAATAGAGAGCTCATATGACATCTTCTGTTAAGTAATCTTCCTAAGTAATTGATTTACGGGGATTTTACAGAGGTAAAATACGTGATTCACGGCTGTGCAAAGAGCAACGTAGAATGGTGGTTTTTGGCTTGATCAGCATTTATTTTATTAAAATCATCAGCAGGAAACATACACTGGTATCCCATAATCCTCATTAAGCCTCCGAGAAAGACACCGAACAGACATCTTTATTTTTCGATCTAAAATTACGTTTTAAAGATTTAATATTTTAAAATTTTATCCATTTTAAAGGAAGATGTTAAAAACAAGAGATTGAACTAAAAAGAGATGATGCTCTTCTAAATCGACACTTAACTATTCTTAATTTGTAAATAAAAGTTTTGTTAAAGAATTCATTACAGGTTGGAAAGGAAACTTAAGCAGATCAATGAGATTATTCAATGTATTCTTTCAAGTTCAATGTGGATTCATGAAGAAGTTAACAATGGCGGATTGAAAAGAATTAAACATTCAACTAACTAACTCATAACTAACTCTGAAACAATTTGTCCGTAAAACTGAAATGATTTATTGATTCGATACATCAATGTTAATCTTCTTGCAAACTAAACGATAAAGAATATTTATATATAAAAGAAAAGTTGATGTTTTTCTGTCCCTATCTCCTCCGAAACCAAGACACAGAAATACAAATAAGATTGCAAACGTTAGATATAGTATTGAGGATGCTCACGTCTTAATTTTTATCTATGTGGACCAACCGGAAGTCGAGTGACTTACGATCAAACATGAGGTCTCCGAGACGCGCTCGCGGGTGGTGAGAAATTATCTCAGATCACGTGATCAAAGGTTTGCTAGTTGCTGTTAAATAAAATTCATCATTTACTTACATCACTGCTAAGCCGATTTAGGTCACAAATTGCAATTTCCGGGATTTTAGATTAGAAATCGAGTTTGCTTAACTTTTTATTTACTTATTTATTTGTATTTTGTGTGGCGATTACCTCTCGCATGAGAAGTAATCTTAATGAAAACCTAAGATAATTGAACGAAACTAAATTAGATGGATCGCAAATATTTATTAATTTATGGTATTCGTTTCGAACTTGAATAGGTTTTTTGCTTTGTCTGATTGAAGGAAAGTTAGCAGAAATTTTTCCGAACAGAATAATGTAAAGAAATTTCACATAAGCAAAGAATAAAGACAAAAATCTTAAAAAGAAATAAAAATAAAATTTAAACAATGGCTGCACATTATTAGGTTATATTTTTATGTGAGTAATTAATGGCCAAATCTGTTACTTTCATTCCAGAACAATAAATTTATATGTTATTGCTGTCATTTTTTTAAAGCAAAAATAACTAACATAATCATTGATAATTTTCTTAAAAATGCAGATGAACTGCTTTGATTGTTCTTGTTTTAATTCGTTTTTTCATGAAAACGAATGTATTAACTAAAATAATTTAAATATATAAATAAACACACACACACACACATATTTACAAACGATACCTTATGTTCTAGCGTTTCTTCTCTTGAAACTCAACGGTGAGAACAGTTGTTTAAGATTGGCAGAATTCCTACAATTCAAGCCATATTTACGAGTTGCTCGTGAATTTTAAAAAGGGGGATTTGTTTGGCAATTAATGTTTATTAAAACTAAGTAAATCATTAAATCATTGTTGGTTTTTTTGGAATCAATTTTCCACGAAAGCTAATGATTTCTTTCTGCCAAAAATATCAACTGAATCAACGTTTATTTCAACTTTAAAGTTGTGAGAAGAAAACAAAAATACATTTAAGTTTTTCCATTGTCTTACAAAAGGCGATGCAATAAATAAACATCAAAAGTTTGTTGTCAAAGATTTATATTAGGGTTATTTCTTTATTACTTTGAAATCGGGAGATTTAAATAAGAGCTCATAAAAGCACGAAAGAATCTATATATACAAATGTTTTCTTGAATGTTTGGTCCAACCATTTTACCTGTTATTTTTCGGAATTTAACATCTTAATTGATGTAACTAAATTACGACTTTTAAATTCGTCCAAAATTAAAGGAATAAATAAAAACTCGTAGCTTAAGCTCCAAGTTTAAAATCAAATACACAAAACAAAAACAGCCGTGATTGGTTAAATCAGAAAAGACCACGCCCATTCCTCCTCTCCTTAAGTGAAACTGAAATTAATGTTAAGGTTTTTGTAACTTGTATAATTTATAACTTTTATGTTAGTGTTTTTTAGGATCAAATTAGAAAGTAAGTGTAGTAATATAGCTCATACAATTTAAAGCAAAAGTTATAAGGCAAAAGTTCGTTTTACAATGGCTTCTCGTGTTTCTCTCGACGATCCAATGCAGTTATGTATGCTTATGACGATCGCAGAGCCTCACATTGGTAGGTGACAAAAAATACATTGCTTTCACACAGACACAGACACATTCCGGAACCTAACTTGCCAAAATGTCATGAAATGACTAAAATTCATCAATACTTTTTTTAGTAAACATTTCGAGCCACTAATTTCAAATGAAACTTTAAATAAGTTTTTTTGGTTTGAATCTTCTAAGTAATAATATTAAAATTACACGAAAACATTTATTAAACTACGACTGATTTTATTGTATGATTCAGGTGCCAATATGAGTGTGTTGTACCCACTTATTTGAAGATTACTTTATAAGCAAAATTATATTTGTTAACAAATTTAGCTTCCTACAATACAGAATGGAATGTGCGATGTGGGTAAAAATTAGATAAGTGGCTAAAATGAAACACAGAAAAATATTGGAAAAAATTTAAGAAATATGCATTTATTAATTTTTAATTCACTTACTGTTAACTTATTATTGATAACAAAATCACTTTTCATACACTTAAGTAGATATTATAGCTTTAATATAGAATTTTTAAAAGTGGTATGCCAAGAAAATGAACAGTCTGACAGGAAAATGACGTCCCCTGACAACCGAATGACAAGATACAGGATAATTGGATTCTTATTAATTGGAAAATGAAGTCAATCAACTACTAACATAATTAAACTGTAATGTCTTACTATAAAAGAACAATATGAAGGAAAATCAACATAACAAAGCCTCTGATAAATCATAATCCTTAAAGAAATGGAATAATGAATGTGATTTTAATTTGGAGCAGGAAAATGACGCATAATATAGTCGCCGCTACAAAACCTCTGAAATATTATCAAATTACATATTAGCTTACATTTTAGTCTTCATGTTATGTTCTATAACATATAATAATTATTTTAAACCCAGATTTCATGTTTGGAAATAACAATATTTTAAATTATAGTGAACTGAAGGTGCGAACATGGAATTTTCGCCCGGCAGGAAAATGACTTTTCATATTCTGCCTTGAAATTTTAACTTTTAATTTTTATTTTTTTTTATCTTAAACACATTTGATATGATTAATAAGGAATATTATAAATGTTTTAAACATTTAATTTCAAAAATAAACAATCTTTCCGGGTTATAAATGTCAGGAATTAGATTTAGCCACTTATCTAATTCTAATATATATATATATATATATATATATATATATATATATATATTATTTTCTTTAAATGTAGATGTTTGCTATGAAGATAACCTTAAAAACCTTAAATAAATATTACAGACTTCAAATTAATCTGACTTTTGGCGCCAGTTCAAGCAGAAATGTCCATGTCTTCAAAGATATCTGCTATTCACGTTCATTCAGTTTGGTTCGTATAAATTCATTCGACACCAAGAAATAATTTGTTTAAATAGTTAATGTATTCGAAACATAATTACATCTATGATTATCTGTGGGGAGCAACTGATAGAAATGCGAATGTATTCTGCTGTTTGCCATTTGTGATTTTACCAGAGAGGGGGGGGGGGGAGATGCCTAATGAGTTCACTCCTAGAATTAAAATTTTAAATATGTATACCATACCTCCCCTGAAAACTGACTTACAGACATACAGAAACTTGCGTGTTACGTAGGAATAGACCTAATAGATTATTAATATATTAGATCATGCTTCTCACAATATACTAATTGGTTTAATTATTTATAAACAAGGTAGTGACGGCGATTAGTAAACCAATCACAATGTTTCGCAACGGTTTCTGATACGTTTAAGAAAATATAATAATGCTATCTCAAAGTTAAACCATAACAGCTTCCAGAACTTGTTGAATTTATGTTGAATTATTGCTTATAAATAAAGCAATATTTTAAATATTATATTTAAAATATTGTAACGTTTTGGCAATTATTGTTCTAATTGTCATTTTCGAATTACAAATAAATAGACGGATCGGAAAAAAATAAACAATCTTGAGATTAAAAAAAAAAAGTTGAATACATTCATTATTGATGGGGGGGGGGAAGGGGGAAGGAAATATAAGTCAAAAAAATAATACGAAATCAGTTGTAGTCCCCATGGCCTAATAGATAAGACGTCTGACTTCGGATCAGAAGGTTGCAGGTTCGATTCCCGTCCGAAAAGAAAATTGCGCCGGACAGACAGACAGAGAAATAAAAGATTTTAGTAATATAGAAGATTGCTGCTATGCAAAAGGTGCAACTGTTGCGATTATTACGATTGTTGCTGAGCTATATTATAAATGTAATTGTTGCGAAAAGACGCAATTCTTGCGATTGTTGCTAATGATATTTTAATGATACCTGTCTTAATGATACTTGTTGAAGTTATAAATGTGATTGTTGCTAATGATAATTTAATGATACTTGTCCACAGACGGACGGACAAAGTCAGGCTCCTTATCAGAAGCCTAAAAAATAAAATTCTTTGGTCCTGGAAGTTCTGAAATTAAAATGCAATAAAAATATGAGACTTGGTAAACCAGTTGAAGAGACGAGATGAATGTTGTTCCGGCTGGTTTGGTGGTTTTTTTCTGTTGGTTTATCAGGAAACCATTTTGTCGCAAACTTTTCTGCATTGAAGCGATATACTGGAGGACCATTCATTGAGATAAAAAGCAGATTTGAAAGTGTTGCAATTTCCTTTGATCAGTCAATAAAGATCAGAAGAAATAAAGACAGACAAATTCCTATCCCAGAAAAAAACAAATTTTAATTTTGTTTTAACAGCGAAACTAAGATTCTTATCTAATAATTAAATATTTATGTAAAATTAACATATCCAGTGGATGGGACTAATTATTCCTGGCAGGTATATATTCATATCCAGCGGTTGGGATGGTCCAAGTTAGTAGGGGGAAAAATCCCTCCCTATAAATCGCCACTGGTATTTTGAAACTACAGTATGAACAGCTGAAAATTCTAGATAAAGAGCAATAACGGTCGGAATCCCGGGGTAGAGGCTATAATTCATCATTTTTTTTTTATTTTTTAACTTTTATGAAGTATTTAGAGACGGAATTAAATGTTATCAAATTGAAGAAAGTAAATGCTAATTAATAGAAGTATTTTTTTTTTTTTCCAGTTTGAAAATTTTAAGTTTAATGAAACATTCTATCTGGGATAGGCTTATTTCTAACTAACTTCTAAATAAATTTGATTTAACTGGTAAAAAAAAAAAATGAAATCGATTTTGTTTTTATAAAACCTAAATTTGTACGTCACCACTAATAAAAACATTTCATTAGCATCAACTTGAAACGGATTACAATGCCATCACTATTAAATGTTTAATTCTTTCGATATTTTAATTTCTGAACTGAATTTTATTTCTGTATCCCCTCCCACCCAGCATCGTGTTTGTGTTGATTCTATCAAAAACAGGCTTCCCATTATTCACTTTGAAAAATACGTTATTAATTATATCCAGAGAAAACTTATAAATATTGATGATGCCAGTGAATATTCATGAAGGCCATGGCTGCTAAATGAAGTGGAATTGTGATGGTGTTAACGCGTCACGACTTAAATTCATTTTAAATAAGTATTGTTGAAAACATGAAATTTAGACACAAATAAAAAAAAAAAGGACAGTAAAGCAGCGGTCGGCAACCCGCGGCCCATGAAGCGTTTTGGTACGGCCCGCGGGGCGTGTTGTAATTTTTTTTTTTTTTTTTTTTTGCTTGTTAAATTAAGATTTTCCGGTTTTTTTTTTTATTTTTTGGTTGTCAAAGTAAGATTTTCCTTTTTTTTTTTTTTTTGGTTGTTAAAATTTTTGGTTCAAGTGCGGCCCGCAGTAATCCCCACATAACATATTTGGCCCTTTTACAACAAAAGGTTGCCGACCACTGCAGTAAAGCAACAAGGTGTCATGAAAAGAATGTATATAAGCAGGAAAAGCTTTTATACAGGCCAGAATGTATTTTAATACCGTCTAACAATCAACGGATGCTCATGATTTATGTTTTTTTTTTTTTATTATATTCGTAGCCGGGGGGAGGGGGTTCCGACCCCTCCTTCAGGAAAAAAAAAAAAAAAGAAAAGAAAGTGTGTATGTGTAATTGATGAAATTCAAAGAGAACTTTCGCCGTAGATTTTAATATTAAGATCATTTTACTTTAAAGTTTCATTTAGTCATTTATAAAAATTTAATGTAATTTGCCCCCCCCCCCTCCCTTAACAAAATCCTAGATACGAGGGTGGAAGGTTTATTCGTTTCATCTCAGACAATTCAGTTTACTTTTCATTATCTACTAACTTAGAAAATTAAAATTCCCTCTGTTGACTGGATAATACCAACGGTTAAATATTAATTTATATTCGACGAATTCTAGTCCAATCAATTTTTAAAAACAGGCTATTTATATTTTAAGAAACTAAAACAAATAGCACAATATATTTTCTTTTAAATATCACGATGCTACCCTGTTCAGCAGTTGTAATAAAATACAACAAAGACAGAACAATCAAGAACCTCCAAGTCACACATCTAGGTTTTATGATGACTCCACAAAATATTTTCCCTGTACAATCAACAATCATTACAACTACGCTTATATTGTTGATCGGCAGGACTGTACTTACCCTTTCTCGGGGTCCCAGGGGCTATTAAGTTGCGGGCCCTAAACAGAGTAAGAATTTTAAAAATTGCAATTACTAGGACCCGCGTAAAGTATTGTTTTCATTTTTATTTATATAATCTATTCAAGTATCTTAATTTGATCTCGATATTCATTATTGTAATTTTTTGAAGTAAAATTTCGAAGTTTTAAAAAACTTTTTGTGAAATTTACCTTTTGGGTCCCCTACATCTGCAGGACTTCAGACTGCCACCTCAAGCGCTTGTGTTTTAAGTAAGTTCTCTTGATCTTTGGGAAAAAAAAAAACAAAAAAAAACTTTATTACCTCCCCGAATTTTTTTCTTTACCGGTTTCCTTACACACACACACCCTTCTTATTCAGTTATCTGAACAAAAAAATAAACAAACAGAAAAATAAAACAAGAACTTTTACTTTCCCTAAAATATTAGTAATACTTCATTTTAAAGTCATGAAAGCGATGAAAACGAAAGGCCTATATTAATTTTCAACTTATAAAATCTGCTAAATACATACAGTACAAATATTTCATTGTCTGAAACAATTAATTACATCCGCATTACTGCCTTAAGTTGTCTAAATCGGATTAATTTTAATCGAACTCGTTTGGAGAAGATTTCAAATACATAAGTTAATCAAAAATTGGAAGATTGGAATTAAAAATTATCCTGAGTGAAAATCTCAAAAGTACAAAATTGAATCCAAATTACTAATGTAATTTTTCGTCATA
>JAFIDM010002131.1:84651726-84679417 GCA_023159025.1 Thereuonema tuberculata | reverse complement strand
CTTTGTAGATTTATCCGAAATGTTAGTATTGGAAACAATGGTAAGTAAGTTTTTTCATTATTTAAACTATGTTGTACACAGTAAATAAAACTGATTACCTTGAAGACCAATTATTTTATTTATCTTTTTATTGTTGACGATATGACTTAATCCGACACACTTTTACAAATAATTGATATGTCTGTTTCCGAAAACTCTCTTACCAACGAACAGTTAGTAAATGATTAAGTCTCCTATGAATGAAGTTAAGGATAACTTAGAAAATTTTAAAATCTTTAGAGTCACATCACAGATATAGTGGAGAATTTTACAGTCAGCTCCAACCAAAAAATAAATTAATGTTTATCGGTAATATAATTAAAGACATTTATTGAATTTAAATAATAATTTTTAACATTCATCTAAACATGAATTTAACAATATATAATTTATGATACAAAGACAAAATATATCAAATTTTTTTTTTTTTCTCCTTTCACTAGGGATTACCGACATCCTCGGCTATTAAAATGCAGCCAGATGCCTATGCAATTGGGGAAAATTTTATTTTAAAAAGAGAAGCAACTCGAAATACTCCCGAGATTTTGATCTTAAGGCACTACACTTATAATCGTCAGTTACGATACTTTGAAGAGTCGGAGCTTGAGATGTATTTAGAAAAACAAATAGTTACCGAACTAACAGCCTTTCAACAGCATGTGACAACCGCACTCTTTGAAGCAAAGGAACACTTATCAAAAGGAGACCTGCCAAATCTGCATGCGTACTTATTGAAAGATGACTATTTATTACAGTTAGTACAAGTTTCGTCAACAGAAGTATGTATTCAACTATCTAACACAACTCAAAGTTGTCGTATGACCGAATTAACCTGGGGGAATCTGGTAACCACGCTGAGAAAGCTTGAAAACTCTCGTCAAAGGAATATAACAATGTATGAAGAACCAAGTTCCCCCGAATCAGTCAACCCATTTTAACAAGACAAGAAACATAAAAAAATGTAAAAATCAATAATAAAAATAAAAAAGATACTTCATGAGTCTGTAAATTCTTCTTACAATTCAAAAAATGTATAGTTAGTAAAAAATGTTGGATATTCAGGTAAATTTATTCACCCTCTCGTCCTACATAGAGTTTTAAAACGTCGTATGATGTCACACATCTTAACTCTAGCGTATCTAAAAAGATTAAAATTCATATACCTGACAAAAAACATTTTCGCATTTCTTTAACAAATTATTCGATTTCAAAGATATTTTATAGAAAAACAGTATTATTTTTTCAAAACGCATGTAAAGTTCACAATAACTTATAACTAAACTCTCGTCAAAGGAATATAACAATGTATGAAGAACCAATTGATTTTCGCTTCTACTGACATTTATTTTAAAAACTAAAATTAACTTTTGCAAGTTTGTTTTCTAAATTTGTTTAAGTAAAACGAAATTTGGAATGCAGTTGAAACTATAGAATCTAAAGAATATCTTTTGTAAATTCGATTTTTTTTTTCTAAATTTGTTTAAGTATTTTTTCTAATCTTGTTTAAGTAAACCAAAATTAGGAATGAAGTTGAAACATATAAAAAAGTATAAAGTCTAAAGACTATCTTTTCGTTTTTTTCTAATCTTGTTTAAGTAAAACGAATGAACTTCTTGTGTGTCTGAGTGTATTAATTTCAAAATCTAAATTTCCTCAGATAATTAAAATATTCCTTTAAAGTTAAAACAGAATTTCTTTACTTATCAAATAACCTTTGATTATGTAAATAGGAACTCAAAGAAGATAATTAATTCTACTAATACTATGATACATAAAAGTAATAATTCTCTCTATTTAACCGTATTATAACATGTTACATAACAAACAACGAAAGTCATTAACTCAATTAATAAAATTAATGAATAAAGTTCTGAAAGCGTCATCAAATCCTAAAGTTTGTTATATTATTCGACAGATTATTTCCTACGTAAATTAAACATGTTGTAACATGTCACAAACAAAGAAAGATAATTGAAACCATCTGGACCTCCTAAAAATACCTAGGTCACCTGACCTCCCAAGTGCCCTCTTTACATCTCCCCATCTAAAAATACCTAGGTTACCTGACCTCCCAAGTGCCCTCTTTACACCTCCCCTCCTAAAAATACCTAGGTTACCTGAGCTCCCAAGTGCCCTCTTTGCACCTCCCCTCCTAAAAATACCTAGGTTACCTGACCTCCCAAGTGCCCTCTTTGCATCTCCCCCCCCCCCCCCCCACCCAGCTCCCCTGCCCCCCCACGTCCCCTCTTTGCCCCCCCCCCCCCCCCCTAAAAAAACCTTGCTCAGGTTACCTAATTATCAAAAGTGGGACAGTTCGCCGGGAATTGATGGGACAGTTCGCCGGGAATTGATGGGACAGTTCGCCGGGATAACTACTGACGTGAACCTCGTGTCACAGATATCTAATACGAAATAATGTCTAATAGAGCATGCGCCAAAATAAACGATACTAAACGTCACAAGCCTTTGTTGCTCATGCGCACCACGTGATGACCTCATCGAACGTCGTCATGGAAACGTAATAGTATGCTTATTTTGGTTGATGCTTGATAGATGTTGAAATGATGCTATCAACAGAGGAAACATTTTTATTGCGGAGCATTTATTGCGGTCAAACCCTAGTTACATGTTCAATTGGACCAAGTTTGCTATAAGTTGGAAATGCATTTCGAGAACGATTTCAAAAACCACTACCCACTAAGATGATTATGTTAGCTGTCATTAAAAAATTTTGTTCGACAGGCAGCGTTCTGACACAGCCCAAAGGACTTCCAGTTACAGTGACAACAAATGCGAATCGAGGAAACTCCTCGAGCAGGTGTTATTACAGTCACCTAAACGAAATCTCCGGCGAACCTCCTTAAAAATAAATCTAAGTCAAATATCTATGAGACGAATTTTTTAAGGGAATTCCTCTACTGTTTGTATTCTGTGTCACATAAACCTTTTTTTGTACACAAATATTTCAGTATAGTTTGTTTTGGCGCATTTGTATTCGTGAGCGCATTGTTCTACGGAAATCTGTTAAATTTGATTAATATAAATAACTGTAATTTTTTTTCTTTCTCCTAAATTTTAAGTAATAGCATGTTTTATATAACAAAAAAGAGACACGAAAAGACCAATAGAATTATTAGAAATACTAATGAGAAATGTGAAACTACATCGGAAGCGCAGTGGTGCCTCAAAGAAAAAAATTCACAATCAAAAACTCACCAATGAAAAATTAATGAGAAAATTCATGTACCAGCAGTGCGCAAGCCTCAATGAATTTTTTTTAAAGCATAAAAATTAAAACTGCGCATTTGGATTATTAATATTTAACAATAAGTGAGACCAAATTATTCACAAGTGTCATACTGGAACAGCTGTTTCACGCTCGTTGGCGATCATCAGCCAGGAGAAGTCACAGTAAATAACAAGGTCTCCGTACTGAGGCTAGTATGAACAATACATCGGAAGCGCAGTGGTGCCTCAAAGAACAAAATACACAAAGAAAAATTAATCAGAAATTAATTAATGATGATCGCCAACGAGCCTGAAACAGCTGTTCCAGGATGTCACTGGTAAATAATTTGGTCTCGCCCATTATTATTATTAATAATTCAAATCCGCAGTTTAAATTTGTATGCTTTAAAAAAATTCATTGAGGCCTGCGCACTGCTGGCACATGAATTTTCTCATTAATTTTTCATTGGGTAGTTTTTCATTGTGTATTTTTTTCTTTGAAGCACCACTGCGCTTCCGATGTATTGTTCATACTAGCCTCAGTACGGAGATCTTGTTATTTATTGTGACTTCTGCTGGCTGATGATCGCCAACGAACGTGAAACAGCTGTTCCAGGATGTCACTTGTAAATAATTTGGTCTCACCTATTGTTAAATGTGAAACTACTTTAAGTCTACCAACAGTACTTATTAAGCCCACTTACCTAAAATGTGATTTATTAAAATGGTTTTATTTATTGATTTATTTATTTTTTAAATCGTGAAAAAAGACCAAAATCGAAAAGCTTCTATTCCAAGTAAATAACATTATCTACTGAATACAAACATTATAAATTTTCCCGATTTCTGAAAAAAGAAAAAGAATTAAATCGAAGTTATTTCTTTAATTAGCCTACATCGATTAATCCTATCGAACCTCCTGGAATGGACTTAATATTTGTTGCTTAAAAACAATGAAATATCAACAGAAATATGACAGAAAACAATTCCAGTGTTTTTCTAAGGGGATTTTTGTCTAAAATTTCTTGCACTAATTTCTGGACAGTCATCCATTTGGAATCGATTTCAAA
This sequence comes from Thereuonema tuberculata, assembly GCA_023159025.1. NCBI lineage: Eukaryota > Metazoa > Arthropoda > Chilopoda > Scutigeromorpha > Scutigeridae > Thereuonema > Thereuonema tuberculata. The sequence goes on along the minus strand of JAFIDM010002131.1, from coordinate 84,675,080 downwards.
TATAAAATTTTCCCTAGTCTTTGAATATACATACTAAGTCTTAAGAAGATGCATCCAGCGGTGGATGGAACACGGACACACAGATACCTCATTTTCCTATTGGAAAGTAGGCTAATGTTGGGAGTTGATATTGAATTAGCTGAAAAGTAATTGACAAAAATGTTGATTAAATGTCCTCCAAACTACAAATGGCTTCGCAGAGATTACAGGAATCAGTTGATTACCATTGATGAACCATCTGCTCGAAGGAAGGTACATTTGAAAGCTGTGGAGGATGTTGTTCAGTTAAAAAAGTGAAAGAATTCCAAGAAAATCTCGAATTTTCTTAAAAGCTACCAAAAAAAGCCGGGGTTTTCCATCACTGTTATTCCTACAAGTATTTATGATTCGTTTTCATCAAAAAAGAAAAAGAAAATTAGCCGTAATTCCACAGGTGAGATTTCATAGAAACCTACCTACCGGCTGTCGTAATATAAAAGTACCGCTTCATCGGAATTCCAATCAAGAGTAGAACTGCGAGATTTCGAATACCCTATCGTTTTTCCTGAGTTTATCGTTATATCAACGAACATTGTAGATTGTTATTCGTTTCCTTAAAATCCCGAAATAAATCTTTTATCTCAATTTATATCAAAAAATGAAATGCCAAACTTCTTTAGTTTACGAAGAAGCTTCCGAGTCCCTTTCCACCAATCACAGCATGGCTTTCAAACAGAAGATGAAGCGACATCAGTTAGTTATTCATAGAAATAGATTAAACTATATTTTGGATGAAATAAAGTTAACTAATTTTTATTTTTGTTAATAACAGCAGTAACAAAAAAATGTAAATATACTTTATATATTCAGTAGAAACGATTCGTTTTCTTTCTTTTTTAATATTCGGTGATTTGTGTGTGTGTGTGTGTCAGATTTTTAATTTCTTTGAAATTGCAGATTTTCTTACATAGGCCTACATTAGAAGCTCTCTTTAATTTTAGCTTTTCTTTTAACAGTGAATTCTGGGATAGGTCGATAAAAACATTGTAGTAGCTTATTTTTACAAATGAAATTGTAAAAAAATTGTACAAAAATTGCTTATTTTTGTAGAAATGAAATTGATTCGTACTTACAAATACACAGAACGAATTAAAAACCATTGTACGTTTGATCAAAATGTACCTGATTTAAAAAAAACCAAAACTCTGGAAATTATTCAAAATCAACCTTACAGTATCCTAACTGAAAGTATCACTGCTTTGCGATATCGACAGAGGCTAGGAATAGTGTTCATTTGTTTTATGTAGACCAGCGGGTCCCAACCGGTGGGTCGCGAAAGGGTTACAGGTGAGTCGCGACTTGATCCTAAAACTATCAGAAACCATCGAATAAACCATCAGAAAAGATCAGAAAAATCGAAAATCGATCTTATATAAGGAAGGGATACGATACAAATATGGTTTTATTCTATATTTTCTATTCCTATATATGTGTGGAGGTATTCCGATAAGGATAGGTGAAAAACGATAAGGAAAGGTGGGTCGCCAGCTGAAAAAGGTTGGGAACCGCTGATATAGACTAATGTTTCAAAAAGGCGGCAAACAGTAAACAGTGTATAGATTATTACCGAATACACCAAAAAATATTGTTGAATACTTAAGAAGAGATAAGAGTGTTCCCTAACAGGCCATCTTAATTAAACTTTGCTTTACATTTATTTCTAGATTTGGTTTTGAATAAAGTTAAATGTAAAATTACAAAAGTCATTCAAGCAAAAAACTGGAAGTTATACAACCATCTCTGTATCTTCATTTGTCTATTTAAGAAAACTAATAATCAAAATCCAACTTCATCAAATGAAACTTCGATATTTCGTCTTTTATTGCGAAGACTTTTATAACTGGAATTTATATACATTTGTAATGTAAAGATTTAAAAAAAAAATATGGTAAGGGTTTGAAGTTCTGTTAACAAAAAGTTCAGATAAAAATCAGTAGAAGATATTGGTAGAAGATATCAACAATATTAGTATTGTTGAAAATGGCGGCTTCCTTTGAAGTTGTCCACAAAACAAGAGGTACGATCTGCGACTTGGTTTCTTATAGAGACAATGATCATTTCTCAATGGAAATCCACTTAAGAATATTAGCAAGCCTCAAGTCTGTTCAGATGTCTGTCGGCTGAGACGTTTTACTCACTTGGGATTCTAGAGCACTACTTTATAGAAAAGAGAAGTAATAATAAGTGAAAAATACAGGATATACTTCGGAATCAGCTTAAGCCAGTGATTCAAACAAAAACCTGGATTTTGGACACCGATGCGTGTCTGCAACATGTATCAATGCGAAACTTCGTACAGCCGTCCATACCGTGAAGTTATATAGTAATTTTAAAAAATGAATTTCACTGGAATTCGGATGTGTGACAACAAATATTCTGCTCCCGAGAGATTCATGCATTAATGGAATGCTAAAGGAGATTTTTTTTTTTAGATAAATCTTACGGGAACTACTCTAAGGATAAATGTTGTATTGTATCTATGTTTGCTATAAATCACTTTAATTTTTCTGGTTTTTATTTGAATGACCTTTCTTTACTAATTTACAAATTTTAAGTAATTTATTTAAAATTTTATAATAGGAAACACATTTTATAACAGGAAGCTAAACGAAATGTTGTTCGGATGAGTCTTAATTTTTGATGAGCTGCTGCGTACAAAAACCATTTACCCGAGATTGCGCGAACCCTCCACCGTTTGAGGAACACTGCACTAGAGTAACTGTAATTCCTTTTTACAATCCAAAGAAGGACCATTGCCAAAAATAAATATGTTCATAAATACTTTGTGGTTAACATTTTAAATAATTTACTAATTTCAAATTGAATGTACTTAGTTCCTCCGCCCCATTCTCTCTTTTTATTACATGGGAAATGGTAGTTAAAAATTGTTTGACCAACCCCCAAATTCTATTTTTAAATAGTAAGACATTCCCAAACAATTTCGTTTTGCTATTTCCTGTTTTTCTCTGCTTTTGAATTCTTGTTGGCAGTGAGTGGCTTTAATCAATATATTGATCCCCTGTAGTTGATGACCCATATTCCCTTATTTTAGGAATGTCCCACGGGAATTGTCAACGAAGACACCTTTAAACAGATTTATTCCCAGTTCTTTCCGGAAGGAAGTAAGTTGTTTCATCTTAATCAACATAAAGAGAAAAATTAAAATCAATAAATAAAGTGAATGCAGAAACGATAAAAACTGTTCGAAAATTTTAATTGAAATATTATTCATTATTACTTAATGCTAAGTTTTGAGAATCAGAAACGGCTTTTTCGTAACTTTTGTTTTGTTTTGTCCTCAATGGACCACTTGAGGTTTACGCCCCTATCGACGTCACGTATGACGTGTATCCCACATGCGGCGAGAGCTTGTGGAATAAACAAACATATAACTTTGTTTGAATTACTTAAAAAATCGTCGATTTTTGATATTTCAAGACGGATGGTTCAGTACTGTGCAGACCCTTATTGTAATAATTCTGTAAAAACGCTTGGAATATCCTTCTTTAATATAATATTTCCTCTATATTTCCACCGCTTAAAAGAAAGCACATGGCTTTGTTTATCCCACATGCGAAGCAGTAGCCTGGTGGGATATGTTGTAACTACGAAGCCCCGCCTATCCTTAAGTGGTCCATTAAATTATATCCTTTGAAAATATACTGCTGTCGTCCTCTTCAATAGGCGATAATAAACTCTACATCCAATCTGAAAATTTTAGAAGGCTTACAATCGTTGCATCCAAATCAAATCTTTTAGTTCAGCCTCTATATCTACTAGGGTTAAAACGAAGCACATGGCTTTGTTTATCCCACAAGCCAAAAAGTAGACTGGTGGGATATTTTGGAACTACGAAGCCCCGCCTATCCTTAAGTGGTCCATTCACTGAAATTTGTGTAACATAAGGTTTCCCAGATCCAAACTGCAGATCCATTCATCGTAGGTTTATTATTTAAGAATTTTATTAAAAAATAACCTTTAATGTGAATTGTATATTAGCGTAATACTTTAGAACTTAATTTTTAATAGAAATATTACAGAAATCAGAATGACGGATATAACTCAAACTTTTTATCTGAAGATGCTTAAAATTTTAGAGGAACCACTACATCTTTTCTCCTAACAACACAATCTAATTAAATAATTCTATTATTAGAAGAAAAAAAAAAGAAAATCTATAGTATTAATAAAAATGCAATTTCTCTTAAGATAAAAACTTTCTTTTGGTATATATAGCTCGAGGAAATGTTAGTAAAGTGTCGTAAAATTTCTCCTTGACGCTCTAATGAAACTGTGCTCCGAATTTGTACAAGAAATAACGGTCTCAGAATCTTGTAGAAATATTACATGAACTCTTCAATCAATGTGATATCTTCCATCGCAGACATTGGATATCCAAAACAGCTCATAGGACATCGAGATGAAATATGAATGTGATTTACAGGACGGCTTTTACTATAATACATCATGTTAAACATGGAACAAAAAAGGAATCTTCACACACAAAAAACCACACACACATTTTAAAATATAAATGTAAGATTAAAGGTAATTTTGAAGATTATTTGTGCATTGTTAATGTTATTATTTCTTTCATCATTATGTATCGTTTTCATAAAAAAATAAAAATACATGAGTGAGTTATGCTGCAATGAACCAGTGACATTTAATAGTGAGCCGGTATTTTTTTTGTCCATTTTAAGGCGTAGATAATGCAAAACAAGTTGACGGCCAAAGGAGAAACGCATTTTTTTGCAAATATCACTTTCACTCTCAGAGCTAACCACTCAAGGTGATCGAGTGTTTCCAACTTTGTCCTCTAACACTTCTATTCGATTGGATTTAGGTCGGCGGGATCTTTGACGTTGATAGCTTCGAATAAAAATGAAAGTTCACTTATTTCAGTGTTAGTTTATTCAACATTCCATTCTCTCCTTCCTCTTAAAACCCGATTATTAAACCAATTATTAGACGGCCTCTAAATCCACTTTCACTTTAATCTGCTTTGATTTTCACTACATTGTGATTCGTGTTTTCGAACACTTACTGCAAATTGGTGACGTTTTGGAATTTATTTAAAGGTACAAAATGATAAACAAAGATTAGTAATTTTATTTCAATCGGAAAATTTCCCATCATGCACAACCTAAAGAAAAACCAATTCTAACGACCTGCCTGCATGTTAAATTTGAATTACTTTCATTTTCGATATCAGCTGTTCCCTTTCGAATCCTGAAGGTTAATCACGAGTGAATGAAGACTTCTTATTCTAGTAACATTGACGACCAGAGTTAATGGAGGCATTAAACGAAATAGAAACACCATTGAACTAGATATTGAACACCAAAGATCAAATAAATAACGGTTTTTTGAAAGAACTGAGAATTAGCAAGAAAATTATAATTGGTGAGGTGATAATACTATCACCGTAGATTTCTTAAACTATTTTGGAGAATAAGAAATGGTAAGTCGAAACCTTTCAGTAATTTGTTAGTTTTTCTAAGATATGTAGCTACTGATGGCCGATCTCCAACTAGTCGCAATTAAGTAATTAATTACTTTTGCAGTAAGTCCTATTGAATCCAATAGTGTTGCGACAAGAGGTAATGTTGACACTACAGTATTTGGAAAAACTGGTATGAGACCAGAGTATTAATAGAGTTGTGTTTTCATTGTTTTTAGCTGTAAGCTTCCCATTTATGGACCTAATTTGTTCTAAAATATCACTGAATAACATCTACCTATCATTAAAATCTTACCTTTAAACAATCTTTTTCTTTTTTGCTGCTAGTTACGTAATTGTGTTTTGGCGCTCTTTGGCTTCTTACTTTTAAGTCCGATTTGTATCAGAATCAACAGAAATTTTGCTTTTCTACCAAAAGCTCCAGGATCCTAAGTATCTTGATGACAAATGGAAGTGCTTATTTCGACAAAAATTTCCATTATAACCCTCTCCTGTTTATTAATGTCATATAGAAACATTAGACCAAATTCTATGATACTAGCTTTATGAATTAAAAAAAAAAAAAGAAAGGTCATGTGGAAGAAGTCATGAACATATTCTTCAATTTAAAATTCGAGGTTTTTTCCTGTTGGGCTCTAGTTCAGTTGAGTCTTCAAGAACTGAAGGGTTATACTTAATATGCAGCAGACTGGCGTAGGAACTGACAGTCAGTTCGAGAGACCTTGGGCAAAATAGAATTCGAAGTAATCTAACCATTCTAACTGATCGCCTTTTATTGTTGTTTGGACTGCTTCAGTTTGTTTACATGACTCGATGTCTCCATTTCTCAAAAGACTGTCTTGTGGAACCACTGCGTGGGAGGCAACGGAGAAAATGAGTTCCTCAGGCGTAAATGTCAGACACAGTATAAAAGCTTAATTTCTCTGTTTGAATCAAAGAATACAAAAAAAAAAGACGGAAGCAAACAAAGCAAACGACATCTTCTGATGGAGATTGAACTCATTTCTTATTTATGTTTTACTCTTCGTGGTCTGTTCTTAAATAAAAAAAATTGTAATTTTTACAGCACTACGTACAATGCAGTTCTTTTACAGAAATTTTAAATTATCTGTTCTTACACATTAGTTCCAATTAAAAGTAAAAATTTAGATAAAGACCATTTTTTTTTTTTTTTTTCAATTGGGGCTTCAGCAACGGAAGCTACGCTGCGCCATTCTCGAGAACGGACAATGGAATTGCCGAAAAACAGCCAGACTTAATCCAGGATTCGAACCCAGATCCTAGCTGGGCTTATCGAGTAATGAATCACTATAAAATCATCGAATTTCGTCAAATTAAAAATATTTGACCGGAAAAAACGTAGCATTGGAAACGGCACGGACGGACGGACAGATAAGCTTAAGAACACGCTCGCATTAGTAATTGAAAATATTAAAAAATAAAATACAATCTACACTGTTAAAGGCAATAGCTAAAATATTTTGAACTACATAGTCTATTTCCAACATGAAAATTGAAAAAGCGGCTTCAGGATCTTAAATATATATTTTTTTTTTTTTTGTTAAAATTGCGCAATGAATTTTATAGATGACGATTTTTACTAAAGCATCACTATTGTTTTTCTATTTTATCCTTATACGATAATTTCGTTAGATTGTATTTATTCCATCAATCGAAGTAGCTCGGAAACTATCGGAAGTAATTGGGAAGACTCATCTATTGGACAGCAGATAATTCAGGTCATCAAATTAAGATGAATAAAAATGAAAGGCAAACGTTTCAGGATCATACAGAAGTTCATTGAGATCAGTTATATTATGTAAGTAGGCTACTCGACTGATCTTGCAGAATTTCGTGACAGTCGTGAATCAATTGAGGACGATCCCAACCAACACCTCCTACATCTATAAGACATATAGGAGGTGTTGTCCCAAGTCGGAATGAAAGCTTCCACAATTATCGAATAACCTACTTACTGATCATGCGCATCGAGTGAAAGTTTATTATAACTTCGCCACTCTACTGCACCTGAAAATGAAGAAATATAGCGTTTTTGATATGTTAATTTGGCTGGAAAAGCCATCGTTTTTGTTTTTAAAACCCATGTCGAAAGGGATATAACGTTTATGTTTTTCTTGTTTTGGTTGAAGGGCTAAGACCGTCATAACCTTTGCCATTCCAAATTTCCTAGAGACTGCTCATCCAATGAAAATTTCAGAATCACAATATTACTTCGAAATATGTTGAACAGCGCTTCTAAGACTAACTTCATCATTAAACGTTACGTACAATCAAACGGGCTTTGAATATTTACAACTTGGCTTTACCAAATTAAAGGTTTTTAAAATTTGACTTTATTAAATTTTGTAAATATTTGTATTTTTCTTCTTCTGAATGATGCATAATCAAAGCATTTTTAACTGAACCTGATTAAGTTATGATATGCTTCTAATCTTTCTTTGTTCTCGTAGATGCCAGTCGCTACGCTCATTATGTTTTTAGGGCGTTCGACCACAACAGAAACGGAGCCATTAGTTTCCAGGTAAGTTTCGTAGGGAATTTCTATGGTTGGTGAAAAAGAATTCAGCTTAAATGTAGTCAAGAAACGAAAGAGATAAGGAAATGCCACATCTTTTTTTGGTTGCACAGAAATAGTCAAAATATCAAACATACGAAACAAAACAGTTTTCAAACACTTTACTACTGTCTTAATTCGAAGCAGTGTCTACATCTGCATGTTTTTTCTTTTCCCTGTAGATATCGGTGTAATAAGTATAAACCGTTACAAGGATTAGCATTGAAAACTGACGACAGCGACGCCAAGTGGAAGGTCGATGCCAATGTTTCAAGTTAGAGTACGGTAACAATCGAAAAATGACGTAAATGCGAAGCGTCGCAAGTCGGGGTACGCCTGTATTATGTTCACACATTCTGCAACAATACAGTGAGAATAAAACTGACTTTTGAAAAATTTCTTCAGTACATTTATTGGATATTAATTATATGGCCTCTCAATATTGTAGATAAAATTGTCACATTATGATGCGCGGTTTTTTTTTTGACGGGCATAATTGCCAGTTGTTGTAATACTCATACAAAATAAGTCCGGATAAACAATGATACGTGAATTGAATCTATTGACGTCACTGAAACTTAATTTTAATTCATCTTCTAATCCGAGATTGTGTTTGTGCTTCAGAAACTTTAATTTTATTGACGACGACGATCGTGTTTTCTTGTAGAGGTTTGGCTCCACGAACGGTGTAATGACTGTAATCAATTAGAGAATGCATCGCCATCCCAACTGGCTTTTTGCTTTTTAATTAATATCCTTGAAGCGATTCCGTGCCAGTCTCTCCGTTTTATTTATGATCCACCACAAAAAGGATGATTTAACACCTCTTATGATTGAAACTGTTAGTCGGAAGGGGTAAACGCCCACGCCCCCGAAATCACGGAATTTCCCTTGGGGGAGGCGTGTGCATCTCGTGCCACTGCTCGCGGACGCTACCTGCGCTGTCTGAGCACGGAATCGCCACTTGACAGAACGGTATTAATAATGAGATTGCCAAAGCAAAAGCCCTCTATCGGCCATCTCAATTACTATGATGAATAATTTCATTCGATAAACGAGATTTCTCTGCAAAAACATTGAAAGCATCTGATTAAAATAAACAGCTTCTATTGAAATAGTCGATTTAGTCCTAATTAATTGATGGAATTAATAGTTCTACCCATTCTCATTAATTTAATCACCTTTTTTGTTTTGTTTCAATATTCTTTTTTTTTTATCGTGCTCCTTGACTGACACTTATAAAAATGTGTAATCAGATCACTATTTTAAAGTATAATTTCTTGTTATCAGATGTACAAAAATGAAGGCCTATTAGGAGAAATAAAAAGTTTTTAACAACAGATGCTTGTGATTACAGAACAAAAATATTACAAAAATACGTAATTTTAACGAATTGATTTTAACCACAAATCAATTCCAAAAAATATGTAATTATGCTTTCAATATTCCTTTAGGTTTCGCTTTACACGGACTTTATTATTTATTCACTTATTTTCTTATCTTTATTTTATATATGTATTGAAAAATCCGAATATTGAAAAAAAAAAAAAAAAAACCAAGACAATTACAGCAATAAAACAAAACCAAGTGACTCAACAATCTATCAAACGCTTATTTTGTTAAAAGTATTTTTAATTAAAACTCATTTATTCAAGCGTTGTAATTCAACTACAATTCGCATCACAGCCCCCTGGGTACAACATAGACGTACAGATGGGTTGGCAGAAGAGTTGTTGCAGCCCAAGCATTTCCAGTGATCCGGAATCGGAAATCGTCACGTCGCGTCGGGTCAATAGATTCCATAGTAGTTACCAGTTTAATCGAAAAGTAGTGAACACCCGAAACAAGAAATGTTTGGATAGGACGTCGGGTTTTTCCCCAAACTTCGGAAGTTCAGTGAGGTAAGACTCAAGGGGTTCCGACTCCCGGTTTGGGCTGTGAGGGGCTTTACATGCAACACAAGAATCCTAATAGCTTCTGGATCGCTAAAAAAAAGTGAAATCACTGTTAGGTGGTTAATAGTGACACTCATGTCTAAATCCTATTACGTCATCGTAAAATGACCGTGTTTTTACGGTGATCTACTGGAAACGAAGCAGGTTAGTGTTAGTCATCCATCAATGATTTTAAATTTTGAGTTAATTATAAACTTCTTCCATCGCGTTACATCAAAATAAAAATCTTAAGTTTTACCAGAATAAGTTCGTCTGTAAGATTTTGCTTGTTATTCTATCAAACTGTATTTGGAAATAAAAACAAAAATCTATATTACCGATTATTATTAAACTGACAATATTCGGAGCAATGTATAGAAGAATCTATTCGATGGATCACAACGAAAATTGGTGCGCAAAACCTCCAAAACCTTCATGCAGAATGGAGCACCATCTTACATTTAACGTACGACTATGTAAATCACATTTGGTGAGGACAGAGCACTTTCTCGAATGTTTTCTAATGCTTGGCCGCCATGATCCCTCGACCTCAACCCACGTGATTGATTTTTTTTGGTTATATGGTTATTTGAAAAGCTAAGTTTACCAAGGCAATGTTAATCGGTTTCTAAATTGAAAGTAAAACAGCACGACATGTTGCAGCCATTCCTCGAGACAGCTTCAAGCAACTGTGGACCATGCTGTATTACGTTTCAGCACAGTTAAGCATACGAATAGTTCATATATTGAGCGTATTGAACATGTTGATTTCAATTAAAGATTGTTTGTTCAATTTGGTGTTTTCTTTTCATTTTTCTGCCATCAACACCACCTAGTACTCAAAATAACTTTTTTTTTTTATTCGCAAATTCTCTTCCCCATGTTCTTATTAACATAGCATTAACATCACCAAACCCACCAATTTTCGCTATGATCCATAGAGTATGAGCCTTCTGAACATTGCTCTGAGTACTGTCAGTTTAATTATAACTCAGTTTAATTATAACCAACCTTTAGATTATACAGTATATTATATGGTAGTTTTCATTCTAAACGTCGATATTAAAAAGAATGCACAAAGATTACGTTATTGTAAATATGTATATGCTTAGTGCAAAATAGTGTCATGAAAACATAAAGTGAATGTAGGGAAAATATATATTATGAAATTTTTCACAGCTTAAATCTAGATTGTTTTCCTTTTTAACTCATATCTTCTTTGTTTTGTTTATTCCTTTCATTCATTACGTATTCAAATGCTCCTTAGTACAGATGCTCTATCCACAGCTGCAGCGAAATACAGCGAAAAAACATTTCGTCATATTTTGGTAGGAGCATTTCCAGAACAAGGAGAAGAGGTTTCAGATAAAAAAAAAACAACAAATAAACCCAAAACATTTGTAAGAATATGGCACTGAGATCGAAGAAATAGAAACAGCAACTCTGAAATCGTGTACATATAAAAGGAAGTTCACAATACCTTACACTTCTTCAATTGCTTGTCAGCTAAAAGAGTAATATACAAGCACTTCCTTTTCTCTGGTGGTGTTTAACTAATTTTTTTGATGTTTTCCACAATCTCTTCGTCGTGTTCCTGGAAGTATTCTTACCAGTGTTTTCTGTGCTTATCTGTTCGCAGTTACTTATTGATTGCATTTCCTAATGTTTTTCTCTTTCAGGAGATTCTCAACTGTCTGTCTTCGTTGTCGCGGGGAACTCTACAAGAGAAGCTTCGCTGGGTGTTCGATTTGTACGACATCAACAACGACGGTTTCATCACCAAAGATGAAATGCTGAGTATCGTCTTCTCCATCTATGATCTGATGGAGAAATACGCTGTGCCAGCCCTCGATGATAAGACAGCGAGGGATCACGTGGACAGAATATTTCACGTGAGTGTCCTGTGCCTCTCTTGCTTCAATTTTGTGTGTAAAAATGGTAACAATGGATTGAAACAATTTACATGTTATATAAACTGGGATCAGTGAATTACAGCCTCCGAATGAAACTGACAGCAGGGAGAAAACATGGACACTTAATATTTCATGAATCAATGTAAAATCACATCCTGTTTGCTAAAACCTTGTCAATTATGAATTACTAGTAACAGTTTTAAAATTTGATTCTTTTTTTTATACAAAGACATTTGTTTATTTTTATCCCAGTTTTAATTTTTCCTAAAAAATGTTTATTCGGTTCTCTTTTTGTTTATATAATAGAAACTGGATAGAAACAGAGACGGAATTCTAACTATTGACGAATTCATGGAGGCATGTTTAAATGTAAGTTATGTTTTCATTACTTTCATTATTTTATCTAATTTCAGAGGGAAAAAGAGAAAAAAACAAAACAAATGTTTCCAGTTGCTTTCATGCTGTTGTAAGTGACGAGACTGCTGTTTTAAGATTTTCACTTCAAATACTTCGGCGAGTTTATATCACTCGGTTCATGACCTCCTCCCTCCTACTATAAAACAGAGCAATCTAAAAACAACTTAGCCACATTTAAGCACCCCAATTGCGTAGGAAATAAAAATAAGAACCGTACAGAGGAAAGAAATAGGATAATGCGGAAACTATAAGAAGATTGAAAATTGCGATTTCAGTATCGTTGATAGGGGAATGTTAAACGGGTATTTAAATCCAGCTCAGAATGTATCGAATTTATCTGACTATTCTTTATTACTGCAAAAGCTACGAGAAAAGCAAAGAGAAATTAGTTTCGAAAGAAAATTTAATATTCAGTGTGTTTGGGTTCTCCTTCTTTTCTGCTTCTGTGAACTTGCAAAACGTATTCGTTTTGTTAAAAATTCTCATTAAATAATAGCATCTAAGGTCTTTATTACCTTTGCTGAAACGTATAGTTAAAAAATTGCGACCTGCACACAAGCATAAAATACTAAAACACTAAAGATTTAAAAGTACAGAGCTTTCGCCTTCCATATGATGAGGCCTCTTCATATAGACCATATCCACTGAAGAAGCCTCATCGTATGGAAGGCGAAAGCTCTGGACTTTACTTTTAGTGTTTTAGTATTTTATGCTTGTGTGCAGGCCGCAATTTTTTAAATAATAATATCTCGTACAACAATGTTGTAAATTGCTTTTATATATGAGAGCGTTAGACGGATTCGTGAATAAACTAAATTCAACCTTGTTCTTTATTTGTTAAAAGACTTGTTTATTAGTTACATCATCACTCTTGGCGTAAATAATTCATTCCAACAGGTAATAATTGGATGGCGATGTATTATAGAAACACATCATCTCTTCAAGCAATCCACTGGTGCCAGGCAAAGAAAAATCCGTCTAGGTTTTTATTGAGCAACTGTTTAGGTGAGAATGAGGAAAACAAATAATGCGTGAAGTATCATCTCAGAGCGCTCCACTTATCTTGTCCTAATGGACTAACAACATCTTGTCTGTACGATATTCTCAGCAACTCATTGAAGAACGTCGAAATGATATAGCGTTCATCAAAGTTTATCAAAGTTGTTTACCAAGTGAATCCCTGCACTGCAATCCTCCGTTAGATGGACAATTCCAGCACCTTCTAACAGAAAACTTAACTTCACTGAATGGTCAAAGGAATACGGAAAAGAACTTTTACTCATTCGATGAGCTACAATCTCAACCCACTAGAAAAAACCATTTGTGAATAATATAACATTCTTTCCATTAAAATATCCATCACCTTGTAGAATCTCTGCCCAAAGGTTAAAAGAGACCAATTCGCTACTAATAGGTGTATCTAATAAAGTGACTACTCAATGTATGTAATATTTATAAAACTATGATTTACAACGATCGAATAATTTTGACTGAATTGTAAAAAGCAATGTATCAAACAACTCATTTAAAACAAAAGCCAAATTTAGCTTAACTAACCCAAAAAATAAATGAAATATTTAACAACTAAAATTTTGAACTGAAAAAAAAAAAAAAAAGAATATTGAAAAAGGATATTATAATAAAGTAATATTTCATTACAGTCTTACTTAGCAAGTAAAAGTACTTTTTAGAGCGCATTAATAAGTTAATGAAGAGAAAAAAAAAATTAATGCTTGAGATTTTCTTATTTGCAATAATTTAGGCGAGCTTTACACGGGTGAGAATTCGGTGGTTCTGTGCTGGGAATTCCTACTGGCTAGCAGTCTTTAGGATGTGCTCTCCTTTTTCTGGCTGGATGGATGGTTTGATAGCTAACAGCGCTCCTGGTGGCGAGTTGAAGAACTTCCAATTGAAGTCCAATCGATTTGTCTCTGTTTTTACGAAATTACTGATTACAAAATTGATTTTCACGAACAGAGACCCTCTTTTTCCTACGTTTTCGTGGATGCTTCCAGAAAAAGCTACTTTATTAACCAAAATCATAACAAAATTTCGGCCGGAAAATTTGAATCGATGACCGACTGAAATCTCGAAAACATATCGTCGTTGGTCGAGATTTAACGAGAAATATCGAAAGCAGAAATACGGAAAGATGAAAAAATGAAATACTTCCCGTTTTAATTAATTAAAAACAGCCTATTCGATGCAATGAATAAATGATTTTTATTTAAATCAAAATTTATTTTCGTAAACAAAACATAGGTATGACGATAATTGCCAAGTGCTAAGAGACCAAGCATCAATCGATTCCGTCATGACGCATGTTGGGATCTCGTCAACAACGAGACCTTAACGTGATTTTCAGATGGATGGATGTATTCTTGCTGATCGTGTAATACACTCAAAATACCTTGATGGGAAACCGGTTAACATACGGATGCCAGCAAATTCCTAGCCAATATCCTGCACAGAACCACCCAATGCTAACCCGTGCAAAGTCCGCCTTAAAGATGAGTTATTTTGAATTGTAACTTTTTTTTTTTTTTGTTTCTTTTAGGATGAAACAATATCCCATTCCTTGCAGCATCTCGATACCTACTTTTAGGGCCAGGATGGACAGTCAGTGAGCACACCACTTTTCCCTTCCCCATTTTGAAGAAAAAAACAAAAAGGCCCTGTTCGCCTACCTGTTTTTTAGCTTCAATAGGCTATGCAACAATCTATTTACAAAAACTAATCTTCCAGAATAACTGTAACTGCAGATCATTTCAGTTATCGTGCATGTGTGTGTGTGTGTATGTGTGGATAATATGCGAAAAAATAAGGTAGGTTGTCTTCTACTAGAGTCTTTAAGTTGTTCCTTTGGAGTTTTGTCCGAGTGAAAAAAACCCACAGAGCTTAGGAACAAGTAGCTAAGAAACGCTGTAGAAACGCCAGCCCAAATTGTTTAGAAACGCTAGCATGTTATATTATCACAAAGTTCAAACCAAAAATAAGAACTGTTATTGATTCCATTGTGAAGACTGAGACTGTATTTGTGTCGCTGTTCAAAACCACATCGATGAAGTCGTACTAACTCAAGGAAAATAGGCCTAATTTAGGGTTCAACTGCTAATTTATAAATGGAGAAAATATTTTTCACTGACAAAATAAAAGTAAAAGAAATACACTGATGAAGAATACATTTGAAATTTGTTTTTTCTATTTGTAATAAGAAAGTTAAGTTATTTCCTACTCTGCAAAATACTTCATTTGCGGTTTTGTTTTTGGAGTTTCAGTAAAATCTTAAAAACGAAGGTTTTGAGCAATGTCTAAATAAAATAAATAAATAAATAAATAAATAAATAAATAAATAAATAAATAAAATTTACTTAATTCAAATAATATAGCTTAGTTTAGGCCTACTGAAATAACATTTGTAAATACGGTCTTCCACTAAAAAAAAAAAAAAAAAAAAAGAATCTATTTGAAGAAAAAACGAATAAGGAACATACTGTAAAATCCCTTTCCCCTTCTTCGAATCGAAAATGGAAATTAATGGCTTCAACCGTCCTTTCAAAATAAAATGACTGATATTTCAGTTAGCCTCAGTGTATGGAAAAAAGGTACATACAAATATATATTTGCTTTGGATTTTTAAAGCAAAACAAAATAGGCGAATTAAATACTTTTTTATAGGCTTGGATTTACTTTTAAGAATAAAGAACTGTAAATAAATAGATAATTATTGAAATGGTAGATACCATTACTAAACAAGGAGAAAATTCTTTGAAACGCAAGGGGATACTGTTGTTTAATATCTACGCGTAATAATTAAAAAAAAAAAAAAATTGTTTAAAATAATATCAAATTCGAAAAATAAATTAAACAAATCTAAATGTAATTACGGAAAATATTCACTAAGGTCCTTAACCTACTTTCTGCAGGAAAGGTAGGTTAAACGAAAATGTCCGTGACTGGACGTTCAACAGTCATTCTCTAATAACCAGCAAACGGATCTTCTCGCAACCCGCCGTTCACATTTATGGATACATTAATGAAATTTTTGTAGTTTGATTAGAGGTATGAAACATTTACGTGTTAAGCAGATGAGCTTTGAATTGTTCATTGTTATTTCATTTATTTCTAGAAACACATTGGAAATAACTTTTAACCCCGAAATGCAAAGGGGATGGAACAGGTATTAAACCAAAGCTGAGATGACATTCTAGAGAATTGGGGGTGTTAATTCTCTTTGATGTCGATTACTACGCTAGCAGGAGAGTGGCGGTGTTTGAAAAACGGTCATGGTTTGACATTAATATATGTAAGTCTTACTGTTGAGTAAAACAAGAAAAAAAAAATTCTTCCAGATAATTTGTTTTTTAATACATTATTGAATTCGGTGACAGAGAAAATCTTCTAAGATTCCAATCAATTAAAAATGTCATCAATTCGAAATGTCAGGTGTGTTTTTCTTCCATGTGGGAGCTTGTTTCTTTTTTTTTTTTTTCTCTCCGATTCCTTTTCTTTTACTTTCTTTGTAGCCAAATCACTTTCTCCTGCGTCTCCAAAGCAACGGGGTTTCCCATCAACATTCACGACCTTCTTGTCAATTTCAAATTTTAATGAAGCGAATCCAGTTATTTAAAAGAGAAAATAGCGACACCCACTTACAGTTTTTTAAGGTGAAAAGATACGCAAAGATAAGTAAATACAACCCACTGCTATTCGAAATTTTGAAAATATTCTGGAAAAAAAAAAAAAAAAGAATTTTATTAAAAGACTTTTATAAATTTCGAAATCCTTCTCGATGTTGATTTTTAATTGCGGAATGTCACCACTTCGGTTTAATATAGTTTAGAAAATAAGATTTATAATTCCGTAAAGAGGCTATTAAATAACGAATATATGCAATACTACAAATAATGACTATATTTTCATAAATAAATTCGAAAGACATGTAATCAAATTAATTTAAGAAAAGTGGTATAGAGCGATGAATCCAGATGTCGTTTTATAGTTTCCGCTTTAATAAAGTAAAAAAAGAAATCCCCGAAAAGTTATTTTGGTATCTTTTTTTTTCTAAATAAGCAACACATCGAACTACAAATCGCAGGCATGGAAATACAATTATTTATTTTAAAGTTTTTTATTTCATTTTCGCTCTTTCCCTTTATTCTATTCGTTTCCAAAAATTCAATGCTTTTTTCCACATTGGAGACTTTTTCAAAATGAGATCATTTACACTTGGAAGTTTTGGATTTCCACGAAAGCAATTATTGGCAGCGACTGTCAGTCGGAACTCTGCCAAAATTTTCTTATTTGGAGATCGATTTCAAATAAGACCGGAAACATTTTATCTGTAAAACCTGACATCCCCACATTGCGTTTTTATTATTATTATTTTTTTTTAATTTAACTTTTTATTTTTTTTATCGAAGAAGAAATATGTATCAATTTTAGATTTATGGATTGATACATTATGGATTATTAGATGCGATTCTTTTCAAGAGTAGAAATGAAAAAGTTTTTTTTTTTTTCTCACGCATTAATTTGCCAGTAAACTCGAAGTTCAAGTTTTCGTTCACTTCCGCGATAAACCTTTCATTACAGGAAATCCTAGGTTACTAAATTACTATTCGTTAATTATTTACGTTTGTTCATCACAATTTAATGAATTTTTGCTTGGTTTTCTATTAATTGAAATCAGGTTTGGAGATGACGCAAACGTATCGGGATTAATACAAACGAATTGATCAATACACCGGTGACGTTTCGTTTTTGATATCCTTCCGCGATACATTTGTTAACGTTATGATTCTAAAAAACCAATCGCACATGAATCTTTATCTTAAATAAAATTAGTATTGGAATATGAAAGCCAAAAATAAAAACTACAAGTAATAAATATTGTAATAAAACTTTTATTATCTTACAATAAATAAGCCTATATGTATTTGTGGTGGATTAAGTAACTGGTTATTATTAATAAATCCTCCTTCGCTTAATTCAAACGTCCGTCTTAAAGATCATTGAAATAGTGAAGCTTCAGAATGAGGTTTAGAATTTAAAAGAAATAATGCAATAGTTCCTGATTGTTTTGATTAAAAAAAGGATATATAGCAAAGCACTGTGTGTATGCATACAGTGGAGAAACTGCAAGCGTAATCACAGAAAGATTAGCAGATCATAAGGTTAGTTTCAGATTGAAATGCGAAATAACTGAAATAGATAACAGCAAAACGGCGAGTATTGTTGTGGATGCCTGTAATAAAACTGCAATTTCCTTAACAAAAAGTTATTACTGCAAAGTTCCTTCCAAAACCCAATTTCTGTTCTTAAATGTCTCACTGCTGTAGGATTTATTCTGCAAAGTAGGAATACAGTCCCTACAAATTTGTGACCACTCTCGCAGTCAGTGTGTTGCCAATGTATTAACAGACTGGCTTCATTTTGACTGTTTGCCCAGAAACTACATATCATTGCTTTTCCGTCACAAGATTTAAGATTGCATAAGATTTTTTACAGAAATAATCTTGCAGAAAATCAAGAGGTTTACGTTCTGCTCCCGATTATAATAAAGAAATCACTGTTGAAACACGAGCATTCGACGACAATCAATTACACAAAAAATCCTGAAATTTTGAAATTTTGGATATCAAAATTTCTTTAGTTAAAACTTTCTTTGTTAATTTATTCTTTCTAAGTTTCGATGAATTCTGTAAAAAGTTCTGATAGCAGTTTTCATTTAGTTTTGGTTCCGCACCAATGCATTCATCAGGAAACATCAATTAAATTTCTGTGAGAAGTTGTCTGAGTCACCCTGTACTGCATAAATAAAAATAATAATAAATATTACTCCTTAGTAATATCTCTGTGTAGCATATAAGTAAAAAAAAAAAATAGCTCTTGAAGAAATAATAAAGTATCAAAATTGTAGTTAAGAACAAACAATTGATAAATTACTAGTATTATGAATTATTTGTGTTCTAAGAAATATGTTCGCTTCTCTACGAATATATGTAGTTAGGAATTGCCCCAATTAAAATTAATGTTTGCGCATTCAGTGCAGTAGTATTATAATAAGGCCAAATTATTCTGAAAAAAAAAAGGACTAAATAATAAGAAAAAAATGCTTCCCTATTTACTTGAAATTATAAAAATTTAATTCATAAGTTAACAGCAAATGACTGCAACGCAAATTTCTCTTTTTAATATACTGTGCAATAATAAGAACATGGCCTTAATGCACTGAATGTGGCCTTATTAAAACCTATTGTGTGAAATTTGTAAGAAATAAATAAATTTTGGACTTTCCTCCGATTAGACGATCAGAATTAAATTACTGGAAAAAAAAAAAAAGAGAAACTCAATGAAAACTAACAAACATTCTATTTTTCACTTATTTATTCCGAATTTTAACGTCTTCCCGAACACTTTAACCATGCTTCCAAATCAAATCCATGTAAATTCATAATGCAATAGGAATAAAAAAAATGTTTGTAAAATTCTGAGGAGGAAAATGAAAGAGCCAAGAATTTTACTCAGGAAAAAAAAAAAAAAAAAAATTCGATAGTTCAAGAAATTTAGCAAAAGAACGGTGAGACCATGAATCTGATGTCTGTGAATCCTTTAGTACAAAGGAATTTCTTCTTTTCCTTTCTTGCACACATTATAATGTGATACTTGTATGTTCTATTTCCGATGGGTTACATATAACCTGAAACAACTGCTCATTTGTGTAAATAGTGCTGTGAAAAAAACCTTTATTTGTTTCTTATGGTCACTGTTCAATATTATTATTATTCTTATTTAATGATATCCGATTCACAATATTCACAAAATATGGCTAAATAAATACACATATATAATAAGACGACCTTTAAATTGAAGAGAATTAAGATAAAAACAGAGGCCTCCATTGAAAAAAATAAAAAATACTAAAAGCAAAATACATTCCACACTATTAAATAAACTTATTTTTAGAAACTTAGATGTTAAATTTATATATTTTCTCGGATCCATATTTTTGCACTGATCATAATTTTAAAATAGTTCAGATATTAGAATTATCTATTTTTAAAAGTGAAATTAATAACATCTCCATTAACTCGAAATATTAATGAAAAAAATTGAACGAAACAAAATACCGTCCATGCTTGAAGAATAGTCTTCAAGTAAACGATGAAAATGAGAATATTTAGCAGATCCCTTCCCTAAATTGACAAATTATTTTGATATTATCTCATCCCAAGATTCTCCATTGTTCAACAGCACTTCCTTTCGAAATACCAATTATTACAATAAAAATAAATAAATAAATAAATAAATAAATAAATAAAACTCTTGAATTTCTATGATATATTTCTAACATTAATCAAATACATATTAAAAAGCGATTCACACTTTTTCTTTTCTAATATAAACTAACGTAAATTTTTATGTTTTTATGATATCCGTTTGACAATATTCGCAAAATATGGCTAATGTTTCGCAAATGGTGAAAGTATCAATATTTTTTTTTTGTTTGGATTTTTGTTTTATATTTTCGAATTCAGAGAAAAAAAAAAGTAAACAGACTAAAATTAGATTTTATTGAAATCACAAACAAAAGCGATTATGATTAATTTTAAATTTTGCTAAGATTTTTCATGAGTCAACCTTGAAAACTTATCATTTTTTTAAAACATTTACTTGGGGTGTGTGAATGGGGAGGCCCTCATTCCTTACAGACGCCACTGAATTTCTGATACTACGAATGTTCCAGTAAGTTTGTATAAATTTTAGTTAGGTTATATCACTACCACAAAAGTAAAAAAAAAAAAAAAAATCGATAATCTGTCTTTAACATCTATTTTTTTTTTAAGAAAAAAGAAACGAAACATTAGAATTAGACTAATTTCAATTATTTTTATTTTTTTAATTTCAAATATTAACTGATAATGGTTAGAAAGCAAACTAACTTTTTTTTATTTATTTATTTTTATTTTTAGAAATATATATACACACATTTCAGTCAATTTTTACAAGTTCACTATCAGATATAAGTAATAGAAAACAAAATAGAAAAAAAAAAAAAGTCTTACCAATATTTTAATCACATAACACTATTTTAATCATTATAAATTTTCTTTAAAAAGTTAAGAGATTCTCTTCATTTATTATAAATATTTTTATAAACTTTAAAAAAAAAAGATAACAAATATTAATCTTTTTTTTCAGTGGATGCCTCAACAGGCTACAAAAATATTACAAATAATTCCAATTTCCAACCATTTACTCTTTTAAAAATGATTGTTATTCAATATTATTATAAGCCATACCAAACTTTCTAAATTCTATTATTACTGTTTCGTCAGACTTTGTATTTGTGATTTAATGTGTTTAAAAATAAAATAAAATAATTATTTCGTGAGGTTAATATTGTGTCTTTAAATCAACTTCTTTCAATATATTATTTCCTTTTAAGGCATCATCCTTGTAAATTTCTTGTGAAAATTTTTTGTCATCCTTTTGATATTTCAGTTGACGAACTAAAAACCACCCGTTTACGAAAAACAGACATAGGTGTCAAAAATAGTCCCAAATTACTAGACTTAGGTCCTGTATTTGTTCAAAGATGTATGTATGAATCTGTAGAATACTTGTGTTCATTTTGAATGTTAATAAAAAGTATCGTTGTAAAAATCCTTGAAGTTTTGTGACATTTTCTGCTGAAGGCGCAACAACATACAGCGGCGACAGCGGTAACTGCACGATGGAACATTACATTCTAAGCGAGATTGCAAGACGCGAAAGCTACGAAGCCGCTATTATTAAATTTCTTTTTTTTTTTTTTCTTTTCTTGAAATTATTCACATTACAGTATCTGCAATTAGTGAAAAGGGAGGGGGGGGATGTTCTTCAAAAGCTAATAATAACCCTAGGGGTAAGGCTGATTAGCGTTTTGAAACCGAAGCAGAATTGTCAGCTATAACCCGATGGAGCTACATTTCAATTGGCTTAGAGTAGCAATTTCGCCTCAGAACAGCGGTGTCTTTAACCAAGTTGTGAAATTAATAGCATTCGACGTAGAACCAACTTTCTTTGTTCCAACTACCTACAGGCTATTGCAGTCTCAAAATATTTAAAAAATACAATACTATCCACCTTATAACTTGGAAAAGTTGTTTTTAATTGTTAGTTTGTGTTCAGAACTCTAATATTTTAGCTTTGAATCTATATATGTAAATTAAAAAATAAACAAAAATTATGAATCGAAAAAGAGTTAAAGCCCAATACAAATTCCAATTAGATTTAATAATATTGGAAGTTTCAAAAATATAAAGTTGTTGTTTTTCTGCAGATTACAATTTTTTTGTTTTAATGTGGAAAAACATTAGGATAAAAAGTCGTCTTGCAAAACGATACAGTGTAGCCTTACTTCTTCCCAGCAGAGTGAGCTATTTGAACTATTATAATGTAGAACAAAATATAATTACAGGAGATTGAGTAAAATCTTACCTGTAAATAACTACCCTAACATATCTTGTGGCTGCTTTACACGTTCTCGAAAACTTTGCAGCTGGGCGAAAACGACGTCGCTTTACACATGCCAGTGGCAAATCTTGTTTTTTCTCTCGTTGAGATCGCGATTAAAAATGCTGATCGTCAAGGCCACAAAGAAGTTGATTTTGCAGCATCAGTTTTGCTATTAATTCTCAACTCATTCCATAGCAGAGATGAAGAAAAAGGAAAAAAAAGATCCTGGCTCAAGAGCATGTGATGGATGAAGCCGTGGCTGGAAACCACGAACAAAAGTAAGTCCGAAATTTCTGATCGTAGAAACCTATGGTAACAACAGCAACTTCTCACTCACTTATACCGTTATTTATCAACTATCATCATAAATAAATTATATACAAAGTTGCATAAGCGGAATTTCAGCATTTTGATTGGGGGGGGGGGGGGAAAAAAATAACAAGAACTAGATGGGTATTTGAATGGGGGGGGGGGGGGCAAAACTTAAAAGTATTTTAAATTAACACTGC
>JAFIDM010002131.1:84543947-84651626 GCA_023159025.1 Thereuonema tuberculata | reverse complement strand
GGGGGGGGGGGAGACAAACATTACGAGAACTAGATGGGTACTTGTATTGAGGGGGGGGGGGCAAAACTTAAAAGTATTTTAAATTAACACTGCAGGTAACTTGTCGATAATTTAATTCATGAGAAATATGTTAAGAGTCAAAAGTGAATAATGCTTGTCGACTTATATTTACGAAAGAATCATCTGTCGCTTCTTCTCGGTTGCATGGCCGCCTCACTTCCCGGATTTAACTCCAAGCAACTTTTGACTGTGTGGTTACTTGAAATCCAAGATCTATCTTGGCGAGGTCCGGAGCTTGACTACTTTATAGGACACTGGATCACGAGCTGTGATGAACATTCCTTCAGATATGTCACGTTCTGGTGTAGAGAATGTTGTGTACAGAATGCAATTCCTAGTCCACAAAACGGTGATACCTTGGAAATCTGTGCCATATCCGCACGGGGAAAATGCATGTGCATTTAAAAGAAATGTGTAAAAACTGCGTAAAAGGTGATGTTTCAGGTCAGTTTCGTCTTTGTTATTCATTTGTCTGTCCATTGCAACTGTTATACATTGCACAGCGCCACATTTCCCCCTATCGGCGACTTTTTGAATTACTTTTTTTTTTCGCGGAATCCACCTTCCCATGTCTTTATTTGTCTCCCCACCAAATTTGGTGTCATTCCGGTTGTTCGATCGACCTACAGATGGCTTTGAGCAGCGTCAGTTTAATTACGGCCACCTTGTACTTTTGTTCTGTAGACATGCTGTCTATTTGAACGATTTCTTACTTTTCAACAAAGCAATAGTTCTCATGAAACAACTATCTTTAATGATCACTATTTTTTTTTGGTAAAACTGCATATTACGGTAACCGGAAGTGGTTTTTTTTTTTTCCTCTTTGCAAAATATGGCACGTTTTGGAACTAAATGTTTGAAATTTAGTAGAAAAATCCAAATCCAATACAAAAAAAGGATCTCTTGCTAGAATGCGCCATACTCAATATTTACAAAAGGTTATGGTTGCTAATCAGTTAATACCAACAAAGCATCCACTTCCGGTTACCGCATAATGCAGTTGAACCAAAAAAAAAATAGTTTTTGTCCTCTTATTCACCTGAGGAAGTTTCTCATACAGAGAAACGAAATATTTTGAACATTAAAGATAGTTGTTTTATGAGAATTATGGAGTAAATCACCTATAGTTTTATGAAAGCAATAGTTTATGATATGTTTATCTTTTAGTCACTTGAGGACATTCAGTAGGCCTACTTCACTCTCTAGGTCCGTTGTTGTTGTATTACCATAGTGACAGTATGGGTTGTACTATTGTATAAAGACTTTAAGATGCTGGTTCTGTAGTTTAAGAAAATTAGAAACTTATGTGACTCGCTTTCTGCGATGTGCCTGCATAACAAGAGAAATGGTGTTTGGACCAAATCGAGGGTCATTCCGAAACGAAAAGTATGTTTTTTTTCTTTTGTTTTTCCAAACGAAACATCCTGGAAATGGTGAACCCTCACTTAACCTAACCTACAGTTAATTAAAAGGAATTTTTTTTTTTTGGTTTACGAAAAATAGCCGCCACGCCGGGTGTTTTTTCCCAAAGACGCTACAAGCTGTTGCTTTGAAAATGTTCAACCACCGCTCGCGACAGAGTTCCAAATAAAACTCGAATTGTCTTAAAAACTAAAAAAGAAAACCAAAATTTTCCATCGGTTTCTATTAAAAAGAAAGTAAACACTTCAGAATTGTTTGGTTCGAAAATAATGAAAAATCCGGGTACGACTTGAGGACATGGTACGATTTGTTCTTTTGTTTTTTTATCCTGGGCACTAAACGATGGCCGGTCTGGAACTTCTTTTAGAAACCGGAAGCGGAAGTTGATGTCTGAAATATCAATTTTTAAGAAAACAAGCAGAATGAAATGGAGAAGACGTAAATTTTTGCTGAAAGGAGCTATAAACATTAAATCAAAAAATCACCTTCAATATTTACGGAAAGCCATGTTTTTCTGAATGGGGCCAACATCATTAAAGCATAGAAAAACCCATTATATGCTAAAACTGATCATAATCATTAAAGCAGAATTAAACCCTATTTACGAAAACCTTTTGCTTGCTAAAAGGGCCCACTTCCAGTAAACCATGAAAAAATATTACGAAGCCTATGATTGAATGAAATGTATTGGAAGGATACTCCCCTTAAAAACAGTTCGACCTACCTTTCATTGAAATCCATGTGCGTGGAATGATTTTCGTTTAATCTTCGTTAATACCATGACTGAAAGTGAAATTATTAATTACGATGCAATGTTGGTGTATTGCATCCTGGAATCTAATGTAGCATGGTTATTTCATTCGCAAAAAATTAAGAAAAATTAAAAAAAAAAAAACAGAAATAAACAGGTGTTTCGTACGAATCTGCCATATTGAATTCTAAAAAAATAGAGCCCATGTGATACGGCTGTCACGTGATCAAATGCGAATAACATCATACTCATATCCTTCCGCAAACTCGTCGAAGTAAACAAAAAAACACAACTCCGCAGCAAACACAGCATGCTATTGGCAGTACCACGTATTCAAGTCAACCCAAAATCCGTTGTAATCCTTCTGTGTTTTACACAATAACCAAAGATGCTTTTGTTTTTCTAGTTTTTTACTTTCAAAAAAAATATATGGATCATACACTGAGTAATTTATTTACTCTGCTAGCAAGGTTATGGGCAGCAGAAATGACTTCAGCTTGGACTATTTTGTCCAAAAATAACGTCGAATCGAAGATAGGCTTAACGTGTAACAAATGAAAACATGAGGATGAACTGTAACTGGAATATTTCTTCCGAAATTACACTGAGTTTAAAAATTATTTTTAGATTCGACATGGCTGTTGTTTCTTATCACAAATTATGATTTGAACGATTAAGCGGTCGTAGGCCTAATTATCAGGCAAGGAAATTTAGTTATGAAATGCTTCTAAAGATTTTAATCAGAGTTTACAATAATCTAAATATTTGTATCTTTCTATCTTATTCAATTTCGATTTATCGGAAACATACTAAGGCGATACGTGATGTGGACACAATTCAAAAATATTTCTCTTTCAAAAGTATGAAAACTCCACATACTAAGGCGATACGTGATGTGGACACAATTCAAAAATATTTCTCTTTCAAAAGTATGAAAACTCCACAATGAAAACGTCTTTCACCAGTTGTAATCCTTTTAATTCTGATTTGTTGGTTAGCAAATGGGAAGGTGCTGGAGGACGTACTGATCAAGAGCGCTTTAATCCATTGCTGCAAGACAATGGGAAAAATTGTATTAAGTTAATATTAATCAAGCAAATAAAGATAGCTTAATGCTAAATACGATATGGTACTGTGGGTGGCATTCCCAATGTCACATTAGTTGCCCGACACTTCGCTGCATGCCTCAAGATTTCCGCTCTGACTGATTGCAGGAAAGCACTACTTCGCAATGTGACAATGGGAATGCCACCCACAGTACACTTGATTCCTACTCTATGGAATGCATTATACATAAAATAACTGATACCAGCTTTTGTATCCAACAATGTTGGCATCAAAACCGCGAGTCGTCCAGTGAACGATATTAGTTGCATAGTTATGAGTTGTGAAAAAGTGGAATTAACATCCAAGATATGTTTTAATAACATTTGGTGGTTACATAGTATTCAAGTCGATAATGACTCCTTTATCTTTGCTCTGAAATGATAATTACAAAGTTATTCATATGATCTTATGTTAGGTCCAGAGATGTCAGAAAGAAAAACTAAAGACAATCTGGTGCTTTTTATCATACACAAAAGAGCGAAAGAGACATGGAAACTGAAAAATTACGTGGGTCAATTCCGAAGTTCATGAAATAAGATGAGGATGAGGACGAATCGTTATCAATAACATTGGCACCCACAATGATCTTGTCAGCTGCATCGGTATTGGAGGGCAAAGGCTGTTTTTTGGCGTCATTTAAGTACCAATGGTAATTTGATGGTAGAATGCCAATCAACTATTGTTAAAATAGATCTTATTCGCTTCCATAGCTACTTCGTCACTTGCCAATTGCCAAAGAAGAATTTGGATCATAATAAATTATTGCAAAAAAAAAAAAAAATACGAAGTGTGTTTTTTAAGTAAGTACCATTTTGAAATTACAAACACCCAAGTGTACTTTTTTTATCAATTTTATTTTTACATGAAAGCCTGTACTTTAATCTACTTTTCAACATAATTTCCACAAATATTAAGGCACTTGTCGTATTGTAGAACCAGCTTTTGAATTCCATCTGCATAGAAATCTGCTGCCTGATTTGATAAACAATCCCCTTACTCAGCATGCTACGCCTTTTGTTTTGGATTGCACAGCGCAGTTTAGTTAAGGTCTCACAATAAGTCTCAGAATTTATTGTCCCCATGAGGCAAAAAAATCCACAAGCAACACACCCTTCCTATCCTAAAACACAGTACACATGATTTTTCGGGCTGAAATGAGCTCATGCTGGATACCGAAAATGTTGACTGAGGTGTACAAACCAAACGTTTAGCCAGTGCGTTGACTTTTCTCGAGCAATACAGTAATTTTGGTGATGATTTTTTAAGCCAAATTGTCACAGGTGTCAAAACAAGGTGGCTGATGTTTCGCCAGAATTGAAACAACAATCCATGGAATGGCGGCATTCAACATCACCCAGAAAGTGAAGTTCAAGCAAACAATTTCAACCTGAAAAATCATGTGTACTGAGTTTTGGGATAGGATGGGGGTGTTGCTTGTGGATTTTTTGCCTTGTGGGGACACAATAAATTCTGAGACCTATTGTGAGACCTAAACTAAACTGCGCTGTGCAATCCAAAACAAAAGTTGTGGCATCTGAGTAAGGGGATTGTTTATGAAATCAGGAGGCAGATTTCTATGAGGATGGAATTCAAAAGCTGGTTGTACGATATGACAAGTGCCTTAATATTGGTGGAAATTATGCTGAAAAGTTGATTAAAGTACAGGCTTTCATATAAAAATAAAATTGATAAAAAAAGTACACTTGTGTGTTTGTAATTTCAAAACGGTACTTACTTAAAAAAACGTGCCTCGTAAATATTTAATTTTGTGCATCAGAAGAGACAACAAAAAGATTTTAAATAATTAAACAAAGGAAATATGTATTTCATGTTTTGTATGTTTCAACATTTCTTGTTAAATCTTGACGAGATTTTTCGAGAATTTAATCGGCCTACCACTTCAAATTTTCAGGCTGGAATTCTGTTATGATTTTGGTCAACAATGCAGCTTTTTCTAGAAGCATCTACGAAAATTTAATGAAAAGCTGACCTCTATTCGGGAATGTCAATTGAAATTTGTCATGTTACAATTCAAGAATTATTCCTTGGATTTTATCCAGTATTAAGGAGATCTGTGGTGGATTATCTCATAGCACTTTCCTTTCCCTTTTACCTCGTGCTATTCCATTGTTTCTTTGTTAGTTATTGCGCTGGGTAGGACCGTCAAGTCCCAATGTCCAAAACCCCCATTATCATTTAGAATGAAAAAGAATATATCGTAGTAAATGAACCACAGGAACTTCTTGAAGGCTATAGAAATGTTGGCAAACTTTGATCTTATTATATCAGAACATGTGATTAAAAAAAAAAAAATCCCAATTTGCTAAAGGTTATATGCCTCATTATACACGAAGTTAGTTTTTATGTTGGAAAGCCCACCTCATAATGCATTGGTCCATCTTTTTTGTACAATCAATGCTTGTAGTGCCTAGAAATAGATTCCACACATCCTCCATATGTGATTTGACCCTTGTCCACTGCAGCCTGTGAGGGAGGATCAAAGCTCATCAACAGTTAGGGAAGTTTCTCGGCCAAAGCAATATGGCGAAAGCGTGTTCGTTCAACCACTATCCCAACTGTGCAACCAAGGGATAGAGTTTCACGCAAACATTTCCTTATTACATAAAGGTGGAGAAGTGTGTCTATTTACTGCGGCCAAACTGTCCGAACATGACGTTGATACTGTGGTACTTGGTTATCAAACAGAATTTGGAAACTGGGGGGGGGGGCTATTCCTAATGCAATCTAACTTGGTGCAGGTCATGCTTTCAAATTGCAATAATATATGTTTTACCATGAGGCATGAAAGGTTTTGAAAAGAAAGAAAAAATGTTTCTCAGAAATTCTTGACTATTTTTTAAATTAAATAAATTAAATTATTTCTTGGATTTTATCCAGCATTAACACAGAAACTCATCATCGGAGATATGTGGTGGACTGCCTCCTAGCATTTGCTTTTCCCATTTACTCGCTTGCTGCTTCATTGTTTCTTTAATTCTTTTAAGTGCTGGGAGGACAGTGAAGTTCCGATTCCAAGAAAACAGGTTGCATGTTTTAAGTTTGTACGTTCAGTAATGATATAGGAGATGTTGTGAGTAAATTACTGTATTCCTCAATTTAATGTAAATGAATCTTTGAAGGATATTTACCAGCTTATTAAATTCCAAAGGGCTGTAAGATCTGATGAAGCATTCAATAAATATATTTAGCCTCAGAAGTGAATGTGGAGGCAGAATTTCCAGTTTTAAAAATAGAACTAAAGTTCGTTACTTTGACTATGAATGAATCAAAAATCTAAAAGAATAGTTTAAAGTACAATTTTATCTTAACTAGCATTGACTCAGCATTTCGACAAGTATTGCTTAAGAAATTAATGATTTTAAATTGTTGTTTCGCTTTTTGAATATTGATCACAATGCTACCTTAAACAGACACTTTAGTCAATATTAATTGTATGTAAACCATAAATCTGCCAACTCGTCAAAATATATTCTCCTCTGTGTTCAACGTAAATGCTGTTGTAGATTTCAACCTTCTATAATAAAGCCAATAAAAAGCTTCCTGAAAAAAAAAAAAAATCCCATTTCAAAATCAAACCAACTCAACTACTTCAAAGATGAAATGCAAATTTGGATGAATTAAGACACAAAAGAGAAAGTAATAGAAGAATTAGAAATAACAATCAATTTATTTTGCCAATAACTTGAGTAAAACTAAATCTTGCCTCCATTCGCTTGAGTCCAAAGGAAACATAATACCAGCACAGTTTCAAGGTGCAAGCATCAGTAGTACGAAGAACATGCAGAACATCCTCGTGCATGTCCAGGTCGTCCACGAATAACAAATGCAAGGGAAGATCGTCAGATTGCACGTGCAGCAAGTTCCACCCCTCGTGCCACCTCTTTGGACATTTGCATAGACTCCAACAGCACTATTCTTCGACGTATCCGTACAGCTGGGTTTCGTGCTCGATGTCCAAGTTGATGTGTACCGCTGACTACAGAAGCACTCCAATAAGACTCCACTGGTGCCAAGCCAGACGCCATTGGGAAGCTGAATGGAGATGTGTAGTCTTCAGTGACAAATCCTATTACTATCTTAGTACAGATGATGGTCGAGTACACATATAGTGACATGTGGGGTGAAGAGCTTCAAGACACACATGTGGTTCAACGCAACAGACGGCCTTCACATGGCGTTATGGTGTGGGGCGCCATATTCTAAGACTCTCGGACTACTTTAGTGTTTATAGTGGGCAATCTTAACTGGTCAACGATATGAATTGAGGTGGTTAGCCCATTGTACTCCCCTTTATGGCTACCATCCAAGGTGGAGTGTTCCGCTTGGCTGCAGCTGCTCTAAAGACTGTGGATGTCTTGACTTGGCCGGTCAGATCACCAGATCTGTCTCCAATCGAGCATGTGTGGGGCCACATGGGAGACAGATTGGTAGCCTTTCACATCCACCAAGAGATGTTGTTACCCTATGCCAACGGGTTGAAGCAGTATGGGCTGTACCACAGGACTTCATCCGCACACTTTATGACATTATGCAGCATCGGGTGAGCAGCTCCTGTAATATGCATGGGGGCTACACAGGGTATTGAAGTTAGCACCCTGTGTGTCATATTGTGATTACTGTGTATTGCAAGAGCAAGCAAATAAAATCAGTTCTTTTAAGTGACATGTACATTTCCTTCCTCTGCATATCTTACAATTTGGAAAACTCTTTCTAGAGGTTGCATTACTTTTGACGGTGCATGTACATTGAAATATACAAAATATGAAGTCAGGCTTGATAAAAAGACAATATTACATAAAAATAAAGGAAGAGAACAAGCAAAATCCAGTGATTATACCATATAGGTTGATGAAACAAATGACAGAGAAAAGATTAATTAATTACAAATGATAAAATGTGGAAAAGATTGTTAGTTTAAAAAAACAAAAGAAAGAATGAGCCAACAATGGTGGTGCTTAAAACGTGATGCAGAGATAATATTTGAAGAAAAATTTCCACTAGCCTTTGGATATTTTGCATAGTGTAACCAGGCAGAGGTGCATTAACAGAATAAGTTTCATATGTCGATTTGACTTTACACAGAATTTTGAGTTGGGGTCTGCTGGATCTTTGCTTATCTTTCTTTGTGCCTGAATGCTTCTAGTCAGGTCTAGATGATGTATTCAGGCATACGACGTCTAGATAAAAATGCAGGTTCAAGAGAATTTAACAGCAGATATATCGTAAATTCACTTGCTAGAACATGATTCATAATTCATTGACAAGTTCTATTAAGTTTTGTAACATGTTAAATAATGATGACAATTCAAATAGCATTTAATTAGTTTATTCATTTAAACAAGAAAGAAAAGTATAATAAAATGAATGAATAAAAACAGACAAGCATTCGGTGGGAAAATAATAAATATAAACACACACAAGATGTTTTTCTCCATGAAAGCTTCAGTCTTCAGACCATCAGGAAATACAATAACATTATAGACAAAATCCTAATGCATTATAATATCATACAATATCAATTAAATCTACAATAACTGATGCGTTTCAGTTCAAAACAGAAAGGTCAGACCTAGATCAAATTTCAACAAGATAATTGACCAGAAATGAACGATGAAAGACAGTGTCTGCCATAAAAGCTGAAATCTGACAATGTTGATCCAGTTCATATTTGATGGAGGACAGAATTAAAAGACTGCCAATGTTTGCTGCAACAACTACCTCATTTATGAATCGGGTGCAATGTTAGCTAATCATTTTGTAATATTAAAAGCACCCAGAATATATTTTCAGGTAATGACATCTCTGCTTAAGTAATACTGAATATATCGTTATTAATATGCTCACAAAATTAACTTAAATAAAATTTACATTTACCCAAAGTTAAATGCACAAATTCTTTTTAATTGTTAATTTACTTCTCAATAATGTTGTGTTGGTAGCAGCTGTCTGTAAATCAAACATTGTACAACAAAGGAAGTTAATGTAAATCTAAAATTTACTTAAATTTATCAACACTAAATACCAAACACATACAATCAAATGCATTTTATTACAGTAAAATATGAATATATTTGCCTTCTAAAGAAGTTAACCAGTTCATTGGCAGATTTCAAAGGAATAATAACGTACAATTAGAAATGAAATGGAATGCCAGGAGTATTATTATACACAACTGATCAAAAATTGTTAGAAATATTCTAAATAAATACTGAAATTGTATAAATTGAAATATAGTTTCATCTTTCCTTTTACAAATAAAGGTAAGTTGAATATAGCGTAAATGAATAGTTATAAAGTAAAACAACCTTAGCAAGATTGAAGGGAAAAAACTTCTATTTACACCAACATCAATCACTAACATGGATTTCACATATAAACAAATAGAGTAATAATACAACTACGGAAATGAATATTTATATGAATAAAATTACTTTCCCAAACTTCAAAATATATATAATATTGTGGTTGATTTCCCCCCCCCCTTACTTTTTTCTCTCAAAACATTGGCAAATAAACTTTCCTTCAATCTTCTAGTGGTAATAAATACTACAATCACTAAATATTTTAATTTTTTTTAAATAAATGCAACGTAACATTGACAACGTTTCAAAATATGTGGATACGGTCATACTGACTTTCAACAATTGGAGAGTAACAATGTGCTATTAAAGAGACTAAATACATCATGGAAGACATGTCTAAAACAAACAATACAACATATAAATTGCATATTACATTATCTTCCAAGTATACTTTATAAAATAATGCAATCAAAGGGTGATAAAAGTAATAAGTATCAATAAGTCACTGGGAAAAAAATCAGGGTATTAAGCAAGGAGATTTATTATAAGATATAATATCAAAACATAATATTTTAAGATCATATTTATAGATTTATAAATAGAATTCATATTTACATTTAGTTGCTATGTAATTTACATATAACCTTTCAGGATAATAATAAAGTCATAGAATGTAATGACTTTGAATATATGTATGTATATAGATATTAATAGGTAATTAATCTATGGAACTCTTAAACCATATTTATTAGTCGTGGAATGCTGGACTTAGAATGGACAATTTGATTTTCTGTTGTTGAGAAAAAGCTGTGATAGATTGGAAAGAGACAGGCAACAATAAATGGAAAATGAAGGTATAGGAAAAAGTTGATGTTGTTTCTGCTTTGTAATGAAAAACCCTCGAGATGCTTTCAAATTTTTGAAGTTTTTGTATGAATTAATTTAACAGAGTCTTGAATAATTAATGACTTGACGTATTTTTAGGTGGAAGAAGGTATAAAAAGCTGAAACTATACTCAAAACAGTTATGTACTAAATAAAATAAAAGTTAATTTAAAATGAGTATCAAACTTTAATTCAATTTCAATTATTAGGAATCCGTCAAGTTAAAAGTATCCTTTACCAAATTTTCTTAATATATTAATTTTTTTAATTACATTGACCATTTGCAATTTTTTTTGTAATTATTTTAACCATATCATTAAGACAATATTTAAAATATTAGAATATGTCATTCATTCCCTGAACTTTAGTGATTAAAATAATTCAGACTAAAGGATACATTTGATTATATTACAGACTATCTGGAAAATGAGGTAATTAATAGTGTCTTTTTATGCAGGCATTTATCTGCTATATAAATATTTGAGGTAAACACAGAATTGCATTATGCAGTTTTCTTTCCTAATATAAATAGTAAGTTAGATCATCTGAACCATTGAAAAACAGCTGTTTTAAGACAATGTCTCTGTTCTTGTATCATTTAAGTGAGATCTGCTGAATATGGGCAGCACTCTTTCAAAACCAACATCATCTTTTCAATGTGCACATTTGATGGCTGACCACAGATTCTTTTCTGACCTAACTATTGGTAGGTAAATAACATTTCAATTCAAAAATGCAACTATATTTCACAGTCACAGTCACATACCACAGGCAAATCCCACGGTGATCAATAAAAAACAGATTTTAGCCAGAACCTGTTATCACTGTAACATAAGACAGATAACAATAATTTTGATCACTCGTTCGGTATTACCTTATCTTCCAGATATCTTTTCCAACAGAAGTAATTAATTGAGATTTTTTTTCTTTTCTTATGAAACACAATGCTAGGCTTAGGAAATATTCTATTAGAAGAATTTTCAATGTATTTAAGTCATTATTACAAAAAAACAAAAAAACATGAACCTTTATGAACATAAACTTTATCAAACAAAAAAATATCATCAGTTCTATAGTTCAAGCCGATTATAATATTTACTTCAAATTTCCTGTAATTTTATTTTCAGTATATTTTTGTCCTGTGAATAAAGACTTTTAAAGTTTTTTTTTAAATTCCATGAGATATAAAGAACTATACGGAATGCTTTTTATACAATCTTTCCATGCAAAAAACAAAACAACCCAAATTATTTGATCATAAATTTAACTATTACTTAGTTTTTGGAGCTCTCCTTTTCCAGTAAATGTCTTAAGATTTTTATTTTATGCAATTTTTTAATAATGAAGTTTGGATTTCGAGAAAATAAAAATCAGCTATTTTAATCTTGTCTTTACATTTTTAAGAATAAGCTTTCTGCTTTACTGTGCTGCATTAATCATAGATCCTCTCTTTAAAAAGGAAATAAATGGAGGATTTTTCATCATTTGCTTAAGCTACAATGTCTTTGAAAGGTCAAATTTCTGATTTTGGTGTTTCTGTTCACATGAATAGTGAAAAGGCTTATTTTACTTTCTTTAGGACTTGCTCTGCTATCTTTTACCATTGTTATGAAGATAAGATGGACTATACTGTCAGAAAAAGAACTCAAAATGTTCTCAATAGCATTTCGAAAATTGTTATTGACATTTTAATATAATAATTATCACTGTTAGGTAATTCAGTACCACAGCTACCTCTTAAAACAAAAACGAGAATGCAATCCTGAATAATGACACTTCAAAAAGCATTATTTATTCAGTGCACATTAAGTCTTTATCTTTTATTAGATTTGTGAGTCTGTCATCAAGTTTTAATGTGATATTCATTTCCAATAATGTAATCAAAATATAACTTTAAAACAGCTTTCAAAACATATTTTTGAGGCAAATAAAATGCAAGGTGACATCTCCTCTTTCAGCAATAAACTACAGGTCGTTTTATAATACATTAAAAAAATTATTAGCATTCAAATTATATTGCACCAGAACCTTAAAGAAGTATCTTTAAAAAAAGTTAAATAAAATGATGGAAAAAGTCTCAGTACTTCAATGGAAGATCTGGTAGGAAGACATGTCGAAGATTTAAATATGTCTGTGATTTGGATTTAAACAAATTTAAATAGAAATAGAGGAAAACTCAGCCGTTTCAGGGCTCATCCAATGCTGTTCTTTCCCTTCACAATATATCCCTTGATAATTTAGAGGGATATAACAAAGCTTCCATCTGTATATTCCTTTTCTTAATGTCAAGACAATTCAAAATGGTAAAAAAATTAAAAATAAGGAGATTTATATTTTGTAAAAAGTTAAAGAGCCCTATCCTATCATATTAGCATACATGTTAATGCATTTTATTTATCTTCTTACTATCTTAGGTGAAGTAAGTTAAAAAAAAATTGAAGTTGAAATATAGATAATATATATATATACAGAATAAGTAACACTATGATTTACTTTTATTTCATAAATCATGCGTTATTATAAACTTATCTGTTTACAGCAAAAGAACATTATACAACAGCTATTAAACACAAAAACTTCTGGAAATCAAAAGATTCTAGATGATATTTAACAATTCAAAAATAAGATGATGAATTATTAATATTAAATAGAATATTATTTTTTATTAATATTTTTTTTTAAATATATGTACTTTATGCATTCAAGATTTACATTAAACAATCTAACAAAATATGTATATATACATTTTATAGTAATTCCTAGCTATCCAAACATTTACGCGGCTTTTGTTTTTTCGTCTTATGCATTTGCATAAATTAAAACATATTAGGTACTCCTACAACGTGAATGGTAAAAAGTTAAAGTGGACAACTTAGCACAGGATTTTCTCAGCAAACTTTACAAAATAAACAACAATGAAAAGAGTACTTACAATTATAAAATATTATGAACGAGGCTCCAATTAAAATTTAAGGAAATGTTTACTTACAGAATAACTAACAATATCTAACTTCTTAGAATATGCTATTCACAGTAAGAGAGATTTTCTTCCATCCAAATGGACTTCCTGTATATTTGAACAAAAGCATTTGATTGTGAATGAACAGGAATCCATAAGCCTTGCATCTTGTAGTATTCTGCAACAACAAGATAATCTTAGTTGATAATCCCATAAAGAAGTACAACAACACACAGCAATATTGTACTGGAGAAACAAAACTAATGCAGATTATTCCTTGTATCAATTATAAATCCATTTTCGTACTGGATAGGAAGCAATGTTTGTTAATGTTCTATAATGACAGCTTTTGTTTCATTTCACAGTACTTTTGCAGAAATTGCCTTCAAAACACAAAATATACATTAAGCATTCTAACTTTGTAATCAACAAATGATTTGGATGAACAAACATTATTAAAATAAACAAACATTAATAAACTGTAATATAGCCTCATACAAACCAAATTAAGGCCTGTGTCACTTAACAGAAACGAACTAATTTTTATGAATGCTAAAGGATCCACTTTATGCTGAAATACAGGATATTTGGGACATCAAAGATACACAAACACTGCTGGCAACTTTACTAGTTCTGTCTTGGATAACAGTTAATCCAATTGGTTTCAAAGGTTATAAATCCTATATTTACCATCGAATAGATGCTTTCCTCTCTGAAGCTCACTCTGTCAGATGCTCCTTCCACAATCTGAAGCTTATATATCTAATTCACAGTTTTGCTTCTGTTTTTTTTATTTTATTTTAATTAGTAATAGAAGGGTTTGGTGTTGCACGAGATAACTGAAGACGATGCAATTGAAGTCTCTTCTCCTTAGTTAAATGCAGTCTGGGTTTTGACAGAACTTCTGTCTTGATTCTGATTGAGGCAAGTGAAACATGCTGATCCCTTACTTATCTCTGCTGCATGTTCCACTACTGCCTTCACTAGATCCTTTGATTACGTAATGACAACACCTTTGTGGACGCACGGGCCGTTGTCTCCTTCTAAGAGTGCTGGCCACAGGTAGGTTTTGATGTGATCGGATTCCTGATTGGAGATGTGAAAGCGGACATGCATGTCCCGTCTGAAGAGGCGGGTCTCATACTCCACAACAAAAGGAGGTGTCTGGTTGCTCAGGCCCCAAGCCAGCTTCACACAGTCCCTGATATATTGAACAAGGCCCTCACACGTCTTTAGACATGGATAGTCGTACAGAGTAGCCCAAATCTGAGAGCATACCTCCTGCAATAATCAAAAAGAAGGGATATTATTAGCAATGGTTTTTTTTATAATAAATTTAAATAGTCAGAGCGAACACAATCAATTATGGCAGCTT
Organism: Thereuonema tuberculata; assembly: GCA_023159025.1. Lineage (NCBI taxonomy): Eukaryota > Metazoa > Arthropoda > Chilopoda > Scutigeromorpha > Scutigeridae > Thereuonema > Thereuonema tuberculata. The sequence goes on along the minus strand of JAFIDM010002131.1, from coordinate 84,636,744 downwards.
CAATTTTTGTAAAAATCCAGACAAAAACAAATAAACAAAAACAATAAACAAACAATTCAGTTAATCTTTCTTATCGAGAAAGTTTTAGTAACTAGTTTCCAATTTTCATATCTGCCAATACAAGTTAATATTCTAAATTACAAAAAAACAAAAAATAAGAAGAAAATTGTTTTGAGGGAGACACATTCAACTGTTGTTCTGAGACTTTTTGAGTAAAGATCAGCCATTATTATCTGATAATTGCTTCATTCAAACTGATTCAAATTCCAGATATGATACAGGGGCTTCTTCAGTCTCCCTGTATGTGATCTATAAATTAAGAAATTGGTTAGAGAGATCTTCACCTTAAGTTCTAAACTCTCCCGCATAATAAACCTTGAAACAATAGTCCAAATGAGTATATTTAATAAATAACACAACTTAATGCTGAAATTCATAACACAATAAAACTATTACAAAAGATTACTATGGTAACATAATTCGAAGTCATTTTCTTAAGTGAAGAATTTATTGAAATAAATTATTTCTATTAAGGTGAAATGAATCTCAATTGAGGAATGAATAAATGAAGGAAAAAAAAAAAAAAAAAACCGATTGAAAAGGAAATAAAATACAAAAGAAATAAAAAGATTTAAATTAAATTTGAATAAAAGCAGAAACAAAATAATGTCAAATTGATCCTAATAATGACATATGGTATTGGCTACAGCCAAGTGTTCCTGATCGAATGTCTCAGTTACTCTCATCTGGGTGCAATTCTTGGTGGTTGCTTGCTTCCCTTCTTTCTTCTTTGCTTGTCTTCAATGGTTGTGATACTATAAACCCCCTCCTACGGTATACCAAAACAATGATTTATTTGGCAAAATAATCTAAGTTACTGTCACTTATTAAAAATGAATGATGTATAAGACCAAAGATGTTGATAAGATGAAAACGATCAGATGCTGAATCGATAAATGATAATACGAAAGAAAGCTCATCAAGCAACTGGACTGAAAAATTAAAAGAAGGAAGTATTAAATTTTAAAATCATACTGTAGCTGTAAACCTTGGTAAGTTAAATAAGAATCTCATTTCTGCAGTAAATACAACTGTAGAAATTATTCTAATTGCAAAATAATATTATAGAACAATGCTTATAAAGAATTTACACAGAGATTAAATGATAAAAGCAGAAAGTATTTTTCAAAATCTTTTATCATTTCCTTCAATCCATGGGTTTCCCTAAATGAAAAGAAAACCCCACAAAAGAAAAAGAGAAAACTTAGAGCCTAACAGCTCTGAATCATATATTGATCTAAACAAGACCTCGAGTTTGATTGATAAGTCATATGAACTAATTCCTTGTTAAAGCTTAACAGTGGTTAAGATATGTTCATCAAACCATACCCCTGAAGAGTAGCCAATTTTAGAATTAAAATGAATGTATTCATTAAAAGCATTAGGCTTTTCAATGCTGATTGGTAAAAGCTATGTCGAATTGGCTGATCCTTATTTTCTTAATACAGTGACATTTGGTATGAAAATAAAAACACTTGTTTAATATTATTATTGGTGTTTCATTGTTATCTATGCTAGCGAAGAGTGAATGTTGGAATGAAGAAAGCTGATTTCAAGGTCATCTCTGCTACAGATCCTTGCCTTTTTTTTTTTTAAATATTGCCAGTATTGAGTAAGTGTATGATAATGGTACTCAAAATTATTACCTTAACAAAAATATTACTTATGAATGAATCAACAAATGGTATTTTTGGAAGATTACCAGATGCTACACAGTATTGAGAAAGGGAAGCCTACAAAAGATAACCACACTTGTCATAATTTGGATTGACTTTAGGAGAAACTGAAAGCCAAGATTGGCATGAAAAGGAGGGTTCACAACATGTTCAAGCGCTACTGAATTAAGCAACAAAACGAAATGTTAAAAAAAAATCTAACAGTGCCTGTTCACGAGGATTCATGTGGACTTCTCTGCACAGAAATCAAGAGAATAAAGAAGTTGGATTGTTGAGAGGTGAGTTAAAGGAACTGAGAATGTTTTTTTTTTTATTTCTGATTCTCAACAAAAAAAACGCAAAACAAGATACAGGCAAAGTTGCCAAACATCAGATTATTGCTGATTGCATTACAGTAAAAAAAAAGTTAATATGAAAAAAGAGAAGTCCACAGCAGCATTGATTTTTTATAATGCTTTACTAGATTGGTTACTCAATGATTGGAAACCCACAAGTGTTCATTTTATCTCCTCTACTGAATAAATATCTATTAAAAATAGTTCAATACTATACAAAGATTTCTGATCCTGGTTATCTTAATCAAACAGTGTAAAATCTTTTCAATTAAATGTTAGTTGTGAAACTGTATTCACATTCTTTATGAAATTTTTTATATGCAGACATTATTTATGTAAAAATATTACAAGCTTATATGAAAGTAATAATTCATTGAAGTTACAGCAAATGGTTGCATAAGATGACACCAAGGCAGAAAGAAGGACCAAATTTAAATGTTAATCAAGATAAACGTGTTCAATAAAATTAATACTTTAATATGTAGGTGATAAATAGAAATTATTCTAATTTTGGTCAGCTTTATTTTGGATTTTGAGGTAAAAAAAAAACAACAACTTAAGAATCAATGCATCTTCATAATGGATCAATGTAGTATTGAAAGTATAAAGCTGCTTCCTACAAGACTCCGTTTATTAGTATCTCTTGCATGAGTTCTTAATGTAGAAGGTTGAATAATCATTGCAATTTTTCATTCACTGCTTACAATGCTGCCTCCTAATTTGTAATACTGCAGACGTACCATTGCTCTTATCCGAAGACAATCCTGTTTAGTTGCAGATAAATGTTTTAAAACCAGAAATGCAGAAAACAAAATAAGCCCATTAAATGGTTTGTTAATTCAAAAGAAAGCAAAGAAGACCATTTGTATGATTAAAACAGTGATAGAATGAACAATGCTTATTCTTTAAATTCTTGAAAGCATTGATTAAATAAGCATTTGTGCATGTTACTTTGTTATAGTATACAGGCTGTAGAAATGCACTTGGTTGGATAATAATAACAATTAAAAAAAAAGTGATTGCAAAGGAATCTGGACTGATGTCATATGTAGAGTTAAGGTGAAATTGTATTCTTTGGCCAGATGACAACATTGAAAGATATTGGAAAGATCATTTTATAGATATCTATGAATACTTGCTATATATTTATATAATGTTATAAGTTATAATATCCACATTGGATAATATTGCTTTTATATGTTGAAAGAGAAATATTCTTGAAAGAAAAAAAACATTTCACATAAGACTGTTTAAAAAAGTTAAAAGGTGTCCCCCACAACAGACCTAAGTGGCCCTTGGGGTTGCGGGAGGTAAGGCTCCTAGCATTCCTTGACCAAAGGGACTAATTTGAGATTGGATGATCAGCCTGACTTTAAGCCTCTGGAAAGAAATCTGGTACCCATTCAACAGAGGGTTAGGTAGACCCTAGGATCACCTGTAGGGGACTGGAGTATGGAAAAATCCTTAAAAAAAATTAAAGAGATTGAACCCACTCTTACCCACTTGGCTACTGGGACCGCACGTAAACTGGTTTGCTCATCTTTACAGTCACTGAGAATGGGCTACAGTTGGATTAGTCAAACATGCAATTTGGAAATAGAAAACAAGTTCTATAAATGTTATTAAAAATGAATGACAGTTGACAACAGAACCACTGAAGTATCCCAACGAAGAAATATCTGCCGTGGATTATAAAAAAAAAAAAAATTTGCAAAAGGCATAAGATGGAGTAAAATACTAACTAACACTTAACTACAAGGTAGCTTTTTTTTCTGAACAATCTCAGTCCATATTCCAATGATTTGTCTGTTGATTTTCTGGTCATATATTTTTGTTACCAATTATCCATTTAACAATCATTTATGTAGTCATGTATCTGTGGAATTTTAGTTTCTACCACAAAGAAATTTATTTGTGAATTCTTAGGCTTGAGTTCGTGTTTGTTTGTTGGATTTCCCAAACTCCAGAAAATCTGAAATAATTAAAATTTCCAATACAAAAAAACAAAAACAAAATCAGCAATCGAAATATCAGAAAATAAAGTTATCACAATTATAATAATTGAAAAAAAAAAACAAAAAAAAACTGATTTTAGCATTTGGTTTCTTGGACTTCAGGAATTTCACCAAAACAGCAGCAACAGGGATCTTTAGGGTCCAAACACACTTCTTCACGTGTACGGACAGTTTCGTATCATTCTTCTTCTCCTGCGTGTAAGTTTGTGCGCCTGGGATAGGCAAAGTCATCGCAATAGCAATATTCTAGCAGCTCAGAACCGCAGCAGCATGGGTGCATTCGAGACCTTTCCTTGCAAAATGTCGGGTACTTCCCATCCGACGCATTTATTTCAGTGTATATTACAGGACCAATCCTCGCCTATGCCTCAGACTCCACAAGCCAAAGCTCCGCCACGTGACGCCAACGATTCTTACCCTCCCCAAGGTGGGGCACTGACTCAGACATGTGGCGTGAAAGCTCAGTTTGTTGGAGAGATAATTATAAAGAAAGAGATTCCGCCGAGACCTCAGTCATGTCAGGAGGACATTAAAGCGAACGACTATCCATCTGCTCCCAGTCCCCTGCTCGAGAAGAGCCGGCCAGTAGCCCGTGCCACGACCCATGCATTCATGCGAGTAAGACTAGTACGAAACTGTCCGAACACGTGAAGAAGTGTGTTTGGACCCTAATGATTCAGCATTTATTTCATTTGGTTGGTGCTGCTAAAGTGGAACTGATCATTTTTCTTAAAAAGTTCTCATTTTATAGTTATGTGAGTACTATTCAAAATCACTGAATCATACTTATTGTTGAAATTCTTATCAATTGTATTTTTCTAATATGCTGTAAGAAGATAATGTTTAATGACTAAGCACGTGCTAATGTTGCAACAAGTTTAGGGTGAAAGGGTACTCTCACCCTTTTTCAAAACTGGGAATAATCTAATACTGTGATTTATCAACAACACTTATCAGACAGAGATGTATTTTAAAGTGTAATGAGAATATATGAGTTCAAGAATTACTTCATATCTATTTCACTATGCTAACAAACAACTCAAGAATATACTATGAGTATTGAGAATTGATGAAAATCGTTAATGTTTATAAAAGGGAAAAATCTATAAGTTTGTTTGTTTATTTGTCATTCAATCACACCCCAACGGTGCTAAGGATCTGAATGCAGGCATTTTGCATGTATGTAGTCTATGACACAGGGTCATAGGCTACTTTTCATCCTGTTCAAATACTTCCTGCCCTGAGGCAGAATGTTTTTTATCTTTCTGCAACAATTGATGCTAAGACGAAAAACTTTCTGTGAATGCGGGCGTTTTTTTCGTTTTTTCCCGCAAAAAACGTTCATTCTATACCAGGGGTGGGCAGATTTTTGTAAGGTAAGGGCTACCTCACGAATACTCCAAGTGGCGCGTTCACCTTAAGACTAAAAAAGAACAGAATCTCCAAATCCTCAACCAAAAAAAAAAAGAATCTCCAAATCCACGACCATGATTGACGTCTTGCCCACCCTGTTCTTTACGATATCTTTCTGCAGCCCTCATTTTCGTTCTGCGACAATGTCGCGCCGTCGCTTGATATTCTGCTTCTGGGACTTCCTGGGGGATAAGCACCCCCCCAATCTGAATGAAACAATTCCCAAACCTGTCAATAGATGTTGCTAGCACAATTTTAAATTGCGCTACAGATCTGAATGAAAAACTTCTCAAACCTGTCGATGAGCGCAGTTTTAAATCGCGCTAAATTTGGTTGACAATGAGTGCATTTAAGGAGATTGTTTGCAGGCCCGGACCACGATTAAATGAGTTACCTGATACTCCTATAAGGCGAAAATACAGTGATACATACGCAAGGTTTCCGGAGCAAAGCGATGATTGTAGGCTAGTACATAATATTAAAAAAAATCATTGTCTTTTACAGTTTATTCTAATCAACAACAGCTTACATTGTAAATTGACATATTATCGTCGTTACTTAGGCTGAGAATGAATGAGTAAAATAATTAGCATATCAGTGGCACATCTAAGTTAAAAAAAATAGAAAAGAATTAGGAAACAATTAAATCTTTTGTATAGTATAGATATACAGTAGACTCCCTCTTAACTGGCTTTGGATCAACTGGCCACCCACCTGCTGCACTGTGACTCCACATCGACAATTCACCGCTTGTGTTGTTTTGAACTGATTGTTTTACCGTATCAATCAGTCTCATGGCTGATTTATGCCAGTGAAGACATGCACTCAGTTTTGAGTGAGTATTTTTCATGAGTGTATTTGTGTGTTTCTGAATATAAGTTCTGTGAATAGGTTGAACAAAATTTTAAAGCTTTAGAGCAGTTAGATAAGGATGTAAAAATTGTTGTCTCTTTTATTGACCTTCTTCATATAATTAAACAGTAAAAGTACTTCAATTCACTTGAAAGCTAATTTGTAGTTTCGGCTTAAATGGCCACTTTGCCAACTGGCCTAGGGTCCCTTCTCAAGCTGAACAGTTGAGAGAGAGAAAGAGAGAGAGAGAGAGTCTACTGCACTTTTATTTCTATTTCTATTTTTTTATCAATATAAATTGTCCTATAACAAACCCATCTCTTGCTGTCCATGATCTATCAATCTATAATAGTCTTAAAAAGATAATTGATTAGTGCATTTCTTATCTGTTCTTATTTAGAGGAGACAAAAAAAGCATTTCAAAGATTATAGTCTAAACAATAAAAAAAGGAAAGGTAAGATAAGCCTTATAAGAAAAACAAAAAGTTGGATTAGGGCTCAAAAACAGAGTGGCAGACATTGTATTTTGACATAGCAAGGCAAAATGATCATAGATGGACAGTAGAAATTTTAAACTGAATTCAAATTCAAGTAAGAAAAGATCAAATTGCAAATCTATCAATATTATAGTAATTTATTTGTATTTTAATAATAATCTCAAAGAAGCTATTTAAAAAAGAATAGTGAAAATGAAATTGTTACAAATTCATCTGAAGAAGGAAAAATATGTTTGAAGTGAATGTTGGTAGCTAACACTATCAGCTAACGGTTGATGCCCTGAGTGTCAGATTGGAACTAATACTCTATGTTGACTATCTTGTGGTAGTTATTTTAAAGAGAGCTTTTAAGAACATTAAGATATTTAAGATAACATAATTTGAAATAACACAGGACGATGAATCCCATGCAGGATGAAATGGCCGTTCCCGATTCCTTCCGATAATTGAATCAGAAAGACAGTTTATTCATGTGCTGACCTTGGTTCTTATTCTGTTTGTTAACATAATTTGAAATGTTGGTTATCCTTTTCAGGGCTGGATTATCGCAAAGGCAAATGAGACAAATGTCTAGGGCCCGGTCAAACCGTCTATTTTGAAAAGATTTGTAAATAAAATAGTTTACTTTTTCTTGTGGGAGAGGGAGGGGGCCCGGTGAGAAGAAAATGTCTAGGGCCCCAAAGTGGGTTAATCCAGCCCTGATCCTTTCATTTAAGGTTCCATACTGTATAAATAATAAAAGAGAGGTGGAAAAAAATGTAAGTAGCTGTTGTTATTATTGATTAAGAGCATCTTAGAAGAATCCTTGATGAACATTCGATGACTGTTTTTTCACACTAAGGATCATTGGACTACAGTACATATGAATGATGTGTTAAGATGCAATATATTGGGACAGTGGTTTTTTTTTTTTTTTTAACAGAATCTTCCTATCAAGTGTTAGAAAACCTGTCAATTAAGTAATTCTTAATAAACTCCTTTGGCTTTCAAATATGATTTCATATCCAATATCAAAACTCACAAAGCAGTTTAGATCTACAAAGAGAAGATACTAATAACTATTATGAGACAACATATCTTACTGGAAATTACTCTAAATATGGAGAAGTGCAATATTTTGAAATTGTATTTGGCGTATGAAGTTGTATGTATTTGACAAAAAGTTTGTGATGTTAATTGAAACTCATCACCACTGGTGATGGTAATTAAGTGGTGTAAACTGTAACGGACACATCAGAAACTGAATGGTGATGGATGAACTTTCCAATAGGCAGATGACAAAGAATGAAACAATGAGAAAAAGTATCAAAAAGAAAACCACACTTATACTGGAGTAATGCAAAATGCTGAGAATTGGTTAGGAAATGAAACCAAAACAGTAAATGTTAATTTCAGCCAAACGAGATCTAAAGGCAACTGTTTTTAGAATATAAAGATTTCATGGGAATTCTGACAACATAATTGTTCAGGCTCTATTTCATGAAAGTTACTTATTTTAACTATTTCTCGAGTTAAAAAAAATACAAAAAAACCTTTTATTAAATGGGCCAAATTTTAAATCAATCAATTTAGTTGTTGAGAAGGAGACCCTTTGTTTAAATATCAATATTTCATAGATGTTGTGTATAAGAGAGCTCATTTCAACTCTACTGATGATTGACAAGACAGGATTATAAATTTTATTTTCATTTTCATGTATAATCATCAATCTCTAATAAAAAGAAGCATTTTTTTCAGTATTATATTTTATGAAGTCAAAAAATGAATAACAGCAATAAATATTTAGATTTATTAAAACAAAATACCTGTTGTTTCCAGCCGAATTTGGCTTTAAAATAATTTACCTTTTAAATTGGTATGTCTTATGATGGTGTTGGAATGGCTTTAAAGTATCTTGAATATCTGAAAGAACCATTCTCATCCTCCGCATTCTCTTGGACTGACCAATGGGAAAGGAGGGGTAATTTTTCTTCCTTTGAATTCTCTTCTCTAATTACTCATTCTGATCCCTTCCTCTCCTAACTTATTCAAACCATCTTCTCAAGTTTTCCTCATGGTCTTTTTAATCTCTCAAAATATCTTATTTTTAGCAGTTATTGCATCAACCATTCTATTGTTTCAGGAAGCCAATTGTTGTTGTATATTAAAAGTGGCTATAGTATAATAGCATTTGATATAATTTTCCCTGAGCAATCAACAGATTGTCTACAGATAACTCAAAATTAAAGAAACAAAAAAACATAATTTTTGATCATTTCTTGCCGAAGAATTTTGTACAATTTTAGTGCAAAACCCACAAAAATTCAATTTTTATAGCACATGAGGGAATCTAAGCAAGTATTATGATAATTTTCAAAGATTATAATTTTTTCTAAATACTCAAAAAAAGAAAGAAATAATGAATGCCCCAAATATCCAGACCCATCCCCTTGTTGATGTCTCTGTATAACTGTGTTTTGATGTTAATGATGTACAAAAGAATTATGATTGCATTTACTATTTATGTCAGTTGTTTCTAAATAGAAGGTGGGCGTAAAAAATGGTGGGTTTCAAAGACATGTATTTTCTGTATTTCTTAAGATATACAGTCACGACATCTCTCAACTGGAAGTGCAACTGTCCAAGTTTGATGTGTAGCAATCAAAGTCCCTCAATGTGAACACTTTTCGTCACCTAAAGCACATCCAAGTAGTAGTCTAATTCCTGTGAAACTTGATGAAGCATATCCAGTGTGATAGCCTCCACAGCACTGGTGATCCGTTCCTAGTTAATACTGATGGATCTCGGCACTGGGGATATGTATACGTTGTCGTTCACATACCCCATCCACAGGAAGAAGTCACATGGTGTTAGGTCTGGGGATCGTGGTGGGAGGGACCGCTTCATCACGACTGTATATGTCAAATACATTTCTTTGAAACCTCAGCATTCTTTTACGCCCACCCTGTATAAAATTTTGTAATGATAAAAATTTAATTACCTCAACATTTCCCTTGATATCATATCTATCAACGGTTCTTCGCAGATACAGGGCAATACTTGTTTCTACTTCACGAGATGCAGGGTCTGCCGTAGGATCTTTGCTTCCAAGATCTGGCATTTGCAACACTCGACGTACTGTCTTCCTGATCTCCCTTAGAGTACTCTGAACTGATCGGAAAGCCAGCTGTTAAAATAAAGAAATACTTCAATAAGCAAGAATAAAACATTCAACTAGTTTCTTTCATTTGACACTTTCACTTAAATTTTAAAAAATTCGTTAAAGGAAAAAAGTACACTAAAAATACTACTACTACAAGCAGTTGAGGAAGATAATTAAACTGAACTTTTTAACTCTTTAAAAATCTCTCTATCTGATTGGTAAGTCATGTTTACTTCCTTCATGTGATTAATATTTTATATTGTTTTCAGTAGAACCTTCATTATCTCAGTCATCTCGACTAACAGAAAATTCGGATAACATTTTCATGAAAAGCCATACTGTGAAAAGGGATACTAGTCATTACCAAAATTTGATTCTAACTCTTTCTAAATATTTTTTGTTAAAACCATCATGCCTTTTATTCTCAATAGAGATTGGCAGCACAGGAGATAAAGCACCTGTTATATAAGCCTACATTTAACTCTGCATAACTAATTGAGATGTCATTCAGCTGAAAGATAAAGTTTTAATTATAAGTTAAATGTAATCTTAGAAATGAAGAAGGAGCAAGTTGTAATAATTAACTATACAAATAATATATTCTTAATTGAGCACTTTTATTTTCCGAGGGATCATTTTTTGACATATTGTTGATATGGACTTTTTAATATAATTTTCAAACTTCTTCTAAAGAAGACTCAAGATAGCAAGCCAAAATATTGAATGGATCACCTTGGACAGGAAAAAAAAATCTCTCATTCAAGCTTATGTAATTTGTATATTTAGTTAAAGAGTTAAATGATTCAAGTATAAAATTAAAAAATTAGGTGATTTAAATATACAAAACTCTCAGAAAAATTGAAATTAAAAAAAAAAAATACTATATCTAAATACATATCACAAGAGTCCTTAACACAGTCCCACTACAGTATTGCAAAGTTTATATGCCATAAACACAAAGCACACTAACAATGGACTGGCAAACATAAGCTGGCAGTAGCAGTAGGAAATGACTACCTTTTATAAATTGGTCATCGTGTACAGCATTTCAAGCATTTTGGTGTACCTTAAGCAATGACAATAACTGAGTGACAGAACAGACTTTATTGCCAACAATTTTAACTATTAAGAAGTTAATAGACCAGCTCCAGTGGATAGAAACTTCCATCAGTAGAGGAATTAAAGGTTCTACTATATCATTATTGTTGTAAATACTGTTCCTCTAAATTGATTGACTGCCATTCACTGGTATTTCAATAACATCAATGCATCAAATCTTACTTAATGCTTACTTAACAAAAAAATTTTTTGATAAGGAACCATCAGTGACAGGAAAAAAAAAAAAATAGAATTTACACATACTTCTATTATGATTTTTGTAAAACCAAAGATTTATTATACTCAGATTTATTATAATAGAAAATATTATTATAATAGATGTAAACAATAATTTAGTTCAATGATCAGATGTCATCCTTTCAAAATATATTTTTTTTTGACAATCTGATGGAGATGTGCATTAAAATGAGTAATAGCTAAAAATTACAAATTAAAAACAAATTCCCAATTCACTGATTTGGACTAATAAACTTATAAACTTATATATACTAATAAAGTGTATTTGGAATTAAACAGTTATTACTCTTTCCCAAAGACCTCAACGTGATTAGGATTGTTCTAAACTGAAGAAGTTATTTTTTCCCTAGGACATCGTAATAGGAATATGAAACATCTTGAACATAAATGTTGTTATCCTATCTCATATTTAATACCGTTAATTTGTAATGTAGAATGTAAATAATCATTTTAAAAATCTGTCTTTTTTTAATCATGAAACAGATATATTAAGTATCTTGAAATTGGGGCAACAATAAGACAAATTTTTATATACCTCTCCAAAAACATTTACATTTTGCCCTTTGTAACAGAAAAATGTCCTAACAACAATGAAACAGATGCCCCAGGTGTCCGTTGATGATCGCTCAAGGCTTGAATGAGAAATTGTGCTTTCTGAATATTTCCTTTTTTTCATGCTATGTATTTTGAAACTTAGTTAAGACAAAGGTAATATTTGTGTATAAAGTGTATCAATTTTTATATAAAAACATGAAAATCTTCTACATTGTTGTAGCTTACCACAACGACAGAGAAGAGTAATTTGGCTTTTAGTTCTTCAGCATCTCGTAACTCTGGTAGAGTGTCAAGTGCGTCCAGGGTATCCACCCGTCCCTGGGTATAGAGATTCCCATATCGTCGAATAAGGGCAGTGGGCCGTTTTTCTCCTAAAGCCACGTTCTCGAACTTGGAGCCTCTTTCCAGCATTTTCTGCGCTTGCTCTGCCAATCTAAAAATGGAATTATAAACAAATCTTAAAAAAAAACTGCCAATAAAGATGAACTTTTCTAAAATTTGAATGAAATATAAATGTATTCTATAAGTTACTTTTAACAAAAATACCAAGAATTTAAGTAAATAAATAAATCAATGAAGGATTGGTTGTTAATTCTGTTTTTATAGAGCAGTCATATTTTTGACAATTTATGGATTTAGCCATGTTGAATTAAACAAGATATCTCAGAAATTATTTCAAAGAGTAAAAGCCCACTTTGACTTTGACTTGTTTTAATTATTAACTTCATCAAAGTTTAGGTCATCTAGATCAATAACACCAAATTCATAAATACCGTACTGAGATACTGAAGATATTGAGGAGACCAAATTTAAAAAGTAAAGTAATGAATTAATTTATAAAATAATTAAGTAGTGTCACCCATCCTGCTTTGTTATTTCTCAATTTATTATTGTGTGTGTGTCAAGTTTTAAACTGACACTGGTCATAAGCATTATATTGTTGAAACTTTTATAAACAATTGATTTTTTTTTATTATGATTAAATATCACTTTTTTCATAATTTTCTTTTTTCAGTAGCACTATTTTTCAAAAATAATCACACACCTTGAGTCTGCTGCTGGGTAGAAATAAAAGTGTTTTCTTATAAAATTCCACACACCATTCTAGTATGTACTGCTTTCAAATATAACAAACAGCTTTGCTTTGGCATTTATGTGCCAATTTAAAATTTTATGAAGAATTATATAACAAAAATTCTTCTTCATTTGAATTGGAATTCTTTTTCTTATTGGTTTGGTATGATTCTATTATAATTCAATTAAATCTCTTTCAATCAAATGAAATAGCAACAAATTTGATATCATAGGCCTTTTGAAGATTTTGCAATGAGAGGAGTTATGGTGGCTGTAGCATTCAACTTATTTCCAGATTGGGAGGGAAGGGTTTACAAACAAAGCAATGAACTTTCCAAAATAAAAAAAAAAAGGCCCAAAAAAATGGAGGGTTGAGCCTTACTCTACCTTACTCAACCCTTGAGTAGGGTTGTGCCCTACTCCTTTCAACATCACAATATTAGATATATCTGATCAAGATGACAAGTCTTCTATACCTTTTCAAAACTGGTTTCTTTGTTAGAACTAATTTCTTCAATGGCAGAGACTCACAAAGATTTGATATTGAATAAAGCTATTATACGAGGCATATCCTTATCCAGAAAGTAAGTTCCATTATGAACGTAACAGTAAATGAAATTGTAAAATTTTATTTACATATGATATTCTCCATATCATGAACTACTTCTTGTCATCACAAAACATTACAAACTTCTCTGTAATCAACAATACTTCAAAGGTCTCATCGACCTTCTTCTTCAGGTTTTACATAAAAACATATAAAGAAAATGGGAAAAGAAAACATCTTAATCTTTTCCCAACTAAAAGAACAAAACACGAATATGAAGTTTATCCAACAATAATATTAAACGTGGAATACTTCGTGTGACACATATTATTACCCGAAGTATTATTTAAATTCATAAATTCAGAATTTTTTAAAAAATATTAAAAAAAATTAAATAAATGTCCAAAATTAAAACTTTGAAGTTCATCTTTAATTTAGTGGATCCTCCTTAATTTTTGTAGAAAATTCCGCAACTGCTTGTAAAGTACTAATTCTTATCTCTGTAGAAAACTCCGTACATGTCCAATTTTAGTAGAAAACTCTAGAAAATTTTAAAGTTTGTATAAAATTCGAGCCATCCGAGTCCTTAAAAGTCATGATTGTTTTTTTGATGATCTGACTTGAATAGTCTTTGGTGAAGAGGTTAAGAACAAACTAAAATTACTATTAAACTAATTTATTATATTACGAAACATCACAAACTTCTCTGTAATCAACAATATTTCAAAGGTCTCATCAATCTTCTTCTTCAGGTTTTACATAAAACCTGAAGATTTATTTATTTATTTAAATATTTTTTTAAAAATTCTGAATTTATGAATTTAAATAATACTTCGGGTAATAATATGTGTCACACGAAGTATTCCACGTCTAGTATTATTGTTGTATAAACTTCACATTCGTGATTTGTTCTTTTAGTTGGGAAAAGATTAAGATGTTTTCTTTTCCCATTTTGTTTATATGTTTTTATGTAAAACCTGAAGAAGAAGGTCGATGAGACCTTTGAAATATTGTTGATTACAGAGAAGATTGTGATGTTTTGTAATATAATAAATTAGTTGAATAGTAATTTCAGTTTGTTTACTTCTTGTCATATTTGCTGCGATTAATAAGGCATTTATTGTAGCAGAGCACAAACTTCTGAATACTCTGTGTAAAAATCAGCCACTTGCATCATTAGCCACTGCTTGACTTCATCTTTCAGTTCACCAGTGAGGAATTTCTTCAGGTTTAAGAAGAGGTGGAAGTCACTTAGTGCCAAGTCATGGCTGTGATGAGGAGTGTTCCCATTCAAAATAGACATTTAGATTTTGTGACAGCAGCAGAGTGTGGCCTAGTATTATTGTGAAGCAAAAGAATACCAGTGCTCAATATCCTTTTGTTTAGGAATGACAAATCGTAGTTTTCTCAATGTATCAAAATAAACAGGAGGATTGATTGTTGTGCCTTTGGACATGAATTCTACCAAAAAAATGAAGTGTCTGTCCCAGAATAATGTACACATCATTTTTTTTGTTGAACTTGTCTGTTGGACTTTGTTTGATGTCAGCTTTCTGCATCCCTGTGTGTCATGAACTCAATGTGGTGATCGATGAGATCTTGAGGGATGCTTTGCTACTTGATCAGATGGACAATCTCCAGCTCTGTTGAAATGTTGAGTGAGGTGCCAGCCTATCTGCATTCATCTGCGAAGTATGTCCCAGACATGCTCAATGGGATTTAAGTCTGCTGAGCAAGTGGGCCACTCCATACACTTGATGCTTTCTTCTTGCAGCATGTCTACTAAATCAGCTGTGTGAGGATAAACTTATCGTCCATGAAAAGAAAAGACACACCAATGGCCTGTATGCTGTTTTGCAGTTAATGAGACACACACCATGGGTCTATATGCACAGAGGCCACCTTCATGAAGATGAATGTGGACAATTTAAGGTGACAACCTCCGTCCTGTTGCCATGTGAAGGACACATTGAAGTCCCATTTTTTTCAGCCATCTGTTCCAGCAGGCTGTTAACAAGATATAACGGTCGTCTTTGCTCATAAATGGCCTTGCCCTTGCCTTCGAACATTTCCTGTTGTTTGAAACTGAGCCCATAGTCGGGAAATTACACTTTGAGACACTCCAATGAAACTCCAACTGCTACCTCCCGCTGTTTCTGCCCAGCTTTCATCCTTCCAATGGCTCTCCATGCCATCAATTCTGGTAAATCATGCTGTTGCCACAGTGTACCATCTGCCCACTTTCTAACTGAGTTCCCACAACTGCACACTGCTTCCTTCTGACATTAAAATGAGTCAGGTGTCCATGTGTGAATGCTTATTTCACTTCAGGATGGATATTACGCAATTGCAGTTCATACTGTCGTTGACAACACATGATCCTCAGGATATTTTCCAAGATCTCTTAATTGTTTTGACCAGTGAATCGACTACATATGTCCAAGATGTAATAAAAAGTGAGATGTGACATATGAGAAGAACTACATTGACAAATAAAAATGCATTACTTCAAAATATAAAAAAAAAAGTCTTACTTTAAATCTATCTATAAGGGATATATTAGAGAATATAAATAAACAGTGAAATTGCTTCTTACCGTTCTTTCATCTTCTGTTCACGATCATGCATTGACTGCAGTGCCTGTTTGGCTTTGAGTAATTCACAGCGCAATCCCTCCACTTCCTGGCGCAAGACTACTATTTCTCGGTCGTGGCTTGGAGACCGTGATAAGGATCGACCTTCCATATTTTTAGCTATGGTGCCTAGAGAAATAACAAAGAAAGAAACAGGATTAGATTTCAAAATAAAATAACATACTAAAAACATACGATGAATGTTTTCTTAGTGCATTGCTACTATTTTAGATAAAATGATTTAAATCATTCTTCCACTGTCAAGATATTAATTTCATTATGATCCAAAAGATTTAATCTAATCAAATACTATCAACTTCATGTAACGAATGATATATATGAATGACTGTAAACTGCCAACTCAATTAAATGTTTATTACAATGTTTTATGGGTCTTAAAATTAGGGTATCTTATAATGAAGACGACAAATTTACAAATATAGGCATATTCTGGAGTTAACAGTCACCTTAGGTTCCAGACTGATGTCATATCTTGAAAATCTTTGCAATTCGAAGAACTGCTTTTTTTTCCTACTTATTGATGCATATACTGCAATGCAAAAGTCAAATTCACGTATAACTGATATAAACGAAACATTTGTACATAACAAAAACACTGCTGGGCTTGCTTTGCAAAATAGTAATTCTAATTATTTCTTATTATTATTCTAATTATTCTGTTTTGTGAAATAGGGTAAAAATATTAATTGTACTGATAACAGCGACACCAGTAGTTGGAGGCTGATTGAACAATATCGGTCCAAAGTGGTTTAAGAGCCATAACTCAAAATTAAGTGCAGCAACTTTAGGAAATTGTGGCAATTCAAAAATGTCCATAAGTTCAAAGTAACATAACTCAGGGTAAGACTGTAAACTTATAATGTGATTTAAATTAATTAATGAACTAGCTTTAATTAACTAGACTTAATACATATATATAAAGGATTTAAAATAAAGAAAGCTTTAAAATAAAGAAAGAAACTGGAAGATTTTTTTAAGTATTCAATTTAAATCAATTTTTAATCCATCTAACATTTGCAACTGATTGCACAACTGCCCTATAGATTAACATCTCTCTCTTTCTGTTTTTGTGAAAGTGCTACAGCCAAGACTGAAGTTTTTTCTCTCTGGTTGAGACCATGGTATACAATATTTGATTAATCCTAGCTGACAATCACCAATAATCATGAAACGTCTATAATGAGGTCATTACATGAACTCAAACCATCATTATATAAATATGATTATTAAGTCTTTTTCTTATTCCTTGTGAAATAAGAAAATAAAACCGGAAATAATTATTTAGAAAAATAAAATAAAATGGGATAATGATGGAAAACAAAATTATGGATTATAAAGATAAATAACTTTTACTGGAAATAATTATATTTTAATTGAACCATCCTTTTAAAAAGATTTTGACTGAACTATTTTAACAACCTGTAATCGACTCTTTTCAATTCCAGAGAAAAAAAATAAAATGTGTTCTTTACTATTCCAACTCCTCAATATTGTTAACTTCCAAAAAAAAAAAAAAAAATCGTAATTATTATTTAATTATCGCTTTTATTTTGCCCATTAGAGGGTTTGTTATTTATTTGTTTAATCATTATTTAAGCCACTATTTCTTAAACGAACAGCTTAACAACGCTGATAAAAAAAATTATGCACAGAAAAATCCTTCCCCAAAATTCTATTGACTAAAATTAGCTTCAAAATATGATAGTTTAACCTAATATGGCCAAGACATGACCGATCAGTTATGCATAGCCCACAATGCCATAGTTGAATAGACGTTTGAATTGTTGACCATTATTTTCAGTCTTCGATGGTCACATGATTCCATCCGCAATTTAGGGAATCAAAAAAGTTTGGAAACTTAAGCATTTGTTCAATAACTATGTAAATGGCTACAATATCGAATATGCTTTCCAAGAGTTAAGTGGGGGCCAACATCCTAAGAGTTTTCTTATCCTTATTATTTTTCAGTTACGAACCATTTTCTATATTACTTTGAATTAAATATTATTTTGTCACTATTCAGAATGTCCGGAACAGGTCATCAATAATATGAAAAAATCATATAGAAATTTAAATTTAATTACGGGACAACCCCCATTCCCTTACGGTATGTAAGAAGTTTATGCTGATCTTCAACAGATGGCGTTCAGTAGGCTTGACAGAGCAATTGATTACTCTATATTGTCTGTCTTTTTACTCTTCTTTTGAGACACCACAACATCAAGGTTTTACTAAGTAAATAAATTTAGACCATGTATTCCAAGAAAAAACGAAAACAGTAAGCATTACAAATTACATTAATTCTCTTCTAATCTCGATTGATTATTGTGGTGAATGTGAGTGGCAGGGAAGCCAAACAGTGCGACTATTACTATTGCGTGTAAGGCTATTGTACTATTCCATGGAAATGAGGACAAACGGAGAGAAAGACTGAGAAAGTATG
The DNA here is from genome assembly GCA_023159025.1 of Thereuonema tuberculata. NCBI lineage: Eukaryota > Metazoa > Arthropoda > Chilopoda > Scutigeromorpha > Scutigeridae > Thereuonema > Thereuonema tuberculata. The sequence continues at coordinate 84,618,125 of JAFIDM010002131.1, read as the reverse complement.
GTGGTAGAAGTGCAGGGGAAATGGGAGAACCCCGAGAAAACCTGCCCAACGCGGATCATCCACTATCACGAAACCCACACGAGAACCAAACCCCGGTACTCAAGAGGTGAGAGGCCAATGTCTTAGTGACAATGCCAGCAGCACCGCCTCTCTTCGAATCTTACTCCAGCAGCTTTGTTGCATAGTTTTCAAGATAGGAAGGGCCATTAAACTAGCAATTCGGAATCACTCAACCCAAAATATCCAAATTTTGGGATTCCTTACCTATTTTATTAAGTCGCCAACATTCGAGGGGGGAAAAAAAAAATCAACTATTTTTTTTTGAATTCTATCAATACCCACCAATGATTCGTCGCTTGGCGTTATATAGTAAATAATGACCGTTGCAGAATTCTTTTAACCAACTTCTGAATCACCGAAAAATTATTATCTTTCAGCAATAAGAAATTTCGAAGTTGTGAACTAAGGTAAGGCATCATCTGTAGTTTTTCCCAATAAATTGAACGGGCTCCGGAAGGAAATTTCTAAGGTGAAAATGATTCAATTCCAATTTTACAAATTTAAAAAAAAAAAAGAGAAAAAGCTCAGTGGTTGAATCGATAGCTAAAGTGATAAAACTTGAATCACTTCATTTCTTCAGGAGTCACGTTTTCCCGCAATCGTGAAATGGGAAAACGCAGAGATAAAAGAAAAAAAAAATCCCAACAAACAACCCGCAAAACGGAAAACACATGCAAAGCAGAGGTAAATCACGTACCGTCCGCCCTATCACGCTGGCTCGTGGGACATCATTTCGACTGTACTACTATGCTAACCGAAGCCTCTTTACTGCAAATATTGAGACGCCGAACTTGATACGAATGATTCGATCTGCAAAAGCGATATACCCGCCTTTTATCGTCCTAATACTTTTATTCCTCTGCAAACATAGAGGAGGGGGTGTGAATCGATGAGTTTCCCTCTTTTCCTTTGGCACCAGATTACTTTGCGGAGAATAAATTTTCATTAAAGACCGAACTGCCATTGCAACTAGAACGTGGGTCAATGAAATTTTTGTCGGTTTTTTTTTAAACTGTTTGCGGTTTTGTAGATAGGCAAGTGTTTTAAGGAAAAGTAGAGGAAGAAATTTATTCTATCAACTACAGGAACGTAATACCACGAATACAACGAATAAATAAAAGCTACATATATGCTCAGTTAATCACCCCGTAGTGGAGACTACAGCCTGCAGCGCTTGGGGTGAGCAAAAGGGTAGTTAATGTTGAAGACTGGGGCAAAGGAATACACTCAAATCAGTGAACGTTCTTTAACGTGCGGAGTGAGCATAAACACGCACAAATTACGAAACAAGAAAGGATTCGCACTCTAAGCTGTCACCCGGAAGAGACTGGGACGGACCGTTTCGTCCTTTTTAGGACTTATCAGCCAGCCAAACTCTACCGATGACAAGCTCAGAAAGTGCGAGAGGTTACCATCCCGATTCTTGCTCCCAAGAGCGGGACCTCCCCCCCAAAGAAATCCAAAATAAAATTGTATTTTTTAATTTAGTTAATTTTTATTAACAGAGAGTGCGAATCCTTTCTTGTTTCGCAATTTGTGTCTATTCAGAATACACTCAAATATTCGAGCTCATATTTCAAGTTGAACCTTAAATAAGTAACCTATCAAATTTTTATGCAAATCCATGCAGTTATAATAGTAAGATGAGACTTACAAACAAAGAAGAAAATGTTCCAGTGGAGTAGTAGTAAAACTCCGTATGCTCAGTGAACAAACAAACAAAAAGTAATTCTTTTACGTTATACCTTTTGAAAAACAATCCTGTCCTAAGTATAAATAATAATCTATGAACTGGAATCAGGAATAAAAAGGTTTATAATCTTAGCGATACGGAGGATCTTCAATTTGTTTTGCACACTTCAGCCATAAGCTTACTGTGTCTATTAAATTCGTTTTGTTTGAAGACACAAAATAATTCAATTCACATCAAGCTGATTCTCACGAACCTGCTTTTTAACACAAAAGACTTACTTTCCCCGAATTATTTCGCTGCTAATGTTGTTGGAGTACCCAACCATTGGAAATTAAGAGAATATTCGTTATTTTCGAACCAATGATTCGAAAACACTTAGTTAATACAGTAAAACCCCTTTATTACGCTCCCGCTTATAGCACTATCCCGTTCTTTACGCTCTTTTTATTCGGTCCCTGGAATTTTCTATATATTTCTGAATGCTTTAACCCTCTTATAACGCTTCAAATCCCTCTTGTAGCGCTTTTTTATATCGGAAATTTTGTATCGAAAAGAAATGTAACACTGTAAAGATTCTTTTTTTTTTCCTTGGTAGGAGGGAATCTTTGAACTCTGTGAAGTGCGGGTCTGTGATAAGTTAGTGCAAAAGTAAGTTAGTGCAAAATGTCGAAGCGGAAATCACTTTCTATAAGTGAAAATTACAAATTCTCCATAAGTACGACAAAAATTCTACATTAAGTCAGGGGGATTTCGCAGAATCTCGTCCAGTCTGCGAACAATAATGAAAAACAGGGATGCAATTACCGATGCAGCGAAGGGTTGTTGCAAACGTAAAATATTAAAGTGTGCACTAAATCTGCTCCTAAAATATGTTAGTATTGCTGCTAGTGGTGTATCAATTGATGTTAATTGTTACCTGAACCGTATCGAAAATGTCATAATTCATAACAGTAGCACACACACACGGCAAACCACAATCAAAGATCTTTTTAATAGGAAATAAGCTCATATTTGCACTATATCTATTGCAGAATCATGTATGTTTCCCATAAAATGGTGTCCAAATCTTTCCCCATCTCATAAATCATTTCCCGTCTAAAGCGCTATCCCGCTTATTACGCTTGTAGGTCATGGTCCCTTGACGAGCGTAATAACGGGGTTTTACCATATTTCAATAATGGAAAACTGTATTTATTTGCCCTCGTTTTCATGAAAATTAGAGAGTCATCTGACACTTTTCGTCAGGCGAACATGGCGGAGTTTTGTGTTTCACTGTAAAACACGGCGGAGGCCAAAATATGAATCTATCGAAGTTCCCTATCGTAATTTCATTTTTTCATTTTTTTTAACCCCTTAACTGGGGTTAATTATTACAGCTGAGTTAGTTTCCGTTGATTGAGGAGTGAATGGGGGGGGGGGGGCGGAGTAAAACTAAAATCTGAATTTAGGAATGACCCTCATTTTAAAGAGAATTCTCAAAGCCCTCAATTTCAGTAATTGTCGTTTTCCGCAATCCTGCGAAATTCTGTTTATCCACGAAAGAATGCCACCTAAATTTGTAAATTTCTTGAAAGTTAGATAAAAGAACATGATTTTCCATAAATACGATATTAACTCTTCTGAATTGTTTCGTTGGAAAATAATGGATATTCGTCTTAATTGGAATCCTTCTATGTTCTGCTTAATTATCTCAATGTTTTCACAACATAGAAATTTATCGGTTTTTTTTTTTCCCTCAAGCTTACAAAAGCCTTCCCTTGATAACATATCGTCGATTTCGATACAGTAGACTCTTGCTAATCCGGCCTCCGTCTCCGATCGTGAAGTAAAAGAGGCGGGGTTGTTTTTAGATCAGACGGCGCTGTGATGGTACGCTGGCTATGTTTTAGTTTAGCTATTTTAGTTTAAGAGGTGAAGAAATCATCAGAAAGTGTGCAGGAAGGAAAAATTGATAGTGATGAGGAAGAAGACATCTAGGCAGGGAGAGCACGACGATTCCTCACATTGCTGACGCCCCAGCTGCCGACATCTTCCTGCAGTACATAATGCAACAACCAAACACGTGCAGTGCTGACGTAATGTTAGTAAAGCGATTGCGTGGCAAAGCGTGCCATAGACTATCATCTTCAATGGACCACTTGAGGATAGGCGGGGCTTCATAGTTACAAAATACTCCACCAGGCTACTGCTTGGCTTGTGGGATAAACAAAGCCATGTGCTTCTTTTTAACCCTTGTAGATATAGAGGCTGAACTAAAAGACTTGATGTGGATGAAACGATTGTAAGCCTTTCAAAATTTTCATATCGGATGTATAGTTGATTATCGCCTATTGAAGAAGACGACAGCAATATATTATCAAAGAAGGATATAATTTTTGGACCACTTGAGGATAGGCGGGGCTTCGCAGTTACAAAATATCCCACCAGGCTACTGCTTGGCTTGTCTGTTAAACAAAGCCATGTGCTTTGTTTTAATCCGTGTAGATTTAGAGGAAATATTATATTAAAGAAGGATATTCCAAGCGTTTTTACAGAATTATTACAATAAGGAACTGCACAGTACTGAACCATTCTGTCTTGAAATATCAAAAATCGACGATTTTTTTTTAGTAATTCACACTAAGTTACATGTTTGTTTATCCCACAAGATCTCGCAGCATGTGCTTAACACGTCATACGTGACGTCTGTAGGGGCATAAACCTCAAGTGGGTCATTAAGAAGACAAAAAATCTGTGGCATGATTCGAAGTGACAGTACTTAAACAAGGACTAAGTATTTGCTAGATGACATCTCAGAACATCTGTTTTCTTTTAGTTAGGGAGATGCCATTTTATTTTCTACTAGATCATTTCATTGTTGTAAATGAGAGTAAGTACTGATCGTGTTTTTTTACCATTATTATAATTTTGCTTGTCTCTTATTTATTTATTTTTTTAAAATCTGTACTCATACAGTAAACTTGTAACACTGAATTTAATGAAGAATTAAACTAAATTTTTATGCATTCTCAGTAATCCGGCACCCTTCTGTTCAAGGAATGACCGGATTAGTAAGAATCTAGTGTACTAGGATGCTAACAAATTCCTATCTATCTACACGTATGCGCCCTATTATTTGGGAATCTCTTATTAGGTTATTATTAAGAGCCCTTTTATCCCATCAATAATAGTAATAATAATAATAAAAATCGCATCATTGGCCAAATACATCGTTTTCTAAAGAACGCCTCCCATTGTAATCTACAAAAAAATAGCAGCTCACTTTCCAACTATTAAGTTATATTTGAAAGGAAGTACTGACAATAGACAAAAAAAAGCCTATAACTAAATAGTAACAGTTTTATTTATGCGAGGTAGTCATTAGTTTTCATTATCATATTTTCGCGCATATAATCCCAACCCAATTTTTATGCGCCACTAACAGGCGCATAAAACAGAATTGATAATAGAACAATAAACAGAATTATTAAACACTAAAAGACCCCTACTGGAGGTTTCGCAACGTCTAGTGCCATCTACGCTGACTTAGTCAGTCGCAATTTTTGCTAGATTTATTTAGTATCTTTTTCTTCCCTGACATCTAATTTTGCAAAAACCACATTTAGTTTATAACCCAAAACCCTAATTTCTGGGTATTTTTTTTTAATACAAACTTTAATTTAATAAAGTTTGTATTAAAAAAAAAAAGCAAAAACAAAAAACCAATGCGGCTTATACATTACCACACACAAATATGGTATTCTCGAATGGAGCAGTGACTATTCTAGGATGACGTCAGTCCATTTCCTGGCCTCCCTTTCACATTATCAGTTAAGTTCAACTGAAATTCCCTTCCCAAGACGATGGATTTCATTTATGGAAAGTAGTATTTCGTGTTCCTATAACTAGAGTGTTTTCTCTTTTTTTATTGAAGTTACGAAGAGAAAGTACAGTAGTGTGTTTTAAGGAAATCCCTGCCTAGCAAAAGATATCGGAAACTCTACAATCATTTTTCAAGGCTATTATAAATCCTAACTCAACCTCGGCCGTCACTTCAACCTGATATTCAAAGATAAACAACAGTAAACCAAACCACAGTGAACGCTACGCGGTAAACAAGTTTCGTGCAGACGTGCTCCTATTTTTCACGCAGCGCCCTCTTTTAACAACTTCCAATCTTCTCCACTGAAATGGAAAGAGTACATCTAAACAAACGAAAACATTTAAAGCTAACTAATGTATTTTGCGACGCTCATACGGGCAACATTCATTAAATATGGCCGCATGTGCGAGTGCAGAATACGGAAGCACAACCGCGTTTTTGAGCACATACTGTAATGAATCCTATTTTGCCTAATATTTTTATTGTAGGGTTTTCAGAGTTCAGTCTCTCCGTACGTACGAAACACCTACATTCCCAGAGGTTTTTTCACGAAATTTGGTATGTAGCATGATCGCTCAAAATAATTGACCAATTCCAGATTTTATCGAATTCTCGTCAGTTTCTACTGCGGTGAGCTACTGTCATGACGTCAGGGATGATAATTATGGGTAACTTACAGAAAAAGTTCGGCATCAACTGAAGATCTCTGTGGTGACAAGTGCAGTGAAGAAAATGCCATTTTTAGGTTTGATGACGTCAAAAAACAATTCCATAAACTCCTGGATGAATTTCTGAAGAAATGTATTAGATTTTCAAAAGCGTAATTCTAACTCGGTAACTTGAATAGACGGATAAAGAGATCTCATCACCAGAAAAATCTTTATAATTAGGGACTTGTATTTCAACTGTTTTAACAGAATATTTTCATGTATCGGTTTCAACAGTTGCTAAATAAAAAAAATCATTGCTGCCATTCCTTGCAGTCAACATTTGGATTTTTGTGGACTCCTTATCTTCCTTGAAAACTCCTTTTTTTTTCTTCTCCACTATTATTAATACTGCACTGATTCGTCATCTTCTAATACAGATCCTCCTTTTAAAATGCCAAAGAGAAAAAGTGGTTATCATCAGTCGCGAATTCCTCTTAGTGCCAGTCCACGATAGAAAACATGTCTACAAATCAAAATTAGTCTCTCAGCCAAATTACAAGAACTCAAGTCTGTCCCATATTTCTTTCGGAAAACGCAGTCTATTCTAGCGAAAGAGAGTGGAAAGTTCCAAAAATCAGAATGGCAGCAGTGAAAAAAAATACAGTTATTCTCAATCACTTAATTTAATAACTTTTCGAAATTGTCTTTAGCTAAAGTGTTTCATGTGATTAAGCAGTCATATGTATCATTTCCTCAACAGTAAATAGTTAATACATATTTTCATAAAACAATATAAATAGCTGTAACGTATTGTCATCACTACGTCTTCATCGTAGTTTGTTTGTTTTTTTTTTTTTTTAAGTTAACTTTCCAAAGGAAAGGAAGGTTAATAAGATCGTCGCCTCTTTGTAGGTCTGTGTCGCGCCCTAAAGATATTTTTTGATCTCTAATGAAACTGAACGGATTTTTTTTGTACCTCGATATAAGTATTTATCTGTATTTGAAAATGTTTTCTTTCTCGTCAGATTCAACACGGTGGACAAAATAACTGACAACAAGGCGTCAAGCTTACAATTGCTTACAGTAATAGTACGATTGGCCAATAATAATAAAAAAGCAAAAAAACTAACGTGATTTGTTTATTATAAGAATAGATAAAAAAGGTTGTATTTGTAATAATTTTATTAGTAAATGAATTATTCTCGATAATTTAATAATAATAATAATAAAGTAGGATGTTAAATAAATAAATATAACAGAATGAGGAAAGTAGGCTCCCAATTCCTTATTCCTTTAGGAATGTTTTCTTTAAATGTGGTCACGCTTAAAGAATTTAATTCATGTACAGCTTCAGAACGATGTCACCTAATGCTGGGCACATAGTTTTATACTTGTAGAGCATTTAATATAAGCTAGAAAACAGATTTACTAGAAAGATTCTGTTCTAAAGACTCTAGATGTACATTGGGAAGATCTTAAATGCTTTTTGGCTGAGGCCTAAGACCAACATCCATCGACAATGAAATAATGACATACATAGACACGTATTTCAAAACTATTGATTCCTTTGATGAATTCGATGAGTGTTCTTTAAGACGGAATAGCTTGGTTTCTCCCAACATTGCAAACTGCTCTTCTCTTGTGCCTCGGGTCGACCAAGTTCTCCAAACAACAGGAACGTAATTAGGAAAGTTCGCGAAATTAAGTCTCTGTAGTAATTGAGTTCAAAACAGCATTCGATCGACCCCAGAGGAGATCTTTTCATCGTCTTCTTAATCTTCACTAAATGCGACTGTTGTAAATGTGAGTTCAGAAGAATGTAAGACGAAATATATACGTTTTAACGTCGTGTCGTTGTACACACTACCAAAATATATATTGGAGTTATGTTAGCATGTATATAACAATGTTTAATAATGAACAGTGCTTCCGCTGTTATAAAGAGTGGAAATTGGTCAGTAGCCATGGTGGCTAATAAGGAATCACAAGAAGTAATTTTTTTTAGTTTTATGTTTGTATGTTTGAAGTCGTGAAAACCAAAAGTCTGCATTCATGTTCTCATTTTACTATCTATCGAATAGAAACAACACAAATTTTTCATTTTCTGAAGAAAAAAAAGTACTGTAATAAAATTCGCATTATTTACTGTTAATCCCATATCAAATTTTCCGCAATGGATTAGCTACAGGATTTAATACTGAAATGCTTAAGACAATGAGAGATCAACAACAGAAACAGGATTGAAAGCCATTATTTAGATTTCAATGCTTACCTCGAGCTAAGCATTGAAATCTAAATAATGGACCTACGTGAAAAAAAGATTTCGAAGTTACTTCGTTCTTGAGCCTCGAACATGCGTTAACAAAAGTTATTAAGGAAACACACACACACACATGCAGACTACTGATTGGATAAGCCTCACTGTCCTATTCGACAGTGTTCGAAAAAAAAAGGCGATGTTTTTTACCGGCAAGTGATAGGGGATAGGATTAAAGTGATTATTTTGAACAAGAATTCCACATTAACTTCTTAAAATCTACATTGGTCTTTTAATACAAGTTATTATTATTATAAGTTGATATAAGTTTCAATCAATTCTTATTTTTTCCCACATTTCCCTGCTACTAAATTTTTAACGTGAAATTGATAAGAATACAGTAAAAACTGCCTTTTTTACATCCTCGAGGTAATCTTTTAATAGCTCTACCACAAGATAATGTATTATAAGTATGTCTGAAATTTGTTGTGAATCGGAGGAAAAAAAAAGAGTTGGAACAAAAGTTCCTGTTAGAACTTCAATATTTTGTTCTAATTCTAAATTGAAAAACTTTACGTCTAATTCATCTGTGATCACGATAACTGAAGCTATACGTCTCAGTAAGCTGAAATTTTCGACATAGATATAGTTTTTTCTTCTTCTTCTAAGATTCAGATACGATTGATTCAGATACGATCAATAAGTAAAGGGACAGAATAAAAAAAAAAAATAGTTTCATACATAATCATAATAATTACATACGTTTTATTTTCGACCATTTCCTGTGAGGCAAAAATCCGGAAAACCTATTTTTCATCACCTCCACAAGTAGTAAAGGTTCCATTAAGGTATGACTCATGTCTGTCCGACTTGTAGTGGTAGTGACAGATGGACAGAATGAATGGAAGAGTTCATTCCCTTTACATTTCCATGTACAGAGTCGTTTATAAAAATATTTAAATGCAATAATATCTATAGCTTACAATATATATATCTTAAAGAAGTTGCAATGGTGAATAAATGTTTTCAAATGTAATCTTCCTGTTGATTTTGATAGAAATTGGACCCAAGGGTGCTGAAAACTAGTAAAACGCCATCACGATAAATACATGTTCATAGAAATGCTTTAAAGAAAAACCAAAGAAAAACTAATTTTTTTCCTGCAACTATTTTTGGATCTTCCCAATTGAAATACGAAAGTTGGCATACTAACTGTATCTCATTTAATAATGAATTTTTTGTTCTTCGTTTCTTTCTGTTTCTTCAGTGGAAATAACAGAAGCCGAATCTAATGTCAGGTCAACAACATATTGAAATCTCCGCGGAATGAATATAAATATAAAACAAAGACCAGTCAATCCTCAAAAAAAGAAAAAAAAAATCACCACTTTCCTCTTCCCAATCGCAAATGTAATACGAGAACTCGCTTTTGTAATTTCATCTAAAAATCAATTCGAAGCCTTTGAATGAAAGTAGGTCAATTCCTGACATTATTTTCATTGGTGTTTCAATATTGTTTTATTCTGGGTTTGTTGATGATCGTGAGAAAAGCAAGGGATTCAGAAAAATATATATATAAATAAACAGATCTATGAAAATGAATTTCTTCCAGATGTTTTATCTATCGATTTTTTTCGGACCGTTCTAATGTCCAAAATTGGAGTCTTGTACGGTGAAAGAAAAAAAAAGCATTAAGAACCGATTGGAAGCCATTATTAGGGTATTTGAAAGAAAAATCAAAATCCAGTCTTTATATTCAAGCCGCTTTCAAAATGTAGTCCATACCCGTCATCATCATCACTAACCAAACGAATTAATAACTAAACATTTTTTTTTTTTTTTTTGCTACATGGCGAGTTTCTATTCGTCGCGAAACGATGACGATAAATCTAAACAGGATGTTCACAATCCCAAATGGCGCGCTTTTATAGTTGCAAAAATAATGATAAATTATGCTAATATAAGAAAATGGTATCAAAATTTCTATTTTCTAAAATATCTTGATTGTAATTTTAAATAAAAAAATAAAAATAAGCATTTTCAACGTCATAAAAGAAATGGTTTTTTTTTTAAAAAAAAAGATAAAAATTAAATTGTTAATTATTTTTTCTATATCTCTTTCGTGATGAATTCTTTCAACAATGCGATGTCATATCTAGTCCAGTCCTCTATCGAAACGAGCAATTGAATAACATACAACCTGAAATGGCTGGGATAAAACAGATTTTGGAAGCTATTCTTTTCCTTGTAAATTTTAATGATCGTAACATAAATCATAATAACAGAAAAAAAATGGTACGTAAAATGTACGTATAAGAAACTTTACTGCTATTAAGAGATTTAGCGCATTTTTTTTTTTTTACACTATGTTTTATGAAAACGAGTCAAAAAAGAAAAAAGAAAAATTCAAGATTATATGATATTGGAAGGGCAGATAAAAAAAGATCATGAAAGGAGGAAATGGCCCCTTTTCCAAAATCCCTCAGCGATTCCGCTGCTGCTCAATTCCGGTTTGAAATTGGATCCAAGTTTTTTTTTCCTTTTCCCCTCTAGATATATATTAAGTTTTTCTTTTATCTTCTTCACGAACTTGTCCTCTCTGTACATCTGAATTTATTGGATAATATTGTGTGAAGGGTGGGAAATATAATGATGCTCTGTTCCACACACACTCGTGAACAGAACAAATGAACAACAAACAAACAGCTCTTCCTTTCACTCACGAAATGTATTATTAGGAAGAAATAATAAAATTAATTATTTACTTTATTTGTGCTATATTTCAACGCATATGTGTAAATGTAACATATTAATTTCTTTATTCTTTAGTTTGGTTCTCGTTGTTTTGTTGAGACTTAAAAAATAATAGTAATAATAAGGCATTTAGTAGAAATCAGTAAAAATTATTATCATTCAAGAAATAAGCCAAGATGGCTTTACGATCTTGTAGGAAGGAGCTATTTGGGTTCCCGTATATGTATATATGTAAAATGCCATCCACAGCCCTAACCGAGAGTCGTAACCCCATGAATCTAATCTCGTTGGGCTCCCCATAGTCAGGAGGTTTGGGTAAATTCATTTCTAGGTGGTCATTGACCAGATCAGGAAAATAGCGGTAATTGGACAATATAGGAACCTCTAACTGAGGACGAATATGATATCGTCCACCCATATGTGGCCATTTGCCCTAAGTCTCTTAGAATGGTGCAAAATAAGAGTAGAGGGTCTAGACTAGGGGTGCATAACTTTAGGAAGTCTGATGGCCAATATTTTTATAAAAGTGCTGACGGAGGATCACAATGTCTCATCCTTCAACCTCCTAACCCTTACTAAATCTTCCTAGTAATGATTTGATAAAGTCATTTATAATAATAATTATTAATAATACATGCAATTTACATAAATGTCTTACTAATTAATGATTTGAGAATGCTTTTTATAATAAAAATTAATAATAAATGTAATTTACATAAACTTCAAATTAACCAATAATGTTTTAGCTGTGTTTCATACCAACATTCCAAAACTAAAGTCTGAGACAATGGACCACTTGAGGTTTACGCCCCTATCGACGTCACGTATGACGTGTATCCCACATGCGGCTAGAGATTGTGGGATAAACAAACATATAACTTTGTGCGAATTACTTAAAAATCGTCGATTTTTGATATTTCAAGACGAATGGTTCAGTACTGTGCAGATCATTATTGTAATAATTCTGTAAAAACGCTTGGAATATCCTTCTTTAATATAATATTTCCTCAACATCTACACCGGTTAAAACAAAGCACATGGCTTTGTTTATCCCACATGCGAAGCAGTAGCCTGGTGGGATATGATGTAACTACGAAGCCCCGCCTATCCTCAAGTGGTCCATTAAATTACATCCTTCTTTGAAAATATATTGCTGTCGTCTTCTTCAATAAGCGATAATCAACTCTACATCCAATCTGAAAATTTTGAAAGGCTTACAATCGTTGCATCCAAATCAAATCTTTTAGTTCAGCCTCTATATCTACTAGGGTTAAAACGAAGCACATGGCTTTGTTTATCCCACAAGCCAAAAAGAAGACTGGTGGGATATTTTGGAACTACGAAGCCCCGCCTATCCTCAAGTGGTCAATTGCTATTGTAAGTTATGACATTTTTCAATGTATATATTGAAAGCAATGGAAAGGCTGAAATTTAATTTTAAGTTTGACACTACCGGGCCGCAGGAAATACACCAGCGAGTCGCAGGTTGATCACCACTGGTCTAGACATTGTAAACGTACTGAATGCGGGCAATGCTCGAAATTGTACTTGACCCTTGAATAAATGAGTTCCGTGTGCCCGTCAATTTTTGACAATGCAAACGTTGGATGGCAAATTGTACGGATTGGCTTCGTTTTATATTTATTACAAAACAGTGTACTGTACTACTTACATATATATATATTTTTTTCGAATACCTTTTTGGCATTTGATTTACAGGTACAAATAGATTGAACTCTGATGTTTTATCCCCGTGGCTGAGAAAGCATATCAGAAACCAAATGGAGGTTTCAGTTTTTAAGCCTACTTTTCAACAGGAAAGTGAGACTCATCAGATCAGACAGTTTGCGTTGTCCTAACACTAAACTGCTGAATGGATCTTCTGAAAACTTGGTATGCATATTTTAGATTTCACCAATTACTTTCCTTCAGTTTAATGATTAGAGGACGCTTAAGTTAGGACGTTGACGGCAGCGATGTTTTTTTTTATAAATAAATAAATAAATAAACACTAATAATGAGCAGAGTACGCATTTCGTTGCGTCACATGAGAAATTGTTCTGAAAAAGCTTGAAATTTTCAAGTTTTGTTGAATTGGCTGCAATAAAGGGGCAGAGCTCTTAATAAGGTTACACATTTAAGACGGCTGATTCACTTTGGCAATGATAAACAGCAACAATTCTTAAGCCCTTTCTTTTACTACGAAACAATGTTGGTGCTTCTTTCAACCAGACAATGTTGTCACGTGCTCTACAATGAAATTATATTACAATGAAAGAGATGTGAAACAAGAGGAAGAGATTTTGGATTTTGTGGGATTCTTGTTCCACTACTCCCTGCCGCCTCCTCCTCCTCCTCCCCTTTCCACAAGAAATCGGTGGAGATTGCAATTACTCAAGCGAATTAATCGATTGATCAGGCCACACTGACTGAAGATACCAATCGATAAGAGTGTGCTAGTGGACGAAAAGGTTAAAGATTCCTGATGCCAATTGAAAAAGAACCAATCCCCTTAGGAGAAAAGAAATAGACAGAAACGAAGTCTCTATTTCTCGAAAATAAAAACAAAAAACAACAACTTTTTTTTTAATTTTTTTAATGGAAACTGATCAAAAACCTGCGAATTCCATCTTCGCTTTTTCATAATTTTCTTTTTCGGACTGTGCGATCTCTTATTAAAAATAGTAATGTCAGTGAATTCGAATCGCGTCTTACTAGGAATCGCTTGCTGACGGAGACTGGTTTTCGTGGGCAATGGGACTTCAACTGTGCATTGGGAGAATAAAAGGAGTGGAGAATTAGGGTTTACTAGTGAAACGACTCAAAGAGATAAAATGAAGTCTTGAAGAAGGCGAAAGATATATCTGATAGTTTTGTTAGATTAACATCTTCAAGGGATAATAGGAGATATAAAGCCCCTTGGAAATGTTAGACCCTACCGAATTCAACTGTTGTATTTTTTTTTTTTTTATTTATATTCATTCCATCTACTATTCCAGGTAAAAATTTCTCCAACCTATCACTATTTCACTGTCTAACATCAACGTACAAATCGCTAAATATCCGATATCTAAAAAGCTAAAAAACACTGCACTTTCTTCATTGCCAAATAGATTTTTTATAAAATAAAATATATTTACAGGAACTCGTCAATTTCTCGTCATTGAGGCGAAACCGGTCGTATCCTTTATTTATTTTTAATATGTTTAAATGCTTTTTAAAGAACTAGTCAAATGTATTAATCTTTTATTTTCATTTTAGATCAATATGCACGCATGTTAAATCTCTATTTAACTATTAATAAATATTTATTTTGTAATTTTTAAGCTATATAAAACGATGGTTGATATCGTCAAGTCATACATTTGAGCTTCACATCGACTGTGTGACCAAAACCCAGAAAAAGCGCCAAACTACAACAATTTCTTTAACAGTGTCAATTGTTAACTGGCGATCCTGTTTAAGTGTGACCACTGTCCTATTTCTTGCCTATTATAGTTTTCATTTCACACATCCACTGTGCTCGTGAGACTCAAGACAGACAATTAAACATCAAGAAGATCTACAGCAAACTTCTATGTTAATGTCCATGAATAACCTTACATTTTACAATTAATATTTTCAGCTCTTTTTTTTTTTAACTCCAAGCGAGATATTTCCATCCTTAATGTTCAGTTAATGGTACAGGAAGTTTTTAAAATATCAGAGATAGTTCCAGAAGAAGAGGGTAGGGGACATCTGCAGTTTGTAGCGAGTGGTCGTCAAGAAGCAGTTTTGTCGCCTAGAGATGATACGAAAACGTCGGGGGCGGAGGATCAAGGTCATTGTTTTTATCAACTGTCCTTCGTGCATTGTTTGGCACAAGTGAATCTGCAATGGAAATAAATGGCAAACAGCGGCCAATGTTTTCCATCTGGCAACTTTGAGTGGCAAGATACGACAAATGTTCTACGTTACGTCAAGGTTTTTGTAACTTAGAGCTGACAAAAGTCCATTAAAGAGAAGCCTTCTTTTTTTTGAAAAAAGAAGACGACGCGGGAGGCCGGATTCAATTGCAAACACTTCAAAGCGGATTCCGCTATTGACGCATTTGGGGACAGAGGGACGGCGGCTGTTTCAATAGCGCCGTAAAAATTGGCAGAGAAAGTAATGGTTAGATGAAGCTGAAATAACCCATCTCATTTTTTGGTCTTTTTCAAAGTCAACGTCTATCTTTTATTTTGGTTTTGGTCTTATCCACTTTTACGAATTGTCCTTCTAAACTCGGTCACATCACAATTTCGAAAAGAAAAATCTACAACGTCTTAACTTTGCGGACCAGATCTCTTTCCTATTTTGACCTTTTTTAAAATCTACCAAATAAAAAACCTGTAACCATTCTGGAATAACCGACGCTTGCTTTTGATAATGAAATCAATGCTTTACAATTATGACGGTGTTGAAATCAATTGATTGCAACCATTCACTACAACGTCACAGTGCCATGATTTATCAACACGAAAACGGCAACTTATTCTACATTCAAAATGCAAGTTAAGTAATTTTGTCCTGGACATTTGCAACAAAAAAGGAGAACTCTACTAAATCATAACTTGCCAAATCCGTTTCTTCGCAGAACTTTCAAAAAAAAAGGAAAAAAAAAGAAAAGAAAAAGACGATACTGAGAAGTTTTCGGAAACCCATCTCAGATAATTGACATTAATCCAACGTAATTCCCTAAAATATATAATATAACGAATTTACTGTAATATTCGAATAGAGACAGGGAAGGTCATTTCAATTCGTCAAGAAAATTAACGAAAACAAAAAAGTGCAAAAAAAAAAATCTGGTGGTTCCACCTGGCGGAAAATCACTGAAGATCAACAGATCCATTACGAGTGCATCAAAGCTCAATTAACTTTGATTGCTGCATCGTGGACGTAGCTAAAATTAGTGGGGGTTGCTCCTCCAGAAAAATTTTAACCTTTGCTTTAAAATTGTGTGAAAGGAAACAAACATGTATAAAAAGAAAATTTATTCAGAAACTTGATAAATTTCTTTTTATATATGTTTGTTTCCTTTCACACAATTTTAAAGCAAAGGCTAAAAGTTTTCTGGAGCAGCACCCCCTACTAATTTTAGCTACGTCCACAATGCAGCCGTCAAAGTTAATTGAAGTTTGGTGCACTCGGCCATTAGTTTTTGAAATTGAAATATAGTATTTAGCAATGAAATGGGATGTTTGTACACTTGTGTAAATTAAATAGTCGACATTAATCCAAACACCCTTAAAAAAGCATTACGCAATAAATTTGCTTTTGCGACCTAAAATTTTGTCATGGATGATTTAGGAAAGAATTTGTTGTTGTAATAAACTGTGCGATTGTTTGATTAATCTGCACATTCAGCGTAAGAGAAACATGAAAGTCACTGTGTTTTCTGTTCTATTGGTTTCCGCAAAACATCGTTTCTACAAACGCCACAATAACTAAAAAAAAAAAAAAGAAACATTACGAATGTAAATAATAAAAATCATAAGCGTTGTAAGTTCAACCTATTTTTTTTTTTTTTTTTCTAAAAAAAAGAGAGAAATCATTTTTTTTTTTAATGATATCTTCTTTACTTGTCTTTTCTAATCAATGGATTTGCTTTGATGAATTAATTAGTAATGACCACTGTTGATTGAATCATTACATCGATTAATAATATCCAGATTAATTATGATTTAATTTCGAACTTTCCAGAACAAATTACCAGTTGAAACTGAGAAACCTAAAAGCCAATTTTGGAAATGTAACACCGAACACTCACAAGAAATTAAAGGTTTTTAATTTAATTTGGAATAAAGTGTTTAAAAAAAACCAAAAAAAAAAAACCAAACAGAACAAAATTGAAATGCTTCATGTATTTATCACAGAACAATATACAAGATTACTGACATAGTAGCACTACTTCACATAGAATCGGCCGTACTTTATTTGTGGACGTCGGAATATTTGTAACTACACACATTTTCGGTTCAAAAACTTCCATTTTTCTAACTGATTCAACCAAAGTTTTTTGATTTCGTAGTTTCTTCTTGAATGTTCTACATCTCCGATCGACATAAGAACATGTTAAGTATTACTATAAGCCGAACACGATAATCTGACGATCGGAAGGATCCCCACGTGATTTTGACGTATCTGTTTTTTCAGCCATGCGCGCCTCAAATTCACTCAACACAATTATGATTTTCTTTACATTTATCTTTAATTCTACTTTTGTGTTTTCGGTGGACATTTTTTTGGATAAGTTCTGCAACGACACAAACATAAGTTGCAAAAATAAGTTCTGTCATTATTATCAGCAAAAAGACAACGATTGAAAACGTCTCCATTAATTTTAAAGCCCCTTTTTCCCGTCTGACTAACTTTTTTGTGCATCTTTCAGCTTACAGTTCAGTTCATGAAAAAAGAGCTTTTGATGACGTAATTTCTTTATAGATTGATGTTTCCAGGACGTAACAGCGCCATCTATTGCTACAAATCCGTAACTGAATCTTAGAACCATTACGAAAACCATCTGGTTTTCTACGGTTACGAGTACATAATAATAATTAAAACTGAAATAATTAAAAACACTATTCCCCTTCCTTGGCTATGCAAAGTTTGTCCTTTCTTGGTCACGCTTATGCGATCACAAAACGACGCCATCTTGGACTAACTGCTCGGAATTCAAGTTGATGACGTCCTGACTGGTGACGTTTGTTCCAGACAAAATCGATCGCTACGTAATGACCGTATATGGCAAACCCTTTTTTTTTTTTTTTGCAAATACTATAAATACAGTCGATTTTCATTATTAAGAATCCATTTAGCTGACAACTGAACAATATCTAAGGTTTTCTACAGACCAATTATACTTCCGTAAATAATTCATATAAAAACTCCCAATAGATTGATTTGGTTTAAGTCATTTCTTTCTTAATTTTTTAAGCTTGCTTTCAATCCTCTGTACAACCCATTCGCTATATATTTCCAACGTTAATTTATTTAATTAAATTTTATAAAATAAAGCCGCAGAAAACTGCCTTTTGTGGATAGAACCACTCCTGTTCTGAGGACATAAAAGTAGTGCTTTGTCCCTTATTCTCCTCCATCCCCGCCCTCCTTTCATGAGTGAAGCGGTTTCTTTTTTGCCAAATTATAAATGTTCGGATGCAATCCACGCAGCACCAGAGCACTGTCTTATCCACTTAGCAATGTCACGTTCGTCGCAGGAGAGAAAAGCGAGCGGGAGAAAAAAAATAATAAGGAGGAAACCCGGGGCTGTGGAAAGAAGGCCGCCTCGTGTCCTAAACCAGCTGCACATTGATTATGAGTTTGAGATCCGCACAGACCATTGCACCCAGGCTCAAAGATCCACAAGACGCCCTAACCAAAGGCAAACAATAATTATCTTCAAAGAAATACATTGAAGGAACCTAACGGCAGTCAGTCGCATTTCCTCTAAATCCTTTTTTTGATCCCTTCCAAAGAAATCTGTCTGCTACTTCAGCAATTTCTGTCTCTGAATGGTGGAGCTCTTCTCTTTTCTCTTTTCTGGCAAACGTTTCTGATGTGCGACTATAATATTTAAAACACTATCAAGTCTTCTTTAAAAACACTTAACGTTCAGTAAAAGACTGGCCTTCCCTTGTATTCTTAAAAACTTATTCTTAACTTATTCTTAAAAAAAAAAAAAAAAAAAAAAAAAAAAAAAAGTAATGGCATTTTCACACTAAATAGCACCACCTGTTGAATAGAACGCTTGATCTTTTTCTATAACATATCTTCTATCTAATATAATGTATGTGATATATACGTGGCAGGCTAATGTGCAACTATTCCGACAGCTATGTTGCAGGTTAATGCCTTTGCTGAATAATTCAATATAGATTCAGACAATTTGAACCTAGGAATTTTCGTTTATAACTACTGTTAAGTTTAATAAAGTAAGACAGTGACCAGGGCCGTTTCTACCATTAGGCAAGACTAGACGGATTCCTTTTTTTTTTTTTTTTGATTTTTTGATAGCTAAGTTATTATGTATTAAACAACAAAATTCGAAAGAATTGAAAACCTACTTTCTTTACAATG
Organism: Thereuonema tuberculata; assembly: GCA_023159025.1. Taxonomy (NCBI): domain Eukaryota; kingdom Metazoa; phylum Arthropoda; class Chilopoda; order Scutigeromorpha; family Scutigeridae; genus Thereuonema; species Thereuonema tuberculata. The sequence continues at coordinate 84,598,749 of JAFIDM010002131.1, read as the reverse complement.
TCTCTACTTTTTTTTTCTTTTAAATTCATGATATCGAAAAGCCTAATTTGAATTCAAATTTATAATATTTACAAATTCAATATTTATTTAATTGAATAAAAACAGTAAATTTTCCTTTTTCTGAAAAAAAAAGAAAGAAAAAAAAGGAATGAAAAACGAAAGAATTTTTTATTATTATCTACATTGTCTTAATCACGTTACTTTTAATTCAAAACATTAGGAATGGATTAAGGATTTAATATTCATTGTTTATAGAAATCCATTGATTATATTCCAATGCTTTTCTGTGGGAATTTTGGGTCATCTTCTTGTACTAATTTCTCAACAGGAACCCATTTTGAAAATATTTCAAAAATAAAAGTCAGACCTTCCCTAGTATTCGAACATGCATACAACGTTTGAAGAAGATTCGTCTATCGGCCCATTTGTTATTAAGGGAGGCAAACAGACACTGAGTGATTTGGTAATTCGAATATAGGCTAAAACATAGAGCAGAGTATTTCAAGTTTTCCGATTTCTTTTTGTTGTTGTTATACTGAATAATTTAACGTAGATGTCTGTACCATTCACATAGGCTTTAAGAAGACTGGAAGGTTTTACAAATACAGACGGATATTGGGTCACTCAGAACAATGCCGTAATCCTAAACACGTTCCAATGCGCACTGGGCACTCAGGCTGCTAATACTTATATTTCTTTTCCGATAATGTATTCAGCAATTGGGGGAAGCAGGGATTTTTGCATTAACTCATTCAATTTTTACTTCTTTTTTTTACAAATGTTTTCGACTGTTTCCAAAATGTCAGACAAATCGATTTTCAACACAAACCAGGGTTAAGTCTTTAGTTGATTTTTTATAGATCGTCAAAACAAGAAACCAAAAAAGAAAAGAAAAAAAAAACACACAACCAACGGATAAAAACTAGATAAAAAATAAGAAATCGATATATGGGATTATTGGTTTTCGAAGTAAATAAACTATTCTTGTCGTCGGGAAGGAAAAAAAGAAAGAAATTCTTTTTCTTTCTATTTCTACTCTAGGTGTATTTACTTTCGAGTTGTTATATTTCTGTGAGTCTTAATGAATAATCATAGTTTCAACTTAATGTTAACTTCCGATTTGAAATTTAGGCAAACATAAAAACAAAATTTTATCTCGTCGTGAAATCTGTGAATTATTAGACACAAGGAAAGAGCTCGAAGTGGATGATCCTGAGATTATCAGCCCAAACTAATTTAATTTTGAGATCACTGTAGTTGAGGTTATTAAACCAGTTTCCTGTGTTTCACTCTCACGTAAGAAAGCATGAAACAGTTCATTCAACAGAGGGCTGGGCGGACCCTAGGTTCGTTTGAAGAGAAAGTACTTTTAATGATTATGAACAACTGCGTAACGTTTAATTAAAAAAAAAAATATTTCAGAACAAAACCTGATATAGGGAAACGTACTTAGAATATATCCCTCATTCCATTTACAATTTTATCACCAATTTAAATATGAAACTATTCAAAATACTACTATCGATGAATCTTCATCATTTACTATATTCACATCGAAAGGTCACCATTTCTTTAATCTCGATTTTTTAAATAAAAAAAAAATGCTTAAACTAAGAGACGAGTTATTTTAAAAGATCTAGGACTAGAAAAAAAAAATATTAGCGCTCCTTCTGTATGTTACAAATACATTAAACTTTTCCTTGAAATTGATTGATCTTTATAGTGGATCGTAAATTACAAGAGATATAAAAGGAAGTCACAGATCGAAATATTAATTAAAAATGCAGAATTGGTGGCGTTTTTTGCGAGTATGGGCGTCCCTTCCATAGCTGAGGAAACACGAAAAGCCTAAAATAAAAGATAACGATTTTTTTTTCTTTTCTCCCTTAAAATTGCCCCCCCCCCCTTTTTTTCCCTAAAAAAATTACCGCTTCCGTTTAATGGTTTTTCGTCTCCTGTCTTATCTTCGACTCACTTTTGCTGACTAAAAAAAGATCGTAAATAGGAGAAAATTAGTGCTGGTAAACAGTGATCTCGTCGCTCTCTTCTGACCTAAATGAAGCGGAATTTAAAGAAAGGGTTAAAAAAAAAAAGTTCCTTCGATGTTTCTTCGTTGTGTGGCAAAACTAATTTCCAGTCGGCGATTCGAGATAATGGCGTCCTCAGCTTAGACCAATGACGCGGGCACAATTAGTCACGTGACCCAAAAGTGATCAAGAACGGTTTATTAATTTACAAGCAGAACCCGTAGAAATTCTACGGTTGGAGATATAGTTCTCCTAATCGTAATTAAGTGACAATTCCGATTAAATGAGATCTTTTAGTTACATTCAAGTGAAAGTTAAGTTAAGATGCGAACGGATTCGACGACTGTCTAGTTGTAAGAGGACGCAATAACAGGGATCCAGTAGGCGTCAATTTTTAAATATGAATTTTTTATCAAACAAAAAACAACATGCTCATGCACGCCTCCACATCAGAACCTTTAATTTGATACCACATTTACCCCTGTATCTCATGTGATTAGGCCGCGCGGTTGGCGTTGTCCCATTGCTATGAGTACCTCTCACCTCTTGGTACCGGGGTTCGGTTCTCATGTGGGTTTGGTGACGGCGGACGATCCGCGCTAGGCAGGTTTCTCGGGGTTCTCCCGTTTCCCCTACACTTCTCCCACCATACTTTTTCAGCCTTTCTCTCCGTCTGTCGTTACTTATGTGGGTTAGTACAATAGACTTTTGACACTAATTTGACAGTAATACTAGAACTTTAGTCGTAAATTGATAACTTGTGAATTATTTTTTTTTTTTTGACATTTTTATAAAATAAAATCAATTAAACATTTCTTCAAAACGAGTTTTACCGTGTTTCTTCTCCACCAATCACAACACATCTCCGAACTTCGAAGGAAAATTTTGAAACAACAATCGGGAGAAGCAAAGAAAAACAATCACTTTAAACATTTATTTCAATTACGAAGACAATATCGTACGATCTAATTGTACTTCAATCAGGGGCATATATAAGGCCCCCCCCCCCCCGAAATAATGAAGGTATGTCCTCCCAACGTTTTTTTTTGTTTGAACAGACTGGTTTCCATGGGGTGTCCATGTAAAATTACTTAACTTAACCTTACATTAATCTTGGGCACTCCCCCCGAAAATATATTCTATATTCGCCACTGACTTCAATTATCATTTACGCTACACTTTTTATTGCACCAACAAGATAAAAACACTAGAAAATGTTAAATATTTTTAGTAAATTTCGCACTTTCATTGAATAGGCCTAACGTTCCAAAGGAAACAATTTCAAGATTCTTTCCCAAATTTCTTTTGTTTTGAGTTTTTGAAATCCTATATATTTAAACAAACAAAAATCACAAACTTTGTGTCTGAATAATCTTAAAAAAAGTTCTGTTTTGTATTTACATGCTACAATAATGTTTATCTTCTGTTTTAATAGTTTTGTTATAACTTTATCCTAATAAAACATTTGGATTAATCGCATTTTTCAATTTCCAGAGCTCTAGCACTTATCACGTGTAAATATATCCTGTTCAAAAAATCCTATTAATCAAACAATCCAATTCTAATCTATTCTTTAAAAACAATATTCACTTATTTAAATCTTCATTTATTAAAAATGGGATCATAAAAATGGCATTGAAGTTTGAATTTTCAATTAGAAATTGGTAACTTATTATATAGATTATCTATTTACTTTAATGAGTTAAAATCAGTAAAATTCAATCGAACACGAATGTAACTATTGTGGAAGAAGGATACATAGCGTCATTGCATTTATCCATATGCAAGATACTGATAGAATTTTGTGCAGAATCAATTTTCAGAGAAGGTACATAGTCGTAAATGTAACAATATTTTTGACCCGTTCCCTAATGATTCGCTTTTCAAATTAAATTTATACTCGTTTGTGAAACGAGATTAAAAACGAACCAAAAACTAACGTCAGTCTGACTTACACTGTATGATCACGTGACTCGTCATTTTCTTTTCTATTTTTTTTTTTTGAGTTCTTGTGACCAGTTTTTCGCTTGGTCTGGTCTCGTCGAAGGAGGCGCTTTGGCGAAATGTCAGTTTCAGAGAAGCTTGAAAGGCTCCAGATATTGATTCCGTTGCTAGGCGACCGTTACCATAGTAATCAATCTTGCAGCGTTAAGGATAGGAAAAAAGAAAAAAAAAAATTGTTCTTGCCGAGTTTTGAGTACCATCTCATTAGTCCAAACTCAGTGATGACGAACAGCCAAAAGCTACTAAGTGCATTACCCCAAGAAATCACAGAACGTTACGTCTGACAATTCGCTGACTGGCTTTGAGACGCTTTGGGAAGCGTTTTCCAAAATTAAGGAATTTATCACATTTCAATTTTCAAAATTATGGCAGTGATTATAGAAAATATCTATTGACGTAAACCAAGCAATTTTTTTAACTGTTTGATAAATCACACCAATCTCTTCTTAACCGAACGTTATATATAATTTATATGTAATATAAATAAATAAAGGTATAATTTATTTCTGCAATTTATTAATAATGTATATTTATTAATAATTATTTAAAAAGATAAACTTGCCTTCTTTAAAATTAATTACCAATATCTAAAAATGTAACGAAGCATTGACAAAGATATCGTTTGCTTTTTCGGCTGTAAAATTATCGACATCATCCGATTGTTCTCGGTAACACTTGAATATTCCCTTTCCCATCACAAACTGTAGACCTAACAGAAAAAAATATTTTATTTACTGCAGCAGAACATGTGTATTTTTTTGTTTTGTTTCTAATTTCAATTTTGGAGGTACCACATTCTTTTTCACTTCATACTTCTATTCACCTCTGTATTGAGACCTGTTTTACTGGTGATTATTCTCAGCTGATAATCGCTAAGGAGCGCGCAATAGCCTATCCTGGGATGTCATCTTAAAGACTGAGTCTCAACCTTTAAATACGTTTATATATTATATATTTTTACGCTCTTTAATCATGCATAGAAAAATTCATTGAGGCTGATGGAGGCCAGCACATGAATTTTCTTTATTTTGTTTTTCATGTGTATTTTTTTTGTTTTATTTTAAATTTTGGAGGTACCTTAATATCATTTTGACTTATATCTTAAAATCATTATACTTAAAAATTTTGACTTATACCTTAATATCATCTGTTTTATTCATGTTTAAAATCAGATTTTTTTCAAAGGATTCTGTAATAGCGATGATAAAAATTTGGTGTGCAGCAGGATTTCTGCAACTCGTAAAAAAGTTCAAAAAAGACTGACAGTACTACTCTAATGTAGTATATACTTATATATCAATAGGTATCCACTCTTGACTTTTAAACCAGAGAACGGATCTTCGTGAAACTTGACATGGAAATTTATGGAAAACAGCTTATCTATCCTTCGTATTTGAATGATTTGTAAAAAAAAAAAAAGAAAAAAATCCTTATTTGATTTACTACTATGGTGACATCGTAAGGAAACTAAAATGAAACAATCGGCAACAAGCTTACATTAAGGTCCTGCTTCTAATAATGGCACTGTCATTTGCCAATAATGAAAATAGTACGATTGGTTTATTACGAGAATAGGCTTCAGCAAAATGCTCTCAGCATCCACGTGTAATCCTCGCAAGGAAAGTAGGCTTCAAATTCTTTCAGATTTCTTATTTAAATCTGTTCTTTTTCAGAGAAGTTATCCTACAGATTGTGCGCCTTAAATCTTAAAAAGATTAACTTTTTTATGCCTATTTTTCGTCGACTGCGATTCAGAGCTGCCCTAAAGTATTTATGAATGTTTCAGGGAAACTTAATATTTTGCCTCCCTATTCGCTACGACGAGAAACATTATCTTCTGCAATGCGCTCCTTCTAGAACAAGGTAAGAGGAACTGAAGATGAGCAATAGCCATATGCTTTATATCGGACATTTTGTTAAAGGAACTGATACGTGAAGATATAGTAGAAATAGTGTAATAAAGGCCTACTCACCGTTCATCGAATAGCAAGTACTGAAGAATATTGCGTCGGAAAAGCTTTTGATGGTTGTGGATGTGGACTCTGGAATAATCATTAATTTAAATAACTAACTACTCCATGACACTACAGCCCATGTAGGGCCTTGGCCTCCTTAACAGTATGAGCCCACTCTTTTCTATCTTGCGCCTTTCTCCTCCATCCTCGTACCTGGAGCTTTTTCAAATCGCGTTCCACATCATCAAGCCATCTAAGTCGTGGTCTTCCTTTTCATTAATTTAAATGACTTGCTTTAAATCAACTAAGTTTGAGATATTTCTACTACGAGGACTGATTGTTTCGAATGAACATCGAAAACCTTTCCACTAAAGAAGTTTAGGTAGCTGCTCGACACTGGTAAGGACTACGTCCACCGCTTGTGAGACTAATATGATTTTTGGATACAATTGTTGTAATAAGTAACTTGGTTAAGCTGTCGTATGAAATAATGGCAACAGTTGTTTGTTTGTGGTGATGCAATATGTAAAATTAAACATCCCTGTTCTCAGGCTAGTGATCTACTGGGCCAAGCAGTCCTTGAAGCGCCGACACTGTTGCCCTAAGAGGCACGTTCAAGTGAGCTGCCACACAAATAAAACATCACGCTGCTTCTGGAAAATTCCTCGATGATTTTCAGAATCAACTTCTTTGAAAGATTAAAAGAGAAGTAATTCAACTCCGAAAAGTGAAATGAAGAAAGAAAGAAAGAAAGAAAGAAAGAAAGAAAGAAAAACCCTTACAGCGTAATATTTGCATTCTCTATAAAGCTTATGTCAGCGTTTGAGACAAAAAAAAAAACCTATTCCGGAAGAGATTTCGAATCATTTCCGCTCTTATCCTAACGTATCTTAATGGACTAAATGAAGTGAAACACTCAACAGTAATTAGATAAAATTGAAAGTGCTTGTGGGGGAGGGAAAAAAAGTTCCCTTTTCCCTCTTCTATAACCGCTAATGCCTTGAGTCTCAAGATGATCAATTTTATAAGCGTTTTACCAAAGCAATGAAATCAGCCTCTTTGAATTACAAATCAATTGGGAAGGAGGTTATTCTGAGCAACAACTTCTTAACGTAAATGACCAACGCTTATAAACACATTCATAAACTATTAAGATACGAACAGATAGGACAGTGGAGAAGCGCCAACAAAACGTTTTTTAATAATACGACTTTTTACGTAAAGAACAGCGGAAATATAGACTGAAACTGCTTTGTTGTTTTTTTTTTTTAACCTCCAAAATGTCAGCATAATAATAGAAATCTAAGAAACGATTTTCGAATAAGATTAATCATTTTAATGTAATTAACTGATTGTTTAATTAGTTAACAGATGTGGAGTGTTTGAGGAATGAAAAGCTTCAGTTTCTTATATTAATAGTAAAAATAACTGAAGAAGCCCATCCTTAATAATTAAACAACAAAACGAAGATAATAGGTGAAAATATTAAAAAACTTTAATATTTTTTTTTATAATTTTCGACACAGTTTACATTGCATTTTCAAAGAGAACAAAAACCGAAAAACAAAGAATCACATTACAATATCGTACAAATTGACATGTAGCCTAAAACATGAAAACATATCATACAAAGATTCTTGCAAACAATCGCAGAAACAGTAACATAATTCAATCCTCAAATATTATTATAAAAGGGAAAATATTTAAGTTTGTTTGTTTGTCTGTCATTCAATCACGCCTCAAACGGATGTGAATGAAATTTTGCATATAAGTAGTCTATGACACGGGTAAGGATATAAGCTACTTTTCATCCCGATCAAGTTGTTCCCATTAATCTGAATGAAACAATTCCCAAAGCTATCGATAGATGTCGCTAGCGCCGTGTTAAGTCGCGCCCCAGATCTCAATGACAAACTTCCGTCGTATATACTTCGATCTCGATAATAATTTCTTAAATAAATAAAGCGTTTTGTTACGTTCCATATGCAAGGCTTCCGGAGCGAAGCGACGGTAGACGGATAGTAAGTAATATATCTACGATGCCAGGAATTTCGTATTTTCTGTTTGTAAGGGGATTACTATTATTTTTTCCGAATTAACAATGCTTCTTTAACTTTCAATCCGTTTTTCTTATCATCTTTAGAAGTAATTTCAATATCCTTCCATTTACAATGACTGTGTGATTTAAATTGTGGATGTAAGCAACTGATGTTGTTTAATGCTAGGCAATAACACGGAGCAATTTGAGGCAATATTATTGGGACAAGATGGCCCAATTTGATTGCTGACAACCGGTATCAAGCGCGAACACAGAGTTTTTCCTGAACCAATATTGCCCTGAATATGTATAGTTACGGCGCTACTCACTAGGGAGAGCTAAAGAGAGAGCGTGTTTTCGTACAGAATTGCTATAGTATTAAACGTCGTCCCTCTGTAGAAATTAATTACGATTCTTTCATTATCAATTGACAAAATGTTGTTGTTGGAATTATCTGTTTTGGGCCGACCCATTTTGCTGATTTTAAACCTTGTTTCTCAAAGAAAATGGCCGGCGTGAGTGACTGAATTTCCGATGTTCAAAGTCCCGCCTCCTTCGACGTCAGCATTGTCACGTGATTTCATCCGTTCATTTGATTCGCTTTCGTACCAGCAATATTTTGCGACAACTAAAATTGGGGCAATATTGTTCCTTTGGTACCGACAATAAAATTGGGGCAATATTGTTCAGTTTGGGACAATCAAATTGGGGCATGATTGTCCCAAAATATCGCCTCGTGTTCGCCCAGTATAACCCTTTTGAACAATAATTGCTGGGACATACCAATACACCATTGATGACATATCGAGCGTTCTAACTGATATATAACTCTAATATATTGCAATTCTGCAATTATCTCCATGGTATGAGATACGATATTTAACACTTTATTAACATTTCTGATTTGATTCGAAATTTATCCAAAATTGACAAAGTAATTATTTTCTTCTCCTGAACATTTCCTGAACATTACAAATGCGACAATAATTTTCAAACCTTTTTACACGAGAATTTACATTGTTCAAAACTCCTAAAATCTAATCTAATAGGATAATTAAGTAACAGCATATCAATCACTTCCTAAATTTGAAGTCTTTTTAATATGATTATTCGAAACAATTTGGCACGCTCTTAAAAAATAAAAAAGATCTGTAATTTATAATAAAACTAAAGTACGATGATTCGAATAAAAATCTAATAACCTACCTGTGAACGTAGGTTTTCTATGTAATTTATATTCTAAATGATCATTTCCCTATCTACGAATAGATATGTCCAAAAATTTTTTTTTTTTTTTTTTAATTTTCACTTTCTTCAGTAAAACGCTTTCTTGGAAATTGATCTTCTAATTCTTGAATAAGATGATCTATGTACTCTAAAAACTCGTTTATACGAATCGCGTTTAACCAAAAATCTGGATTATCCAAATCAATTTTAACAATTTTAAAAATACATAAAAATATTTTTTCCATATAATCAATATTTAATAGCGTACAAAGCGAGTGTGTAACTATAACTTTATAAATAACATTATTCAGTCCAGTGTATAAATACTGAAAAGGGTTTGAAAAATTGTTATATCTTTACAACAATACTATAACTAAACTAACTACGATAATAATTTCAGCGCTCACTGTAGGTTCACTGTAATTCTTAATATATGGCACATGTTTAATGCAGTGTATTTCGGATTATCCAACATTTCGTTTATCCGATTCAGACATTTCGGATAAACGAGGTTTTAATGTATAATTTTCATTCATCTTTAGAAAAGATATCATCGACGTCTCTCATATAAACTTTGACATTATGTACGCTTTGGAATAACTAATCTTTCTAAATAATGGAAGATAAATATTCGCCAGAATCAAAGATCCCCTCAAACTTCCATTTTGATTAGTCTATGTAATCATCTTGATAACTAGAACTAATGTTAAATTGAGAGAGAAATTCACCAACGGACAACAAATATGCCTTCGCATATTGAGCCAACATCAATGGGAATGCTGAACAGCTTATTATCCTTATTAGGAATCATCAGCAGAATTTACCCTTGATGTTTGGCTCAGTTGCGCGAAAGCTTTACCTAAAAGCATTCTGGATCCCGGGATGGGCCGCCGCAACTGAGCCAAACATCAAGGGTACATTCTGCTGATGATTTCTAATAAGGATGAAACAGCTGTTCAGAATTCCCGTTGTTGTTGTTGGCTCATTGTGCGAAGGCATATTTGTTGTACGTTGGTGAATTTCTCTCTCTATTTATGAACAATTACGGACGTTAAATTTGCTTTCATAAAATTAATGTTATGTAAGAAAAAAAATGTTTAAGATTTTAAAATGAATTCGTAATTTGGAACTGTTTTCCGATAAAGGATAATCTGAAATTAAGTCCTTAATAATATCACACTCTACCGATGTATTTACATTTGTAAAAAGCGAAACCACAACTAATGAAAACATTTTTTCGTTATAAGAGATAGTAACATCTAGAATATCAGTGAAACCCATTCGACCAAAAGAAAAGAAAAAAAAATTAGTTCTTTTTAAGGAAACCTCCAGATTTATGCCCCTCATTCCCTATTTGATAATACCCCAAAACAATTGGATAATGTGACATTGAGTTATAACAAGCTATTTTTTTTTTTTTTTCCCTTAAACGTTTTTCTTACTTTTTTGTCATATTTATGGCTACAGCTCTGCCAACGCAGAAAAAAAATAAAAATAAAAGAGACAGAATAGGAGGGAGAAAAGAAAATGTCGCCAGAACAACACAGCGGGAAGACACATTGCTGTAGCTTACATAGCGTCTCAAAGTACGCAGTTTGTCAGGGGGGCAACGGGGTTAACGTAAATAGCTTTAGACTGCAGCCAAAAATATATGCTAATCTGAAAATGGGAATAGGAAAAACTTAAGGAAGATGGATACTTCGTTTAGATGCAGTCCGTCCGGGTGGGGGAGGAAATTAAAGTTGTATTTTTTTAAAAAAAAGATTAGTAACATTAGAATGTGGAAATGCATTACTCAAATTACAAAATATGGAAGAACTCTATCTTATATAAGGGAAATTTGGAAGTCTGATTTATGAGACATCTGTTGAAATGTATATGGGTAGTTCTACAAGAATTGGGTAACTTGATGAAGCCTAGCCATAACTAATCTAAAAACTGACATTGTAAGTTATTCATCCTTAAATTAAAAAGATAACTGTCCTTTCTTTTTGATTATATAAGTAAAAAATAGTTTCTTATAAAATAATATTGTTAAAATCTCCACTTTTTACGTAAAACGTCAGTCCCCTGGCGTGAAGCCACTCCGAAAATCAGGATATCGATGTTTATATTTTCGAAATTATTTAAAATACTTTATTATCTTTAAATAAGTTATAAGATACTTTTAAAATATTACTAAATGAAATGATTAGTAAAAATAAGTAAAAAACATTCCTAAATCTTTACTCAAACCCGCGTGCTCAGTTTCGCTCGTCAGTCCCCTGGCGTTATTGAAATTCGCAAAATCGGAGTAGGCCTATTTAATAGCACTTCAAAGTTGAGACCAATCTGCTTTTAAACATTACCCGTGAAATTAACTACAGCAACTGCTTGCTACAGGGTAGCCCTTTTGGAATCAGTGACAGCGGCGTGGTTGTGGTGTGAAAGCGTGTCGGAGACAGTCAAAATGTCAGTCCACTGGCAAGTAATTTCACGGTTATTTACAACTAATTTTTTTTAATATTTTTATGCCTAAAGGATTATCGTGAAATGTTCTAATATGGCAAGCAATCAAGCTGATATCTATAATCGTTTGAAAGATATATTTATTTTTCACTGAATTCGTCAGTTCCCTGGCGTCAGTCCCCTGGCAAGAAAGGGGATATTTTTTCAAAATAATGAAAAAATAACTAGATACAATTGGTTAAAAATCCTTCAAATCATTAAATTGAATAATAATTTTGGTCTAAGATTGGAAAACTATATAAAATATAAATTATTCAGTCAAATTAATAGGGAAAAATATAATTCTGAAACACTAAAAACTTTATTAATCGTAATTGATGAGAATGTTACTCTAAAGTTTTAACTTTTAACTTTTGTTAAGTTTCTTTTGTATTAGGTAATTAACAAAGCTAATTAATCTACAGTTAATAATTATAAATTAATCAGGGACGTATATAAGCCCCCCCCCCCCGAAATAATGAAGGTATGTCCTCCCAACGTTTTTTTTTTTGGTTGAACAGATAGGTTTCCATGGGGTGTCTACTTAAAATTACTAACTTAACCTTACATTAATCTTGGCCCCCCCCCCCCAAAAAAAAATATTCTATATTCACCACTGGCACCTATACTACAGGTATTCTTTATTTTTTGGTAACATAAATTTCCATTATATCAAAGCTTGCAGTTATTTATGCAGTTAGTATTATTATTATTATTACTATTGACAATCTAATTCTATTTTTAATCTTTTAGTACAAGTGCGAATGCCAATGATCTTAATTATTTGTAATTGTTCTGACGAACTTCACGGAATTGTTTTTAAACTTTTTTTTTTAAATATGTAAGAGACAAAGTTATTTTATGTACCAAAAATTACTGATTATGATGTTGTTTTAATGAATTTAAGGATTTTAATGATTTTAATGATTTAAAGCATTTCTATTTTCAATAAAACATATTTTTTCGTCAGTGCCCTGGTCTACCCGTCAGTCCCCTGGAGGCAATTTTCAGAAAAACTGAAATAACTTCGAAAATACTGAATAAAGTGACTGTTCCTTTCTGGAACAGTACATTGATTATATTTCCCACCTACTTATGTTAAAACGCATTATTTAAAATAAATAAAGTATTGGCACGTTTTCCTCCAAAAAGTTACCCAATTCTTGTAGAACTACCCATATATATATATATTGTTCAGATATTTACGGATAGTTCACTTAAATCATCAAGATACATGCTAGTTTTAATAAGTTATGTACTTACTTCCCAATTAAACTAAACTAGTTCAGTTTTGGCATTTCTTAAAGAATACATTATATAGATGAAACCCTGTAAATGACAGCAGCAAAGATTTGTTAAGTTTAAGAAAAAATTTCGCTCGGAAATTAAAATTTGCTTATAACCAATTATGAGAAAAGTAAAAAGGGGGGAGGGGATCAAGGTCTCAAAGACAGATCCTGTTAAATTATTCAAGCGGATTTCAATTATTATTCATTAAATACATTCACGAACTAAACAGCGAGCAAAGATTATAATGTTTAATGTAGAGTATGTTTTATTGAAATGTCTTTCAAAGCAGAACTGATCAAAGAATTAGAATCTGCGTTGATTGCAATGATTTGTTTCGTTATATTTTTTGAGATACTCCTGGCAGGACCATGTATAACTTTCATAATCCTAAGCCCTCTGAATTAGTGTTCATTAAAAGGTTAATTCTGGACGATACAACAGCAGTCTCATTGATGAACCTGTGTATGTTTTCCTTGTTGTATAAAACCGTCGATGGTCAACCACACTTGGTTGTTCTGCATCGCCTTATTTTTAACCGCAAACAAGATCCTGGGTCCCTAGCACAAGACAACGACGTCAACGTTAACAGACGTCACTCATTTCGACCATGTCCGTCGTCTAAAAGCTTAATTTACTGTATTTCCACATAGTATCCATCTATAACCTTGCAGAAGACCAGCGAGTGTTCAAGTCTATAGTTTTGAATCCAATTCCGCCCCATGGCTGTAAATTGCTTATTTCCTGTCTGTTAATGCGACTCATTTGCAATTCCTCTTTAAAGCCATTTAAGCTTCTGGTCATTTTATTGTTCGATCGTGATAGCAAATCGATTTGGAAATATATGATCTCAGGTGCACAGCTCAGCTGCCCTCGGTCGAAATGGGCGACACAAATTGTATCTAATGCAATAAATTAATAGCCACCAAATCCAATTACAGATATTACTTAAATGAACAATTACGACAACACAATATCAGCCTTCGACAGTTATGCCGTTCTAAGCGATTACCGAAGGTGCACTGTTTTAATTTCGGGGGAGGATTTACAGTCGATATAGAAACAGTCGTAACCACACCCTTTCCCATTCCACCCAGCTTCAAAACAACGGAGGAAAGACTCAAGCAGCGAATGTCTTTGTACCTAGTGTTTTTAGTATTATTCTAAGGTTCGTAAGGGCTATCGCCAGATAATTATGTAAGGGTTTCTAGAGTCAATGTTTTTAAGGAACAAGCAGATATCCCGCTAGAAGTGATAATAAAAAAGTTAAGTTAAAGGATGCCACGACAGGCCTATGCAGGCCCAAGGGCTCGCGGGAGGTAAGGCTCCCGGCGTTACTTGACCATCGGGACTAGGTTGAGGTCGGGAGGTCAGCCCGACGCCCGCCCGCCTTTAACTCCCGGGAAAGAAACCCGATACCCATTTTACAGAGGGCTGGGTAGGCCCTAGGACCCGTTTGGAGGAGAAAGGAGCGTGGAAAAATTCCCGGTCTCCGCCGAGACCGGGAATCGAACCCGCGACCTCCAACCCGCAGCCAAGCGCTTTACCCACTCGGCTACCGGGTCCACCCAGAAGTGATAATAACGGGCATTTATACAGGAAATCACGGAATTTTATAATAAACTTTTGAAAATATGATTAAGAAATAAGCTTATATTTTTCTCAGGGTGAATACAATTTCTTAATAATAATAATTGATTTTTCTGCCTCGCCAAGCTGTCCGCTTCCACAATGTAGATCGTTACTTTGATTTAAGAATTATTTAAGAATCTTCTGACAACACTGACATATATTTCCTAATTCTAAAAAAAAGACCTCTTTTATATGTCTACATTTGTTAGTGAACAAGTAATTTTACAGCCAGAATCCGCTACAAATCGATAACAGCTTCAATTTCAACAATAACGAACTGCTTCCTAACTGTCCATTTACTTGTTACCAAAATAGATGAAGGAGAAAATCACAACCCAACGGAAAGAATAAGAGAGGAAATGGTTATAGTGGAACTTCGAAATTTCGTTTAGCAAATGTCCTTTTCCAAATCTCTTTTTTTTGCCTGAAAACCTGATTCGCAGTTCCAATTTTCTTCTTCAATAAATTGATGATATCAACTCGAAATTGACTTGGAACTAAATTTTTGTCGGGGGAAAGAAATATTGGCTACCAATTCTGGCAAATCGAGATCAAAATACTACATCTTTCTCTGACTGTAAATCTATCGATTACGATGCGGCTAATAACCATTGACGGTTGATATATTGAGCTTGTTTTTTTCATACTCGCAGGATAAAGTTTAGCTACCATAAGACCTCTGAGTTAAGACAAAACAAAAAGCTTGATACATGCCAAATACGTTGCAATTAAATCTCAAGAATTTATAATATCTGAAAAACTGCATATCTATAAGAAAGATTGAAAATTATTTTTTTTTTCCCACAATAAAGCTGCAATATTGCAAATAGGTTTAACGTGTGGTAAAAATAAGAATATATCTAAAAAGCTATCACACTTGCTTAAAAATTAAAAAAAAAATATTTAAAAAACTTTTAGTAGGAGATCCAGACCAGATCAGTGACCAGTAAGTCACTGAAGAAACCTGGCTGAAACCTGGTCTGGATCTCCTGTATAAGTTTTTTTAAAGACTTTTTTTTAATTTTTAAGCAAGTATGATAGCTTTTTTATACATTCTTAACTATTCTTACACTATTCTTTGCTTATTCGCAAAGATGACATTTTGTTATCGATAATTATTAACAAGTATAGGCCTACTGCTTTTTACAAATAATATCCTATTATACGATAAACTAAAAAGTTTTGAACAACTACGCTTACTATGTGGACATTCGGAAATTGGTTTGACAGTTATATCTTATTTCTTTGTACATTATCCATTTAAATTTAAATAAGGTAGGGATAGTGATTGTAAACCAATCACAGTGCTTCGCTTTTGAGTCACCTTTACTTTAGAATAGACTGCGCCGGGGTAGTCTAGAAAATGCGCGCGCGAGTCTGTTTGCGATCCAATGCTATGTTATCCACCCCTATTTATATGGAATAATCGTCATTCTTAACTCAAACCTTGTTAATACACTGAATTCCTAATAATATTTAAAAAAATACTTATATTGAGAAACTGTGAAAAGATTTAAAATGGGGAGAAAAAAATGAAGAAAAAAAAATGAAAAAAAAAAATGCCCGTGAGGGGATTGAACCCACAACCTTCGCGTTATTAGCACGACGCTCTAACCAACTGAGCCAACAGGCCACCTACAACGTTCAAGAAATCCTAAAACAGTCACTTCCTAAGTATCTACTTTAAACAACATGGTACTAATTTTAGAGAAAATAAAGTAGTTATCAAAATCCCAATTCTAAAGGATTCCAATATCTCATAATGTCATAAGTTAAGAAACTGTGAAAAGATTTAAAATGGGAGAAAAAAATTGAAGAATAAGAATAGCCCATGAAGGGATTGAACCCACGACCTTCGCGTTATTAGCACGACATTCTAACCAACTGAGCTAACAGAAGCCGTTGCGAAGCATTGTTGGATATGTGTCCACAAACAGACAAACCGGGGATATAAGGCGTCTTTCAGAAGCCTAAAAAAAGAAAAGAATGAAAGAAATTCACTTACCGTTCGAACTGATGAGGGTTATGTCCGATTTCTGTAATTTAGTCCGTGAACGTGAACCTTCCACTTGTCCACTTCGGTCGTCGTGGGTTTGACTGTCGGAACTGCTTCCGCCTTGACCTCCACGACTTCCACGGCTATTACTTCGTACTGAAAACAAAAACAAACAAACAATCAGCATTAAATTAAAAAAAAAACAACACCAATATTGATTTTCACAATAATGAAAGGCTACACCATTTTGCTAAACTGATTTTTTTTTAACAAAGAAATAAAGTTATATTTAACGAATTTAAATTACGATCATTTTTTTTATTATTATTATTCAGAGGGGTTAATATAACCACAGTAGACCCTGAACTTACGACCAATTTACGTATTATGAATATTCTCCTCTTATTACACTTATATAACTGCTCTGAGCCCGATCACTTAATTGTTCTTAACTGTTTGTCTATTGGTTGTATAACGCCGGATTCCATACCGGAGGATTTTTTCTCCCCCGATTTTTTATTTCTTTTCCAAGACGGGTCTTAGGGTTTACCAGTCATCTGACAACCTTATGCGTATCAGGTTTCTTGTCAGAAAGGTTAAAGCGGGTGAACATCGGCTTCCGACCTGTATTTCGGAATAAACCCTGACCTGTCCAACCTCATTTGAGGATACGATGTTAAAGGCTCCTACGGAAAATGATGTTCACCCTCTCGATCGTTTTTAACGATTGCAGAAACAGAGGTCGTAATAACGGAGAATTTGCTTTAAAGATTAATAAATACTAAGACTCACAATAATAATAATATAATTATTTATATAAAGCCGGACAGTGATGTGGAATTTGAAAAAAAAAAAAATACAAAGACCATATCACTGTTTCTGTGAAGATACGGCCAATATACATACAGGGTGAATCTAAAATAGGGGGACAAACTGCGGGGAAGGGTAAATTTGTATGTAAGTATATTAAACGAAAACTTTTACGTATGTGCTGAAATTCATTAGAAACATATAAGGAGCCATACACCTGTTTTCAAAAACAGGTTTACGGCTCCTTTATATGTTTCTAATATATATCTTTGGAGAAAAAAATTGATAGTAATGTAATACTATGATGTAAACATAAATAAAGAGGAGGAGGAGGAGGAGGGCGCGAAATAGGAAAGAATGGATTGGATAGTGACTTAACACAGCGTTAAAATTCAAATAACAAAAGAGAGAGAAAAATCTCAAAAGCGGAAAAAAAAGTTCTGTTCCCAGGAAATCCTATTCCAACGAAAGCCAAGTGGAGTGTAGTAGTGTTTAAATCAATAATCAGCCGAAGCCTTCGTTCTCATTTTATGAATATGCTTCACTTAATTAGCACAATTAGACTTTTGTCTTTTTTTTTCTTTCTCTCATTCCGTCTTTAACCAAACCTGCAGGAAATTAAATCAGTTTCATTCGAAATAAAGCTATCAAATTACGCATCTCCAGAGAAACCGTCCATTTTATTTATTTGATTATAGAATTCCAAACTCAAATCCGATGCAGACAACGTCGTAGCGATCGGGTTTGACTGAGACGTGAAAAGGTCATCATGCAACGCAATTATTTTTCGATTTCATTATTATTAATAATCACTATTGTTATTTTGAAACAAAGAGTTTAAAAGGAAAGGAAAAAACAACAAATAAATCATCTTTAATTTTGCTTTTGTACTAAACCTAAAGTTTGAAAATGATTAAAAGCTTCAATTTCAACCCACGATCTTTTCAACGATGCTTAGGATTTTAAAAAGGAGAAAGGTATTTAAATCCTAATTTAATTATCTTTCCTTCCTTTTTTCTTGTTTTCCTAGTATAAATTTCTTCACGTATGAATCTCCTTTCTTTAGATCAATTGCCGTTAGGGGATATGTTTGACGAGATATAA
The DNA here is from genome assembly GCA_023159025.1 of Thereuonema tuberculata. Classification (NCBI taxonomy): domain Eukaryota; kingdom Metazoa; phylum Arthropoda; class Chilopoda; order Scutigeromorpha; family Scutigeridae; genus Thereuonema; species Thereuonema tuberculata. Next base: position 84,580,182 of record JAFIDM010002131.1, on the reverse strand, counting down.
TAAAAAGAAGGTAAAAATGATTATTTTCCCCATATACTGAACTGAGTCGGTTTCACTAGGTTTTAGATTGTTGAAATGTCAATCAGTACTGTAACAATAGCAGGACTTTTCTGAATCGTAGCAGGAATTTCTTTTTGAATACGGATTTCGCTAAGCACCCCCCCCCCAACCCAAAAGTAAAGAAAGAAAGAAAGAAAGAGAAGAAAACCTTTATTACAGCACTGATTTTGTTAAAGCACTGTATCTTATTATTTTAGAAAGTAGATAGTTTAAACAATTTATTTTTAAATAGGCCTACATATGAATGGACTCGTATGTATATGAAAGAACATCCGTAGCCCTTAATCCCGAGTGCACCACTGATCCAGTGACAAAACAAAAGGTTCTTCGAAAATCAATTGAGAATAAGAAGAGAATGTAAACAATTTTATAGGAAAAGAAAACTCTAGCTTGTGTGAAATCGTGGTGTTGTAATTGGATGCCAAAATAGCTTTTCAACTATTGCCCCTACATTTACCAAAATCAGCGGCGATCTTCCTTATAAGAACCTAACCCTTCTAATAAAAGTTCAGCTTTCTAGGATAGATATTTCTTGGTTTATTCCAAAACCTTTTTTTAACTCTTCGACGCGCAGTAAAGAGGCATTGCAAACGTTTTATCCGGAATAACTAATTTACTAATATATACAAAATAGGCGAAGTAAAAGCAACCAGTTAATTGAATGTACTTTGGAAAACTCTTCCTTCAAAAACATTTCTCGTGTGAAATTTTGGCAAACTTGTATTTGTTAAATTTCTGAATTGCTTTTATGTCCATCAGGCTGTATGCTTGGCAGTTATGAAGAGATTGGGATTATTATTTCATTCAGAATTAAACTTCAACAAACCTCTTCTGGATTTCGGCTTTTCCTATTAACTTTAAGAAGCACTCCTTAAAATTTTAGTACAAATAAGAGCCGTTCGGGAAACTAAAAGGACTCCTCTTCAATTTATAATGCGCTGTTGTTTCTCACTCCCTCCAGAATCTGTCTCTGATGTCACCTCAAAGCGTACAAAGACAACAACGAAATCTGAAAAATTCAGAGCCGGGGCCTCGGCTTCCCTTTGTCGTGGCTCTGTTCCGCTCGACGCATGATTTTTCTCAGCGACGGCCTCGATAAATTAATAAGGACAAGGGCTACGCCCTGCGCTGATCCGCCACTTGAACATCCATATTTCACGACAAGGACTGCTTTTGCTTATTGCGGCTCAAGATGACCAACGGCAACGCCAGGATCCTCGCGGCCAGAGAACACAATCCGAGCACATCATCGGCTTCTCACAAAAGCCAGTGGGAATTTAGTTATCGTTAATTCTGTCAGGATAGCTTACCAATAAATGGCCTGTAAGAATAATTTATTTTTGGAAATAAATGCCAATTCCCAAATACCAATTACATTCATTATCTTGAAAATTTTAACAGTAATGCTTTTCTACGATAAATACTTAATTTTTTTTTTTTTTAAGGAAAAAGCTCGAAGAACTGTAGTCATCTTCTGTTTCATTACAGAGACTAGACCTTAAGAAAACTGCTTTATTTCATCTGTGTGGCCTCAAGAATGTCTGCCATGTCAAATATATGTAATAGGGCAAATCTGTCTGCCAGATTACCCTCGAGTATAGAGAGATATAAGGATAAGAGACTGACAACAAACAGGACGTTTATCACACTCATGGAAAACAGATAGTTAGTCAATAATGGAATTCAGAATAATTATTATTAGTTAGCCAATGTTTCACGTTCTATTACACAGTCAACATGAATCTATTTTTTAATTAAAGGAATATTCAAACACTTTTCTTGTATAACTAAATCAGTGTAATTATCAAAGTAATACGTGTTCGTATTTTTCTTTTTTAACCTTCATTGTAACAAGTTTTGGCCAGAGAGGAAATTTAACTTCGAAATTAGGCACAGGGGAGCCTAAACGAATTTATCAAACACCAGTTCAAAAACCGAAACATTCGTACTTGTAAGGCAACCTCTAAAAAGCTTTGTGTTTTTCATGTAGCTATCCAGTTCTCAATTACTTTACAACAACCGGTGAAGGGCTTAAAGAACACAAATACAAGAATAAACTGTATTTACGTAAATAAGAAGAGATATGACTCCTCACGAATCTAAACTAAAACGAAGAAATACACATTAAAAATAAAATAAAATTACTTTTTTAATTAATTTTGAAAAATAACAGAAAACAAATGAATTTAAACTTTGTGCTAAAGCATAAATTTAAGAGCGACCCACAATAAAAATCAAAGAAATAATAAAAAAGAAAGTATATTATGCGTAAGGAAAAATTAAAAAAAATTATGTAAATAATAAAGTAAAAGTTAGGAAAATAAGAAAAAAAAAAGAAAGTATATATACGGATTTGAACCGACAACCCTGAGTGTATGAGACTGGGACTTTAGGCATCAAGCTACAGCTTGCATTTGATGGTTGCATTTCTAACATTTAACCTAATAGCGGAAATCCAATGAAATCAATGCCAAATTGATCTCGAACAGGGGGTGGGGTGGGGGGTGGGGTGACCCCTGAAAATACCTTATTCCTATGTTCTTTGGGTTTCTGAAAACGACGGTGAAATCCGTTTATCGATCCGACCTTCCGCTCGGGAGTTGTTGGGGGTGGACGGACGGACAGGACAAACGCTATAGTTACTGATTTTGGTCGCTATCACAATAGCTACCAAATGGGTCGCTAATAAAATTAGATAAAATAAACTATTTCTTTAAAGATAAGGTGCCATATCTCTTCCTATTGATACTTCTATTCACCTCCGTATTGAGACCTTGTTGTTTACTGGCGACTACTCTCAACTGATGATCGCCAATTAAGCGTTAAAACAGCTGTTTTAAGATGTCATTAATAAACACCTGGTCTCAACCTTTAGTGCGCATTTACGTAAACTTTAGATACAAATATCTTCTTAACTTATTTCACACTTTTTTTTTTCTTTTTTAGAAAACTTATTTGACTCATTTTCATCTCTTATTTGTGTAATCCAATAATTCTTCCAATATATCAAAGATAAATGCAAAGATTCTACAACTAGTGATCTTTGAGCGCTACTTTCTTTTTCGTTGCAATTTTGAGATAAAATGGCGTCCTTCCAAAAAAAAAATTTAGGCCATAGACAGGGTTTCTTGATAAAAAAGTAAATACATTTATTCTAGCAAATATTACTTTTTTTAATAAAAAGTTAATAGAATAGCAATCGTGATCTAATATGCATCTACATGGAAATTAGTATTGAAAACAAATAAACAAATGCATTTACAAAACTAGTATATAATTAAAAAAAACAAAAACTCCTGCATAAAGTTGAAGATTACAGATGTATTTAAAAAAGCGCAATATTTAGAACAGAAAAAAAAAAAAAAAAAAATACATCTATAAAGGAAACACAAATATTTGTTAAACAGCGATTTTTTTTTTTAATTCTATTCTAAACTCAATCTAGCATTTGAATCATGAAAGCGCTTAAATTTTAAATACTGTAAAAAAATTGTCGTAAAGTAATTCTACAAAGTTAAATCATTAAAATCCAAAAATCTGTTGCTAAAACATTGAAGGACTTGTTGCTTATCATTCTACTAAACGTGCTGTTACTGTGTCGGGAGAAGAACAGTGTTAATATTATAAGATTGGCGGAGCTGACCTTAGAACGTGAACGGATTGAAATTCGTCGGCGGTGGTGGTGAGTCTGTTCGCTGCATAACTCAATAACATTAACTGAGAATTGTCGTACAGGCGTGGTCTTACACGGCGGACTTCCATGAAGCCAATACGTCGGCACCTGGGTTCAAATCTATTTGATCTTTACTTTCTTTCCAGTGTTTGTCTGCTTCTTCCCTGTCCCCTTTTCTCTTCACCTAATCAGTAGGTGTGATTATGAAATTCAATAGCAATTCCAGATCGAAATACTCAGCAGCTTTAAGATCTTGGTCAGTTTGTTAAGCAAACTTCATTTAATGTAGAATTTTCAAAGTAAAGAATTTCGGTAAAATATAGGCAGTTTTAAAATCCAAGATGGCTGCCAAAAATCGCTGCACAAAGTCTTGATAAAAGGATTCTACGATTACTAAGATTTAATCTGCATATTATTTAATCTATATCACATTGCTGCGTTAAGTGTAATCTTGAATGCTTTTCTTTTTCAGAGACTCTCAAACCTATATATTACAAGAAATTCATACATTCTTTTCTCGATCGTACCTTACCATTATTTATCAACCATCTATTGTCAGTGTAGTCAAACTAAATAAATTGACAAATTTATAATTTAAAACTTACGGCTTCAAAAGAATTATAATGTGAATCATAAGGAAGACCGCAATTCATTTTAAAATTAATGAACTGGCCAATCAAAAGAGGGATTTGTAACAATAAACAATTAGGAGAAACCAATCAATTATCTGCTGGAATTAAATGCTCTCGGGGAACAACTGTTTTCAATAATAAAAAAAGCGACCACGTGAATAAAACGAGACAGAAATAAAGAATTTATAGAAGAAATGTTGGTAAAATATATTGATTTCAATGGCGGCCCACTAAAAAAAAAAGTGTGTCGACCGAAAGATGCCGAAACGGAAGTGAAGTGATTTGAAACAAACGGGGTGTAAATCATGAGAAAATACCCTCCGAAGCAGACATTAGCATTCCAAGTACCGATTCAATGGCCCATAATTTCACACTCGGTTTTCTGAAAACGATAGCTCGGCTGGGATCAAGGAATCTGTGAAAAATGGGACGAGAAGATCACCGAAATAGAGCCATGCTCTTAGAACATTCAAGAACTTCACTGACCACTGAAAAAAAAAAGAGACTTCTGCTTTGTCAGAATCTTTTAGGGAAAAAATAGTCAAAAGAAAAAGCAGCGCTAATTTACAAAGCTCGCAAGTTTTTTTTTTTTTTTTTTCCTTAATTAAAATGTAAATTTGACGAAAATCGTTCACAAGCAATTTCAATACATTTATAAAAAAATAACGACGTTGGCATGAATTCATTTGCAAAAGTTTTTAGAGGAACAGAAGTTGACTGCTGCTATAAGACAACAAACAGAAAGAATACTGTACAATGGAAGCAGTATTGAGACGATTTATTTCGTGTATTCCGCAATAGTTTCTTAAAGGCAGTTTAAAATAGTTCTAATATTAATGCAGTGGTTCTCAAAGTGGGCCATGGCAGAATTCAATGGGACCACAGAAAAAGAAACTCAGAAGAGGCCCACGACCAAACAAAAAAAAAAGTCTTGAGAAACGCTGTTTTAAATTTAATTGAAAGTTTCGTTTTGAAGATGAAACGCTCTCCTCTAAAGTTTAGTGAATTATATACTACTGATAACAACTCAAGAATTACTATTTGTATTGAAGGAAGAATATATAGGAAAAAATAAAAATAAAGGTTCTCTATACCTTTCCATTTCCTTAGCATTTGGGTTTATCCCGTTGCTTTGGGCGGCAGTGAGGTCCACCTTTAATCTCCTATTAAGATATTATTCATTTTGACTCACTGATTAATTTCCAAGTCAATACAAGGAAGCCACAGTTGGACGCAAACGAATTTTTCAGATTCTTTGTAGCAGAATAAAGCAGTGCCCGAAATCTATAAATTCTCTTGAAGCCTAAAAAATGCTGAAATGACTGACAAGGATTTTAAAGGAAGCAGTTTTTAGATTTAATTCTAAAAATAAAGTAAAAAAAAAAAGATTTTTTTTTTTAATCTAACGGAAATTAGAAAATACAAATAGTTTTGGAGTAAGTTTTCATCTTTGTGAACGCTGTCTTCACTAAACAGTGGACCCTTTCAAATCTTTCACAAAATTAAAATAGTTCAGTTTTTTTCAGTAAAAAAAGAAAAATATCAAAAGTGAATGAGGCTGTATTTTGATAATTCTTTCCGAATTAAAATCATAAGTGTAATTATCTGATCACTACAGTTGAAACAGATCAAAAACGTATCTAAGAAACTGAGTGTTTTTGAATATTTCATGCCCTAGACCTATTCCAGTAGAGGCTCAGTGATATAAGTTGAATTTCCGGTGGAGATCATGTCTCTCCTCCTGACGGGTCTAATTCTCTGTAAAATGGGGACCAGACATCTTACACGGGAGGTAAAGACGGTAGGGCATCAAACTGACCACCCGACCCTAACTTCATCCTGATGGTCGTGTCTCCCGAAGGGATCAAGGTGGTCTATAAAAGGAGGACCTTTACCTACTCAATTAACATTGTTGTACTGTTTCAAATAATTCGAAATAATGATGGTCTACTTCTTGGCGTACTTTATTAAGCAAAAGCTTTCAAAACCAATGTGTGTATCAATGTCTGATAATAACTTGTGATCTTCTCGAAACTTGGCGTGCATATCTACGGATATGAGACGTTAAGTTTTATATTTTGAAATCTTCGCTGTGGCGATTCCCTGTGTGAAGTAATTTGCGACTGAAGGTATCAAAAATTCCCACAGAAGCGTATTTAGAAGAATGTATTTCTATCGTAGTGCTATGACATGAGCAAAATTACTTTGATTTCGGCAGCTTGCGAATATGTTATTTTTAGCAACGGGAAAATTTGAATGTATATGTATATATATATATATATTTGATTTGATGGCTGACATCTGTTTGTTTGTTTGTTTGTTTGATTTTTAGATATATAAATAAATTTTAGATATTAAGTATATTTAAATACTTAAAGAACTAGAAATATTACTGTCTAAAAATAAAAAATATAAAAAAAGACACAAAAAATAAAATTAAAAAAATAATAACAAAAAGAGCAAGGTTTTAGAATGTTGCGTTTTTGTTTCTACAAATTCTCTAAATTTTAATTTCTATTTTTACCACTTGTGCCTCTGATGACGTGAGGATAAATTGGCCGTATCTTCACAGAAGCAGTGATATGTTTTTTGTATTAGCATTTTTCAAATTACACATCACTGTCCGACTTTATAATTATATTAATTATATTAAATATATATATTTAATTCGACAAATTTACTACAATTTATTAGAACACGGAGGATTATTTCTTTGCATTGTTTTTACGTAACGTTTAAAAAACAAACACACTCGCAATGCTTAAAGGAAAGTAGGTTTTCACTTCCTTCAGGAACTTCTTGTTTAATAAACAACAGTTTAATTAATTACGAAAAAGTACTGCTTGGCGGTAAAAGAAAAGGATTTACAATAGTCTGTACACGTAGGGACCATACATAAGTTACAATGAATATATCTTGCATGTTATTGTACTTTCTACGGGCATTCGTATGTATTCTAAATAACCGAGCAAGACGAAATAAATGCAAGACAGGACAGTGCGATACTCCTCGGTGCTTTGGCGACGTATATTAGCCGAGCGACGAACGAACATTCCCGGCTAAAGACACTACGTTCAAATCAATGTGCTTGTATGAATTTTTTAGGAAGCAGTAGGTGTGTGAATGTGTGCGTAGAGGAAGATACGACGAGACAGGAGCCGTTCTCCTTTGTAAATGAGTCCGCTGCAGTAATTGCTCTCCCGCGCGGAGTTAGGGGTGGATGGTGGGAGAACGAAGACAAGAATGTTCGCGCTTCCAAATACCTGAAGCAGAAGAGGTCTACCAGTTTTACAGAAAAGGACTACTTCACTTTTGAAGTGGTGTCTTAATTAAATTTCCTTCGATTTTTTTTATTCTTTTTAAAGCATCTCTGCCCTGTCAGAAAATTCAATTCCTTACTATTTCTTTTTTTTTTCAAACAATTGATTTTTTTTTAAAAAAAAACATAGAAAAGTAACTTTTCTTAAAGTTTACAATAAAAGCTGTCCTGACACAGAATATGTACAGTAATTACTAAATAACAAGAATTTCTGCTTTTTTTTTTAATTCTCCTACCATTTCATTGATCTATGTATCGGCAGCAAGTGAACTGAAAGAAGAGACCTTTGATACTGAAACTAGCCTCAACAGCACTTGACAGAATTCCTAATAGTTATTGTACTTCCTTAAATTCTTCTTCGCTACCGTGGGACAATCATACAATAACATCAGCTTTGTGGAAATGTAATTTCCAGTGCTGTGTACATTTTCTATTGTTGTAGATCCATTGCTGATAGACATTGTTTTTTTGTAATTAGAGTTACACAAGTTGAGGATGGTGCAACTGTATTTGAAGAAATTTCAACGAGTGCCAGAAAATAAAGAAATTATACTGATGAATTAAAAAAAAAATAATTCAAATGTTTTTTAGCAAACACCCCAAAAACGACGCTATCTGATCAATTTTTAAATTTTAACATCTCAAACGTATACTTTTTTTACAGCTACATGAAGCAGCACTCCATCAATATTAAACAATACAAGATCTCTCCCTTCCATTTTGAATTCTACATTAAAACTTGAAGCCAACTGAGTTTTTGCTGAGTTTACAACGAAGTTGTTTTTGTTAGATCAAATAGACTTGCTTTGCTTACGCTTACTCCATTTTCATTAATAAAAGATAACTGTAAACCAACATCAATACATTTTTCAACTCCTTTTTGTTACTGTTAAAAGCTTCAATGTGACCATATTTAAATAAACAAAACAAAAATAAAACAAAAACAAACCACTACAAAAAGAAAAAGAAGGCAAACCATTTAAGACAAATATTAAAGAAGCTTTTTTTTCCGGTCCGCTGGTCGATTTCAAAAGTTTTGAAACTTTTAAGGATTAAAAAAAAAACCCACACACATTTGCTTTTCAGTGTTAAAGAAGAGAGTCAGAGAATTAAAAAAAAAACCACACTGAATGGAAAAAGCCAAAAATTTAAAGATGACACTACCAGAGAAAGAATGTTCTTTATAGCCAATTTTCGTTTAAAAGCTGAACTAAAAAGAAATCACTGTCACAATTCCTATAAATATGTAATGCAATCGTATAAGTTGGATGATGAATTAGGAGAGGAAAAAAAATATAATGTTAAAGCACCTTAATTAAAGCCGCGAGAAAAGATTTTTTTTTTTTCTTTTCCTTTCTTTGTTTTTTTTTTTTTTTTAAATGTTAATTTTAGCGGTGAAAGTAGAAGCCTACATTTGGACTTCTGCATCGCCAGACCCACGGAGACCACGTTAGCGTCGAGGAATGCCAAGTCAACATATAATTCGTGGGACTAAATGGGCAGATTTGCTTTCTGCTTTTGTTGCGTTACAAGATTCCCCCTCGAGCTTTCTTTTCATCTTAATTTTTAAGCCCATGCCAATGCAAAAAACACTTCCTACTTTCTTTTCATGTGGCCTTCCACTTTGCTCGTGGCACGAAATTCTTTAGAGGAAGACTTTAACGTAACCAAGGGTTTTCAAAAACTAAAGACTTCATCCATATTGTGGTTGCAGTGGTGTGATGGACGCACTACCAAAGTGTGTGTCGGTCACCAAAGTGTGTGTGTTTGACTGCTTCTCAAACTCGAGCTTCATAGCCTCTGTATGCATTGCACTTTAAATATGAATTCGACAAGGATATTAACAAAGTAAAAAACAAATAATACAAATAAGCACAGTAAATATCCTATGAAATTATAAAGAAATCCTTAATATAAAAATTGAAATGGATTTAAAATCCCATTGATAGCAGATTAATAGCTTCGCTGCAAACAAAAGACAACAACAGTCGATCGCCTAATGTTAAGAATTCAATGGCAGGAGAGTAAGAAGAAAATTATATTTTATGTATATATAATATAATTTTAATAATTTGAGAAAATTATTTTTTTTCTAAGACTTGTAATGAAAACAAATTTCTCGAATGAATTAATGGAATTTGTCCGGATTTCAAACTATAAAGTGAAATAAGAAAGTTCTCTGTAACGAAAATCGTTATATTGAAACGATATCTCCAAAATATCCTAATTCTTTATTAGGAATACTTTTATTGCTAAACATTTTTTATCATTCAAGAAATTTTATTTTACTATTTCGCATTGACTATAAGATTAAATTAAAACTAAAATCTCAGAATAGGCTATTCATAATTTCAATTTTTTTTCTTATTTATTATTTGTGTCTAAGAAAGAAAACGTTGTTAGTTTTGATTCATATGTCATTTTTAAAATGATAAAATGTATTTGGGAAAAATATATATATATGTAAAAATGACAATCCATGGTTCAATAATGTTGGAGTTAAAATATGGAGACACAATTTGTGGAGTTCCTTTTTTTATCAATATAAGAAATTAGCTTTAAATATTGAAATCCTTCCGCAGAGCTTTATTTCTGAGGCTTTTCACAGTTCCTTTAAATAGATTCATTCAATTTTTATTCGTCTATAGATGCCGTTAGGATGACGCCAGCTTTAAGGAAACGTTACATCAATCTAGTAACAGTTTGCACGTGCTGTAAATCATGACGTGAATTGCATGAGTTAAGATTCTTTTAAGAACAGACTTTAAGGCAAAACTTTTCCAATCGAACTTCCAATTTATCTCTTGGTTGCTGGAGGAGGCAAATGTCTTCATTAGGCTTAACTCCGTTTCCAATACGTAGCTCCTCAGGCACCAAAAGGACGGCTTTAAAACCGACAACGGAAAGAAACGCAATTAGATTTCTTGCTTTCAACGAGTGCCTTTAAATAATTCATACATCAGATAACGACAGCCTTCTCTAATAACCCTAAAGATAACCCTATATATATATAGATAGATTAGTCAGACACACTGTAATTTATGTTTAGTAGGAAAGTGACTGTCGGTGTTCTGCTAAAATGTTTGAAAAAATTGACTGTATCTTCTTGAAACTTGGTGTGCACATTTACGGAGCAAGAATTTACATACTTCTGTTTTTAAATAAGTTTTTTTTTATATGAGTCTCTGTGAAGAATTCTGCACGTGACAAAAAAAAAGTTCCCATTAGAAGCGAAATAATCAATGTCTACATCAAAACCTAATAAGTGCTTCACTGTCTATTTGCGAATATTTGGATTAATATTAAACGGATTAAGGAACATTTAATATTTCTGGTAGTGTTCAGAGAATATAAAATTTGAAATACTGTTCTCCCCGACAGATACAACAATTTACAGGATTGCTTTCACTTCAACAATGTAGGGAAAAATGCGTGTTAAGGAAAATAGGTTTTAAGTCCTTCAAGAACTTGTTTTAATTTACTCCAATGACAATAGGCTATCCTAGTTCAACTTAACTGAACTTCTAAATTCATTCTACAGCATACTGTAAGATTAAAGCATTCTGTTGTGTTGTTGGATGTTTTCAATGTTTAATTGTACTTGATTTGTATGAAACTTTGTATATTGGAAGACATTTATCGAACAACCCCTAAAATTAAGAACCCTTCTATTTTAAAAAACAAACAAACTGAATAATAAATGATGGATGATGGGGAATTGATTTTTATTTATTTTTTTTTTATTTTTTGCAGTGTTCAGAAAAATTAAAAGCTTTAAAACAACCGAATGTTATTTAAAAAAATTAACATTTTCATCATAAATTAAATGGAAATGGGTGATTCAATTCTATAAAAGTCCTCATCCTACAGATTTGTAATGAAAAAAAAATAAATAAAAGAGAACAAAAACCAGCTCTTTTTTCTTGAAAACACCATCTTTGGCCGTTGATTTTCGTAGAGCTATTAATTCCCGCGTTTCGTTACATTAACCGAGAGCTAAGAAACCCGTAAACAAAAACGGCGAACAATCAAACCACTCGAGCAGCAAAACGCGCTCTTAGCTGACGAAATCTCGATTCAAACAAACGAGGAACATAAATTTCAATAATAATAACAAAAATAAATAAAAATATAAAAAGTGTAAAAGTCCGTGAATCAATAATGTTATTTAGTGTTCAAAATTCTTTGTTTAAACTTAAAAAGTGAAGAAACAATGGAAAAATCTCACTACAGTAAAAACTGCTAGGTGATAATTTCACTTAATCGAAACAACTTCAAGTGAGAAGAAATTCCGCCCTGCATTCCGTTAGTACAAATTCCTACATAACGAATCTTGGTTGTAAACGACTTTTACCAAAAGAAGTCAAATTATGAAAGGAAGTTTACACTTATTATAAAATTTACAAAACATTAAAACAAAATACACGCACACATACAAAAAAGGTAGTAAATGTACAGACATTCTATAAAAAGCTTCGGAGTTGTATTTAATTTAAGTAATTCTCATAATAGAATAAGATGATTGTTGTTAAATTCGTTTTCTTATTTAAAAAATACATTATTATTAAAAATATCCTTTTCTAAAACTAAATCTTAGTTTTAGAGTTAAAACTAAGTATCTACTCGATACCTGCGGAACATTCATAAAATTGACCCCCTTACACGAACTTCCCAGCATTGCCTCGATGTCGTACAGAGAAGCTAGCTTTTCATTGTTGCTCGGAACGTTAAGTTGCCTCACATCTCAAGTGAAATGTCCTGTTTAAATTAGGGCCTCGTGAAAATGAAATAATGGCCCTAACAGTCTATATTCTGTATAGTTTACAGTTTGTCTAGTCACGCAACAGCGTCGTCTCGCGTTAAGTTAAGAAACCTTCTACGGTCCTTTACCGGATGTACAGAAAACCGCTGCATCGAAAGTAATAAGTTATAATGAATTTATTTAATCGCCCATTCTCAAGGAAAACTAGGACAGTTGTGTAGAATTGTGTTAGTTGTTTAATTTAGACAAAAATAATTTCTACATATTTTCAAAAATAACACGTCAATAAAAAAACTTAGATTTTTTTTTTTTTTATGTTTAATTCTGATTTAAATTCTTTGACAGAATTCAATCAATGTTTGATACAGATTTAATAATAAATTACATTATAAAACAAGCATTCTACAGTTTCGAATTTCTAGCGACCTTCTTCATGAGTATCACATGAAAATTCCAGAATCTCAAGTGGAAATTCCAAGAAATTTTGAACTGTAAAATTCTTATTTTAAAACTAAGTGCATCACCAAGCGTGTATTGAACGAAATCAGTGCATAATAGAGAAAGAGAAGGCAGTGGTCTTTCCTCACTCATCAACCATGCAGCAATAATTTATCATTAAATTAGATAGAACATGCAGCGCTGGAGGGCCCATTTCGAGCATGGGAAGCGGGGGGCGGGATGTAAGAAACAAATAATCTTGCTCCCATTGGACTGAAAATAAGCAACAAATTCTAAGGCAATCCGCTAGGGTCTGTTTGGAAATGTTTGGAGAATCAAAATAATGTGCCTATATTTTCAGTTGGATTATAAATAAACTGCGAACCTAATTTTACGAAAATCCGTCCAGCCATTTTAGCGTGATGCGCATCTAAATTAGACCAACAGAGAAGAAGCATGTTCAAGTGAAACAGTGAGAACTTCGCAGTTAGTTAAGATACAAAAACAAAACTAAAAAAAAAAAAGAAAAAATAATAAAGCTGTGTTTTTATTCTTTTGTTTGTGTAATACATTTTAAAGTTTTCTACATTTGGCTGCAATCATTTCTCAATCCATTATTGTCAAAGCACGAACTACTTCTGGCGGAAGGATAAGCCCGGATGCGAAAAATAGACAATAGAGTATTAATTCGGGCAGAATGGAAGGGTTAAGGCAGGATCTCTCTTTGACACCGGGGTCGATGAATTCATTCACTTCCTACGCAATTCGACATCATCAAAAATTAATGTCCGAAACAGGCTCGTAGCGGGCGACAAAGCGTTTCCAATGCGAAATGATTCCGATTGGTCTCTGTGCCGCCAACCCCCAAACTATTAACATCATTCCGATGTGATATTTTCGCAGAGTAACTATTCATAAATTTACCAGACAATCTCTCAATTAGACAAAGCGGTCAGACATCCACAGTTTTATTAGCGTCCAGTTCACTTGGGCCACTCCTTCTAATTGTTATTTTACCAGCCCCCAATTAACTCCGATTTTTCTTCCAAATAAATGACAACGTAGGAGAAGAGTTACGTTCCGCGCCTCGACTTCATCATAAAATGAAATATAAAACCAGCTGAGCTATCGTCAGAACAAAAAGTCATTAAATCGTATTTTCTTTTGCACTGTCAAGTCAATCTTTGTTCACAATAAAATCCTGTCCTTTTTATTAGTTAGTTTTATTTATTTTAATAATATTTTGGGCCGGTATTGTAGTGGGTTAAGCACTGCACTGCAGTCTGGAGGAACAGGTTCAATCCCAGCAAAGATCAGGGATTTTTTTTTTGTTTTGTTTTTTATCTATTCTCATGGATATTTTCGAAATTACATTTAAACTTTCCAAAGATAATAGATAAAGGACAGAAGAAACGACTGAAAATTAAATAAATAAATAAATAAATAAATAAATAAATAAATAAATAAATAAATAAATAAATAAATAAATAAATAAATAAATAAATCCATGTCCTATCATAAAACTCCAAAAGCTTAATTCCTGACAATATTTTTTATTTTTATTAAATTCTAAGAGGTTGATCCCCGAAAAGGAAAAAAAAAAAAGAAAGAGAGAAAGAAAGAAAAGAATGATATTTATCATCGTAGAAGGAAACGAAGAAAAATCATTTTTTCCCTGGCGGAAATAATTAATGCGAGAGCATTGTTATTCTGCTTTCTTTCTATTTTAGTCTTTGTATGAATTTGAAGAGAAAAAAAAAAAAAACCTTATATAAAAGATAAAAAAAAAAAAATCTAATATTTATGAAACCATCTCCACGTGCTCAGTTTTTTTTTTTTCTATTTTTACATCTTTAATTTCTTTTTCTTCTTTCATATGTCCAAATTGTTCAAATATTTCATTTTTTTATTGCGATTCGTAGGCACGACCTCTATTGATGAAGGCCTGTCTGTCTGAAGGTTTTGATAATGCTAAAATTAATGAGACGGTTACGATGACACTCAGCTTACAGGACCTACAAGAGAAGTGGTCAGGTCCGCCATTGGTCAATTTCTGATCACTTTATTCAAAAGCCTCCAAGCTTTTCATCTGATTTTGACTGTTAGGCATCTTATAAGGCTGTAACACATCTACTTTTTGCAATCCACTACAAACTGTATTAACTTAGGCGGTTGATCAGAATGAAACAATTCATATTAACGCCTTACCCTTTGATTTTTTGTTTTCAATAGGATTTTTGAAGTGAACCATAGAGAACAAGTACTGAAAACTGCATAGAGAAGATTAAAAATAAACAAAGCAGTTCTAAAATTTAAGAAAAATGATGACTTTAGGGTTAATAATGATTTTCAGTTTTTTTCTAACTATTTTTTAGGTTTATAAGTGGTTGTAAAGATGCCTAGGTATGGTATCTTTGATTAAGTTTAAAAATACAAGTAATTTTTTTTCAGTTAATGGTATTTTATTTTCGGCTAAAAAGTCTAAAAATGAACTGTTTACAGTTCTTTTATGATGAACTTGTAAAATTCCTCTTTCTATTAACAGTAGTGGAATGAAATTAAATTTGTTAATAAGGAACTGGCAATTGAATTGTTCCCTATTTATTTATTAGTCCAAGTACCAATCT
Source organism: Thereuonema tuberculata (assembly GCA_023159025.1). NCBI lineage: Eukaryota > Metazoa > Arthropoda > Chilopoda > Scutigeromorpha > Scutigeridae > Thereuonema > Thereuonema tuberculata. The sequence goes on along the minus strand of JAFIDM010002131.1, from coordinate 84,564,671 downwards.
AAATAATCTCCACATAGGACAACATTATGTTATTCAGCGATTACGAGAATTTACTATTGAATTTGCTATCAACTGAACCATACATTTTCATAGTTCGAAATGAATAGAAAATAAAAATCACCTTTTTAACTGTTCAACTGTTGCTATCACGCTAAATCAGCTAATTATCCGAGATAGCTGAAATTTCATTATTGTTTTGTTTCTCCTTTTGAGCTCTGAATCCATTTGAGTCTTAACTGGAGAGAATAATCGAAGGAATCTAAGTAGCATTTACATCTAAGTAGACATGAAAAGTTGGCACACCAACTAAAATTTCCTTCAGTTTCCTTTTTTTCGATTTTTGGTTTTGGATTAAGGTTTCGAAATGATGGCAAAACTTTTTACAGAAACAACAAACATTTAAGGAAGAATTTCAGGTGAAACTATTGTACAGCCGCCTCTTTACTGTAGTGTTGGGTTTGAAGTTAATTCAAAATCAGCATTTGTCTTATATTTTTTCCTTGCATTTCTTGATTAGAAGAAGCTTCTGGAACGTTCCTTTCATAAGAGACCAACTGTCTGCAACTAAAGTGAAATGAGGTGTCGCAAGCAGAAGCACTTACATATAAAAAGGACATAAAAACTAGATTGGAAAGTGCATCCTATTTGGGAGAATCTATCGCGTCTGTGTTTTTATTATTCTTCAATGCAAAATTCTCAATGGGATACAATGTCTAGCGAAATCCTAGTGTCTCAAAACAACAAGAGAAATTGTCAGTGGCAATCTGTTTCTCACCATCTACTTCGTAAGCCTTCCCAATCTATATTTAAAATAATAAAATGGTGCTTCGATCATTCTCCGCCAGATGGCAGCACGCTTTTTATTCTCGTTTTCAAACTGCGTCGAATTTATTTCTGATTACTCTCATTACATTCCCCGCTACAGTTAAAGAAAAAAACTGTCAATTTGTCGATTAAGCTTCAAGTTTGTAACTAATTTCGAGAAGTTTGCCAATTACATAAAGCTAATACCGACATTTTTAATTTAAAACGCTCCATTTTTTTTTTTCTAAATGAAGCCCAGGATTTGAGACTCGATATTAAAGCTGATTCTGCTGCCGTTTTTAAGATTTTGATCAAGTAGGTGTTTTAATGTGTTGTATTGCTTCTTTTTCGATTCTGAATTAACAGGCAAAAGTGTAGGTAAGTTTTTAAAGAATGTTCTACACTTTCCACAAACTAGTAGTCAAGGAGTTAGCAAACAAATTAATGTACAGACCAGTTCTTTTTTCGAATTAAAGTGAATTGAAAAAGTTCTCTGCAAAATATCATATGTATGTTTTTGTGATTTCCATCGTCATTTGACTAATAAAAACACTGATACATTCCTTCCATTAGATCTTCGTCACAGTTAGTAATAATTAAAACGAACTGCTACGATGATATAATGGAAGAAAATATGCCGAAATGAAACGTTGGTTCCTAACCCCAGGTCGCGAAGATATTATGAAAAATGTTAAAAATTTTCTTTTTAATCTTAAACTTTTTTTTTAATCAGAATCTTTAAATAGATTTTTTTTCTTAATGTTTTGAGTTTTTATACTTCGAAAATATGCTGGATAATTCAAAAAGGATATTACATATAATTTTTTGTGATTACTGGCAAAATTACGTCAGGTTTAAGGCACTGAAACAGTATAGTTAATTTTTGTTGAATTTTAATAACTCTTTTTTTTTTTTTTTTTTTAATCATGGGTCTTACGTCGTTGGGTAGTCTAGCGTAGCGCTTTAAAAAGGTTGAGAACCGCTGATCTACAGATCAGCCGAAGCGGACTTTAGCCGAAATGCTGTGATTTAGGAATATTTTAAAATTATTGAAATTATTTCGGGCTGTTCCATTAACTGCGCACGAACCATAACTGTTTAGGAAATTCTTCCAATTTTATAATGTAAATAAATAATTTTAGACTAAACTAAAGTTAAGTTGTTGTTTCTTCCAGGACGGCTTTTGTAAATTTCTATTCATAGTTCACATCTTAGTTTTGGAATTTCCATCATAAAAAAAAAAAATCTTGTATTGCTCGCCTTGTATTGCCAATACTGAGATTTGGCAATCTCCACAATTCCCCGGCAAACCCCTCACCGTTTTATAAAACTTTTTAGGGATTAAATAAAAACATAAAAGGAAAAACGTTTTCTCGAAGTGCAAACGATGAGTGGAGTCTGTAAATTGGTGTCCATTATCTACTGCACCAATTCCATTTCTGACGCAACTCACCAACCGCATAATTCAGATAACCAACAGAGTAAACAACTTTCCAACGGGGAATCCACTCTTATCTCTTCGATGTAAACAGTGCTGCAACTATTCGAACAATCCTACGGCTAGAGAAAGGGTGTACATTTCACTTTCTTTAAGGATTATCACAACAATATCATTCATGACAAAAAAGAAATTCACTAGATCACCAACGAAAATGTTTAAAAATACAAATGAAACATATTCTTCATCATTAACCACAACTCCCAGAAGTTTTCTTCCGAACTTATTAGTTTTAATTCAGTCACGCTCATGTAATCTGTATGTTTCAATTCCTCCCAAACACACACAATAACTTTTGAATCAATGAACTTCAAGACTTAATTGTCCTAATCGACAAGAGACGATCTATCCTGACATATTTCAATATCTAATTTTATGAGGATTTTTGAAAAGGAATTTGCGAGTGAAACTAAAAAAATAAAAATTCCCCATGAAAAAGCATAAGGACCGAAATGGGGCTGACTGTTTGCAAATAATGGATTTCTATCGATCGCTAACAATGCTTCATATTCCAATTTATAATCCATTTAAATTTGCACATGAAGTGAGTGTATTATTTGTAGATTTAATAAAATTTTCAAATTTAAAAATAAATTGATTGTTTTTTTTTATTCCCCGCGTATATTACAGTTTATTAAAATATATGCGTTTCTTTCTTTTCCTTTCGGCGTATTTCTCCAAGTAGTATTAACTCATGACGCAACTCAAGTGGATTCAATAGAACTTAATCCAGGATGTACCTTAGGACTATTTGGAGAATCGGCCCTTTCATTGTTTCACGATTTTTTTTTAAACATTTTATACAAAGACTTTACGGTCTCCAGCAGCTTTTTTTTTTATATATATATATACAGAAAGTGGGCTTTAAAGTCTTTTAAAACTTTAAGGTTAAATTTGTTGGTTTGTTTTTTTTTTCCTCGCATATAAGAATAACTTAAAGTTACGTCTGCAGAAGTGGATTGACAAATGTAATCCCAAACATATTCTGGGTTCATTCACTTCTGAATCCATCTTGTCCGTTTCTTTATCAGCGAATATTGATGAGGGCGACGCCACAGATAAATCCTTCTGATGTAGATCCCAAGATTACAATAGAAATCCTATTGAGAGCCTCAACGAATAGGGGTCAGGAAAGGAAGGAAAAAAAAAAAACCTATGGACTAGGAAAGGGGGCTGGTAACGATGTTTTCTTTTTTTCGGAAAAAGAAAGGCTTTCAATTACTCTGTGGGGGTTTTTAAAGTAGATGGCCCCCAAGAAGACATTGTCTACGAGAAAATAGCCGATGTTATTCACAACATAAGATGTCAACAGGATGCTTCCGAAAAGGTCGATTCTTCTTCTGGGAATATTAATGGTGCCCCCGAGATCGTTTATCACCGAAGGGAAAACAAATTAATGGTCTCCGTTTTATTATTCACAGTTCGCCTTCGTCAAAATCGACCCCCCGGAAAACAGCGGCACTGAACCGTTCTATGCGCTTAGACTAGTTTAGCAAAAAAAAACTGAACCGGTAATGAAAAGGTGGACTTGTACCAATAAATTGAGGCAGTCGAAGTGAAAGAACCGTTATTACGTGATGTGTGGCTCCGCGATGTGAAATAGTTCCGGGAAATATAGTGATGACATTGCATCACAAAACAAGCCATTTCACTAAGGAGCAGTTTTTAATTACATTTACTAGAATTGTTAAGGAAACGGGACTTTTTCTCAACTTACATCAAAGAACAGAAAAACAAAAAAACAAAAATCATCCCTAGAATTCACTAATTTGCTCATTTTTTAAAGTTTTTTTTAATAAATAAATAAATAAAAATATCCAATATCGTTAGCGCGATGATGATAACAGAACCGGATATGTCTTATATTTAATAATCTCAATATCATAATGTAAGCTATGGCTGTGTTTTCTAGCTTTATTAGTGACCGCTTTCTATGTTGTTCTATGATGAATCTTTCAATGTTATTGAAAATAACTTTTGGCTTCTTTACTTGTTGGAGGAAAAAAAATTCGGATTCGTCGGACTGAATCACATAATCAAAAAAATCAACATTATAGACCCCAGAAAACAGTAAAATTTCGCCGACATCCTGCGAAACAGAAATCTGGTAGAATTGGGTTTTTAACAAATTCAACATTTCTGTCTGGTTTTATATAGTTTGTAATAAAAGTTAATTCTATTCATTTATTCTTTACTATTTCAAAATTGCAATGAGTGAAATGCAATCTTTGCCACTCGAAATTCCTAAGAATTTTGCCGTTCGAGATGTATACGTAATGCATGCCTCTTAAATACCCACAGAACTAATAAAAGAAACTTCTTGAAATTTGCATATTTACGGACAAGAGACAATTTATTTCTTGTACTTTCCTCGTATGGATCCATGAAGTTAAAAAATGTTCTCGAAGGTAGCAAAATTTCCCCACCGAAAAGTATTTGAAGCGAATTAAGTAACTATCACTGAATTGTTTCAATTTTTCAGTGAATTTCAATTGTTCTACTTAAATTTGCAAACTGCTTTGACGATTAAATGGATTTGTTCATTTATCAATTTAATATTTGAGGACTTGATTAATATTCAGCAAATGGAAAAAATCTCATGTTAAACTAGGAGGATATTCTACTTTATAAGTATGCAAAACTTTACTGACGATCTTTTATGATTTTAAAAAAATAAAAAATAACATGTTTTAAGAAAAGTAGAACTAAAACCAAGATTAATTAATTTATTTTTTATTAACAAATTATAGATATTATCTTAATTTTGTGTTTACAAAAATATTTTGACTATTTTTTTTTTTTTAAGTATTTCTGCTATAGATAAAGGCAGAAAGATATATTCCGTTACGAAGATAGGCACGTGTGCTCAAGTTGACGAATAAATAGTGGAAGATATTTCTAAAAAAAAAAAAAGAATCTGGGGGAGGAAAACGAGAAAAAGAAGAGAGAAGAGACGGCCTGTTGCAAAGGTAGATTGAAGTTTGCCAAATCAATTATGTATGGCCACCGGCAACTGCTTTACATTCACGAGGCAAGTGGTTTTGGCAATGGAAAAGCTGGCTGTCAACACGGGGCAAAACGACCGTGGAAAATTGTTGCTTTCATTTGGCGCGCAACACAAGAGAAGCAAATACACCCTCTCTCTTCTCCCCCCCCCACTTGTAACTGTACAAGTTTGACTGTCAGGAGATCGAACCCAACGGATAAATACATCAAAGCGAAAGAACACCAGGATTCACATCCACAAACAACCGTCTCTTCCTCCAACAGAAAATAAGGCTACTGAGTGGGAGTCAACAGAAATATCAATATTCATAAATGCTTTGTTTCTGTTTTAACTTTTAACAAAGGAATGCACAGTATTTTTTAACGGATAAATATTTAAAAATTTCATTTCATGTCTGCGAATTATTTGAATCACGTACTGTTTATTAAAGCTCTGTTGAAAATAAGTAATTTTTTTTTATCACACATCCTAACATCCCTCACCCTCCTTGAACACTTTTTTTACACTTAGCAACATGTGCTTTGGCCCTTCACCGATTTCGTCTTTGCTGGAGAAACCCAAGTTTAGAAACTGCTTTTTTTGATAATAATAATAATAATAATAATAATAATAATGTGAGTCATCCTTACATAAGCTGTACTGGGATCGCCCCATTCACACAGACAAAACCATACACCACAACAGACTGACATCACACTTGTTGATAAGGTCAACAAACAGGCCTATCTCATTGATATTGCAGTGCCTATCAGCAAGAACATGCAGATAATTCACACAGACAAGATCAGTAAATACACCGATCTAGCACACGAGCTCCAGAAGCAGTGGAGGCAGGATCGACTACGTGTTGTACCCATCATCCTGTCTGCCACTGGTCTGGAGCCTCACACATTGCATCACAGCCTCAGCACACTAGGACTTCATAAAAACACTTTTGCACAATTCCAGAAGCTGTGGTACTCAACACAACATGCCTGGTTAGGAAATTTATGGACACAACCACACAGCCCTAATCATTCTTCCACATTTTTTTGTTTACAATTGGCAATAAGTGCTTTGGTCCTTGACCCGCCATATTGTCTTTGCTAGGGAAACCCATGGTTTGAAACTTTTACAAAATAATAATAATAATAATAATAATAATAATAATAAACAGTACATACTCAATGTTATCTATGCATGATATGTTGTTTGAAACTGTTAATTTTTATTCGCAAATTTATTTTCAAAATAAGTAAAACGCCGATTATCCGGGAAGGGGGGGGGAAGAATTCAGTTATCCGTGGGTTCCTCTGTATTACTATACAAATTCAACTTTTTTTTTTTTTAATTATCTATGTTTAAATAAACAAAAATACCGGACTTTTTTAACTAAATAAGTTAAAAAAAAAATCAGTTTTATGTTTATATACATAAGAAAAATATGTATCTTAAAAGATAGATTTATAGATTTTTTTTTAATGTAGAATTTTAACATGCATGGGAACAATGTACAAGAGATATAAAACAAAACGCACAAGACTTTATAAGAGTTCACTGATCTGTTTTTGGAAATTGTGAAAATGGGAATCCAAGATAGCCTCTATTTCAGGTTTCCTACCATCGTCAATTGGATCCGCCCAGTATCTTATATTTCACTGAACTCAAAACACATAAAGAAAACAAAAAGAAGACACAACAATGGTTCTTCATATAAAAAAAAATCAAAACAATTAACAATTAATTCCTTACATGCTAAGCGATCGCTAGCGATCTTTCATTGATTGGCCTTTTTATTCTTTATTTAGGTTTTGATTTTTTTCCTTTTATGAAGGGCCATTGCTGTGTCTACTTTTATTTTCTTTATATGTTTTCTGAGTTCACTGAGCTTTAAGATACTGGGCGGAGCCAACTGACGCTGGTCAGGAAACCTGAAATAGATTATCTTGGATTCCGGTAACACAAATTTCCAAAAACAGATCAGTGCAACTCTTAGTCTTATGTATTTAACGCAATTTGGATTAACCTTGATTTTCAATTTCTGGGCTATAGCCTCCCCCAATTAGAAAGGATAATCGAAGTTTTACTGTATTTTAATCATAATAAATTATAATTACCCTTATATCGTAATAACTTATAATTACCCTTATGAACCCATACAACAATAGAAGAAAGAAACATTAATACAATCTATTAAACAATATATTCTTTCAAAAATAAGCATTTTTTTATGTTGAATTAATTATTTTATTATTGTTGTTTATTATTTATTATTATTATTATGCTATAGTTTTTTTTTTTTTTTTTATATATAGCGTAATACATCAGAAACTCTTTCATCAGTTTTAATTTAAATAAAATTACTTCTAAGTGGTTCTGGAAAACTCTGCTAACAATTGTTCCCTTTCTTGCAAAAGGTCTGTAATGGGTAACTTAGTAATCAATTCTACTATTTTTATTTTAAATTTTTAAGCACACATTCGAGGTCGGAACCAGTGTTTACAATTGCTAAATGAATAATATCCCATGCGATGCCTTCACTAGTTCTACACACGCGAACCCTAAAATGTTAGACGACTTTGAAACTAGACCATTCTGTTACAAACTGGAAAATTCCATGGAGTTATTTTCAATGAGAAATGGCCGAATCGCCACGAAAGGGACAATCTCCGAAGAGAGAGGAGAGATGTAAACAAGACGATGCGCCAATAGAGAAACTGTCATCAAGAAGAGTCCCACCCCCACCCCCCCTTCCGCCTACGCATACACACTTCAACCATGTGCGTTCAACCAACAACCACGCCACCACCACCACCTAATTGATTCCCCTTTAGCAGGGCTATGACGTCATCTCGATGAATGCTGTCCAATCAACGTCGGACCAATTAAAGCCATTCTAAAATAAGAAGAAAAAAAAATTGAAAGCCAAAGGCCTTCAGGACTCTCAGCGCCAACGAAAACGTCATGACTTTTCTACTTTCATTATATTTTTTAGCTGCTTTCTTCTTGTATAATTTGCAGCAGAGAACAGTTGACTTCCATTCGCGGAAACAGACTAAGACAACGGGTTTACAAATAAAGCCCAAATATACTATAATTCATATCTGCTTAACACAATAGCATTGTCAGAATTAAAATGGCTTAATACAATTTACCAATATGCGTCAGAAAAATAATTTAAAAATAAATTATTTTAAATAAAAGATGCATTATTCATAATTTAACACTATGAATTTGATATAAAATTTTAAAGCCTAACCTTACATTTGACTTTAATATCAAATAATGGCTTAGGAAATATTATTTCAAATATAAGATATACGTTGTATGCAAATATTTTTGTTTTATAGTCTATTCACAACGTTATCAGTAAATATGATAGTATTTATTAAGTTTGTAAAATAAGACTATTTTCTGATGCGCAGTTGTAAAGCGTACTACGCTCTTTTAACTCCGGCTGTGATTTCATTATAAGAAATCACAAAATGTAGAGAATATACAAATGAGAAATCACAGGTAAGAGTGAATAAACACAGTTTCATTGACAACTTAATAAGAGATAATAGATAAAGAATCAGATGACCAATTTCCAAATACAGATTTTGGGTCCATGACATCTGCAGATCGATAAGTCAAAAGTCGACCAATCCCCTAAATTGAATTAGATCATTTAATCCAGCTGTACAAGAGTGGACTCAGTTATACATAGAAGATACAGCAGTTCCAATATGAGGAATTTAATTTACCAGATTAGGCACTACATACATTTAAAGGGTTAGTTAAATTTTAATATCCAATCAAATGCGTCTTCGTGGACCAGCATGAAGCTTTTCTTTGTCAAAATTCACAACGGGAAAAAATAATGGTTAAATACACAAGTCCATCTACAACCAAAATGAACAATAAATTAAAATAATATTAAAACAGAAATTAATGTGTATTTGAATATCCCTTTGTAAATAAACCTCCCAGGAATTGCTTCAGCTTCCTTCCTACATAACCAGAATTTTGAAAAACCTTTACTTTTTTCGAAATAGTACATTCCTATTTACGATCACAAATCCTCCTTTCATATTTTTCTATTACATTTACGAAAGGATGGAGGTTTGAATACTGCACAGGCATCATCTCCGATCGTCCAATTTTGACCACTGCGATTAATGGTTACTTAATAAAAAAGTAGAAGAGTGTTTTTGGAGAACAATAAAACAGGATCGGTATATTTAAAAAAATTCACGAATATCAAATACGAGAAAGACAAGATTTTCAAATTAACCTTATATTTGCATCATTAAAAAGAAACGTAAAACAACAAAAAACTAATAACAACACGTTTCAAAACAGATAAATAAAAAATATATTAATAAAAGAAGCTGCATATTGAAGAGAATGGAAGATGCTGTACAAAATCAATATTTCGAATTTTTATTTACTTTCAGTCTTTCAAGTGCAATTGCAGGAGTGCCCGAAATTGTCTAGTCTCTATAAGAAAACCTTGAAATGTTCTTAGCAAAGGATTATGTGATTTTTGATTAATGTCATGTCTTTAGGATATTAAAATTAAAAAAAAAAAAAATCAGTATTACTGTAACAACTGCAATTCACATTTTCATACCTTACACGAAGCTTCTCGTGTACATCTAAAGCCGAAACAAACATTGACAAAGTTAATGAAAAAGCTTAAATGTGGGGATTATAATAAATTGGAGAGAACCTACGTAAGAAATGAGAATAAGTATTTAAATTTATTACTGCGAATAAAAACTTATTAATATGGGCTAAAGATAGTTGCAAATAAACATTAGTACAAGTAAGTATTAAAATATTCTTGAAATACAATAGAGATTTTTGTTAAACTTTTGAATTCTTACGTTTTTGTGATTGTACAACTGTGTATTAGTTAAGAACATCGTAATAATATTCTATGGCTGATAAGAGCTAGTCTGTCCGCACGCGAAACAGCTGTCCAGGGTTCCATTATAGTAAAAAAAAAAGAAGCATGATTCCGAATTCGATGGAATTAACTATTCTTGAATTGAAATTCTGGACTGTGTGTCACTTTAAGTAATGAAGAAATAGCTGAATCTTTTATACACAATGACAAAAGTCCTATGTTGATATTAGACCGAAAGATTTTCGTTTGTGTAAAGGCTCTGACAACTTTCGTTATTTTGGCTCAACTTTTACACTTTCTATCAATATTTTGCCCAAATATTTGTGAGCGGTAAAACAAAATGTCAGGAATACAAAAAAAAAAAAAAATGCAAAACATACAAACAAGCACGTACACACACACATAACATTTGTAAGTTCACCTTAACTTGACGTTTGCAGTCACGAAAGTGGAAAAAAAATCCTGTCATAACAACCTTTTACCGTTGCTTGTTTCAGAAAACGGTTCAAGTATGGTTAACCCTCGTGGACTGTTTGAGTCAACTGAAGATGAACATACTATTTTAAATCGAAACTGATCAACACTCACCAAGTGAATACTGTCCTGACACTTGTCTCCCTTGGTACTTGAAAAGCAAACACGAATGCCAGCTAGCCATGGCGCCAATTGCTCCTTTTATGGGTTTTACTAGGCGCGAAAACGATTTCTATCTCCCTCTACTGCAATTTTCCCACAACATCATCAGGCAAGAAATCGTCGCAATAAATGGTACAACACAGCACATGACAGATACTGCTGCAAGTGGTTTTTGGCCTGTGTTTATCCCAAACAGGAGAACGAATACAGTTTACCGTTAAATTAGACTTAGCTTTTAGCGGGAGCCATTCAAGGCCGTGGAAAGGGACAATTCGAAAACCCTCTGAAATTTGTGCAGTACCAGAAAGTCCTCTTGTTTTTTGTTTTGTTATTGCGCAGAAGATTTCCGAACGGACACCTCTACAGCAGCTCAGCTAGCTGAAACCCGTGTACGAAAGACCTGAGCAGAGTCCAAAGCTTGGATAACAAGAATGTTGGGCGATTCTTTTTTTTCAAGATTTTTGGGGCGGTTTCACTTATTCTAAATACACCAAAAAGAAATACCAAATATACTGATAAATAATCAAGTTTACAACATACAGTTTTTAAATACGAATATTCTAATTTAAAACAAACTCAATCTAAAAATAAATAAAATATGAATATTTCACTTTGTAAAACTTTACTAATATATAAAGTCCAGTTATTAATAAATAATAATAAAAAGCCTTATCTCTTTATTATCCCTTTTAATTTATTTCTTTATTTATTTTATTTGATAAAATAATGTCAATTCTTTATCTGCTACTAAAATCTAAAGAGCTTATGGATGAAAACGCTATCAAAGTGTAATTTCCACACAAAAGCCAATGATAACAGATCTTGACATTCACAATTGATGGTCGCCATTGAATATTCAGTAGCCATAATGACAACGCGTTTTTCTTCCGTCCAAAAAGACAAATTCAGAGAAAAGGTAATGGTACGCCACCTTGTATTATTATTTCCGTTTACACAATTTACCTTCCTACAACTATGTGTTCACGTTCTGTAGACTGAATCCGCAGACAGTCTACAGGAACAGATTTTTAAAGAACTGTATAAAATGGGTATTTTTAAGATTTTTAAGATCATAGTTATGACGTAAAAGGCCACAGACTCAGTTTTCTCAGTTGAGCTGCAGTTGTGGCACAGATTACGTAATGTTACTACAAACTGCGCCCATTCCTCAATGGAGTTACTATAAGGGTTGGGTGGGGAAATGACAAATTAAGTCGAACAATTTCACATCAAATTATTGTTTGTTTTTTTTTTTTTTTTAATTGATCAGTGATTTTGTAGAATAACACTGAGAAAAAAAGATCCGTCAAATGGTCGTCGTGATGCTGCAAATGACGACAAACGAAACTATGGAAACTGAAAATGTCCTCCTACAACGACTTAAGAAAAAAAAAATAGAAAAAGAAAAAAAGAAAAAAAAAATCACCCACAATGAGATTTAAAAGCCTTGTGAACTTTGCTGAGATCTTTCGATATAGGACTTAAGATAAAAAAAAGGAAGTAAAAAAAAATAAAAGAAGAGGTTGGGGGCGTTAAAAAGATAAGATGGGAGATATTTGGAAGAAAAGGAGCGGGCTTGTCAGCGATCGGGGTTAAAGAGTTTTAAGATTAGGGAAAAAAAAAAAAAAGTCTTTGACCAGTGAGGGTATTTATGCTCTCACGGACCTTCGGCTTTGAGTCGGAGTGCAGCGACGCACACCTCCATGTCTCGGATGATGCTGCCCATGCTACCGCCTCCGCTGGGGCCTGCGGTGCCGCTGCCGCCCGACGACGACGGTCCCGCCTCGTCGCTGGTGTCCGACCCGTGGCTGTGCCCGCGTCGTCGGCCCAGGGTGCCCGTGGTCGTGGTCGGGCGCTTGGCTTGAGACACCGCCACCACCAGCAGGCTCCCTTCACGGGGATCTCCGTCCGTGTACAGCATCCACCTGGTCGGCAACGACCGTACCTAACCGCCGTCGCATCCTCTGGAGCGCGCCTGGTGACGTCACGCCGCCAGGAGGCAACACTGTGGAAGGGAGCGTTCTGTCTTTCTTTTTTTTTTTTTTTCTTTCTTTTTCCTCCTCTTCCACCTCCTCCTCCTTTTATCGTGCTTCCGTTTCTGTCCCCTTTCCTCCCGCTAACTGTTCTTCGAGTCGGAACGGAAATTTCGCTAGTTCTGCCACAAAACGCACTGAGAAAACGCGGAGGGAGACGAATACTGATCGCCCGCTGCCGTTGCTCTTCTGTCACTCGGCTGAAACGAAGAGGTGATGCGGACACAGATCATGGCGGACGCACAAAACGAACGGACGAAACGAAATGGCAAAGGTCGAAAACCTGTAAATCCCAATCATTTAAGTGATTTTTTTTTTTTTATACTGAAAGTCTCTTCTTCCATTATGCAATTAAGAAAAAACTAAACATTACAAAAAAAAAGGAAGTTCGATTTTTATTTAAATTTTAAATGAGCTTAAATAATTTCAGACAAAATATGTTCAACAAAAACAACTGTGTAAAATAGTTTTAATTATAAAAATGGTAGAAAAAAAACAAACAAACAAACAAAAAAAACCTTTCTGACTATCACATTTCCTGGGAAATAGAGAACATAGTTATAATAACTGCAAAATAATGATAAACGAAAAAATTTCTGACTTCATCCTGACGGTAAATTATTCTTTAAAGTTTCAAAAAACATTTAAAAAAAGAAAAAATATGTTAAAACTTATGAAAAAATATTAATTTAATATTTCAGTATTTTCGTAGTCAAAGGTATTTTGTTTTCTAGTTTTCGTAAATATAAATTAAGTAATAAGAGAGGAACCGTTAATATAAAACTAAACAAGTAATTGCCATTCAACAATAAGATATACTAAATAAACTTCTATCTCTTCAACAGTAGATTCCAATATTTCGTTTTATTTTCTAAAAAATTTCTCAAGATTCTGAGTTCAGAACCTTGAGAAAGTTTTAAAAATAAAACGAAATATTGGAATCTACTGTTGAAGAGATTGAAGTTTAATTAGTATATCTTATTTTTGAATTTATTGAAGATGGCGTTTTACGATATATGTTTTTGATGTTTAAGTAATTGCCATTTTTTTTAAATTTTAAAATTAATTTATTAATTAGGTTTCTTAAAAAAAAAAAAGCAACTTTACTTTTAGAGAAAACTGAAAGATGAAACACCATTTCCTTTCGTATCTTAAAATCTAAAAAAGCACAAATCCCTGACTTGTAATGATGATTGCAAGACGCTATAAAAGATGTTCTGGTTCAATTTTAAAAACATTTTAAGTTTATAGTATTTATATTTATTTATCAATTAACTATGTAAAGATAAATAAATAAAATAAGCAATATTGAATAATTAAAAGTATTATTTAAAATTTTAAAATTATAGTTTGAGAAGTGATCTAATTTTTTTTTTTTAATATCTGTTTTGCATTTTAGGAGAAACTGTTAAAAGTTTAATTTGTTTTTAGGCTTTAATTATGCATTCCTTCATTTTTTGATAATTATTAGCCAATTTAAGGTTTAAAAATAAAACAAAGACATTATTTTTATTTCATTTTTTATGGAATTATTCTTTGCGATTTGACAGATTCAGTAATAAACAGTGAAATGATTTTATTATTATACAAACATTAAGAAAATGACAATAAGAGGAGTTTAGGAAGGAAAAATCAACATCATTTACAGAATTGGATATTTCTTTGACAGTTTTTCAAATAACCATTCAGCTGGTTTATTAAAGACTCAATGATAAGAGGAATCGTTTTTATCGAGGTCAATTTTCAGGAAACAAATATCGTGAATCGAATCTGGATGATCTCATGATATTTTAATGTATATACGATTACATTGAAAAGACAGGCATTTCAAAATTTTATATCTCTTTTCATGACATTCTAGACGAATTGTTTATCATTTTCCTGTTTTTAAATCAAACAGTACAAAACTCATCCTCAGTGGCAGCAATATGGTTACATTTTCAGGACTATGTATTGTCACTATTTATATAATTAGCATTTTAATAATTAAAATAATAGTATTATACTTTTGAAGTGAATTCAGTTCGCAGATTAACGATATTTTATATATTCTAAATGTGATAAGCTAGATGGTAATTACAGCTAGATAGTAAATTTACGTAATTTTGAACTTTATAGAGGATATTACGTTGTAAGAATCACAGTAGCATTCATTATATTTGTTTAATTACTTATTTGATTGAAATATTTTTCTCATTATTAAATTGGATAGCGTGAGGATTTAACAAATTAAGGTATTACAGTTTCTTTTTTTTTATCTTCGTTGTACAATCAAACATCGCTAATATTTCATAATAAATATTTTTATTATGAAAGTCATTGATAATGATTGATAAACTTACGATGTAATTTTAAGCATTGATATCAAACAACAAAAATAGTCCAGATAGAAATTTGAAAAGATTCCCTATCTTTGAAAGTACCTTGATCTCAATACTGGTGCAATAACTGATCATTCTACGCTCTACAAATTGCTTATTTCTAATCCGAAATAAAATATTTACTTAGTTCCTTATACTAAAAGAGGTTCTCAAATTTGGCTGGGCTTCGGGAATGACCTTACACTTTCAAATCGGCTCTGAAATAAGATCACAATTCAAAAAGTAAAATAAAATTATAACGAACTTTCACTTTACCTAAACAACACAAAAAAATAAAAAAACAAACAAACAAGCAAAAACTGAATTTATTATTTTTGAAAAAGTAATATTTCACGGTGACTTATCACTGTTGTGTTGATATTGTTGAGGGCCACTTTAGGGAGCTGAAGTGATAGCCTCAATTTGTCTCGCACTCTGAGCTATTATCAAGAGTAAATCTAGCTCAATAAGCCTAATAAGGCTGAAACAGCTGTCCCAGATTTCCGAAGTGATAGCTCAGGGTTTACCTTTGTTTGCTCATGTACATTTTTATTTTTTTCACTAATTTACATAGATGCAAGTTAATTTATTGTCATTAATATTGTTATTATTATTATTAATAGATATTATGAAAGAATAAAAAGGGATAAAACCGCAACAAACAAAATCACTGAGCTAGTTTTGGTGATTTTGACCCAGGGAATCCAAGACAGCGTGTTTTAAGGTTGTTCCCTTTCTTCAGTTGGATTCACCCAGTGTCTGTAGCTCAGTGAGATTAAAGAAAACATAAACAAAAGACAGGTAAACATAAGAACGGCCCTTCATATAAAAAAAAACATTAAAAATAAGTAAAAAATAAAAAAGGGCAATTAGTTAATCTCTGCTAGCTTATGAATGATTAACTATCAACGATTAATAGTTATTTTTCACTAAATTTTACAGTTCTTGACATGCCTAAATGAATTATTTTGCCATTGGAATGTATGAGTTTTCAAGATAGCCGATACAAGATCAATTATATCGAAGGGATAGTTATTCATTAGTTATTGGAAAACATAGGAAAACCTAAACCATGTATATAATATGCTTTAATTTGAACTATTGTAAAGCAGGAATTCTAAGGAAACATTATTTTATTTATAAACAAACTTTTGTGGAACAAATAACAGTTTGTCTTGCGATGTTTTTCTCTAGTAATTTTATTTGAAAATAATAATACTATGTGTACTGGTCCTCCCGTAAGATTACTTTATAAGTTGTGGCTAGTTCTGATAATGATTATTTGAATAAACGATGTAAGACTCCAGTTCCTCTGCTCCCTGGTCATATTCTAAGGACAGAGAAAACACATTAAACCCTAGCACTAAAAGTAATTTAATCTAAATCCTTATCACGAAGTTCTTTCCCTAGTTTGTAAGAAATTTCTTGTGTCCCCAAAACCGTGTAATGTTGCAGCGACATTTCAACTTGCTCCAGAGCCGAATATAATGCCTGCTCTGCGTAATTTAAACTAATTTAATACAAGATGGATCTCCACCATACATTTGCCATCAAAAATAGCGAACTATTTGTTTTGGACAAACCTTTCGCGAAACTTTTTCCTGTATTGGCCACCACGATCGCTGGATCTAACTATTAGAGGATTTCTGACTGCAAAGCTATTAAAATACGAATTCAAGAAAGAACCTTCAAAACCATCTCAAAAGCAAAGAATGTCGCTGATGGGGAAGTGATAAGCCATTTTTGTTTGGACACACAAAATGCATCCCTGTCTACCATAATGTTTATTCTTCTATTGTAGGATCTACTTGAACCTCTTCGATAATTCCTTTGCTTTACCAGAACCATACATACAAGAAAAATGTAAATGATGTTAAAAATCTTGATATAATAATGAGTTCTGCAATTCTGGTATCGAAAATCGAGCATCGACTAGAAAGCAATTGAGCTGTCACGTAAATCTTCAATACAATCCACAATAATGGGATTCGTATCTTTCATATTTCTCGAGTAAGATTAAATACGTGTATTAACCATCTCATTCACAAGCTACTTTTCATTATCCATACAAAAATAAGAATTCAAGGATTACTGATGTACAATTGTAAAAAAAAAAAAAATAGTTAAATTCTAAACCTTGTGGAATATTTCAAGTTTTTGTTTTTCATTTCTTTCTTTTTTTTATTTAATCATTTTTGTTTTCGTAAATATTTTATTAATATTAACTGTTCTTGTAATACTGAAATATTAACTTATCAAGATAGTCGCCGAAAAACGAAACGTTTCCATTCAATTTGTTTGTAAGTAGAAAATGCCAACCAAAGAAAAAACAAACAAACTATATATTTATAATATATCTATATATCTATATCTATATATCTATATCTATATATCTATATAGATATATCTATATATCTATAAAGATATATCTATATCTATATTCAATCTCATGAGTTACTTATGAGTTATATATATATATATATATATATATATATATATATATATATATATATTTATATAAAACTCATAAGTAACTCATGAGATTGAATAAATAAGTACAATAAATACGTATGTAAAATAAATAAAAAAGTGAATATTTTCAAACGAATACAATTGCTAGGCAGTTTTGTAGTTAACATCCGTTTAAGACTGTTGCCAAGAGAATAAAGAGCGGGGAATCCCCGCCGGGAATTAACCTCCACCGTCGCCATCTAGTTCATGTTCTAGTAGATATTGTCGAAACAGTTCTAAAAAAAGTGGAGAGGGAACGAATTCGGTTTATAAATACAGTACATATTATGTTTATACGTGTTCTAGATACGTCTAAGTTTCTGGATGTTTATACAAAAAAATAGTCAGATTATTAGAATTTTTTTTTTTAAAAAAAAAAAGCAAGTTCGAAATTTGGACGTTTTAGTAATATAAGTGCGAATTTCGTAAGCTGGGGGGAGGGAGGGGGCGGAGTAGATTTATGTAGATGTAAATAATATGTTAAGTTCCAGTTGAAACATTTTAATTTAACTGATAAACACAACAAGGATTTAACATTATTAGGCAATTTCTATAGAAAGGAAATAATGTTCATGAGCTTCTAACTGAAATTTTCAGTTTTTATAGGAACCCTTATTGCTGAGTTATCCATATCTTGAATTTCTGTTTGAATAGGATTAGAAATCAATTTATTTGCATTTATTGCCCTAATTTCCAACTCTTTAAATCAACAATCCAGAGAAGTAACTTTAAAATACTTTTTAGTTCAATCTTTAGCTTCCTCCATATTTTTATTTTGAGCCATTATTAATTTCTTACAAAATAATTGATTTATTATAATTATTGAAGATTTTAATTCCTTAATTATCTCTGTTATTCTAGCTCTTAAGTTAGGAGCTGCTCCTTTTCATTTCTGATTCCCTCCAACAGCAGAAGGACTTTCTTGATTCAATTATATTATTTTACTAACTTGACAAAAAATTGCCCCCTTAGTTTGTCCTTATATCTTTTAACTCCTTTATCATTGTCATTTTGTCAGTATTTTCATCCATCATCGGTGCTTTTGAACTCTTAACCAGTCATCACTTTGTAAACTTATAGCATACTCCTCAATTAATCATATAGGATGAATTTTTGCATCAATATTTATTAATAATAAACTTATACTAACCTATTTTTCTATTTATTGCTTTTTAAGAATTATTATCATGCTAATATTTAATTTATTTAAAACTATACACATTAATCAAATCCAAAATACAAATAACACTTTCATAAATTTACTAAAATCTTTTGACTTATGTTGGGCTAAGATTTACTTGAAGCTATCACAGGTTTCTGAGCAATTAGTTGATGAGTGACTGTCCGGTATGATTTGGTGACTGCGTAGGTTGATGTGTGACGAAGTAAACTATTCATAATATATTTAAATGAATGCTCAGAAAAAAAATTGGATTAATGAAAACTAAAATTAGTTTGGAAACCTATTAATTCTGGCTTAATTTCTGGAATTCCTCTTCACCAAAAAAAAAAAATAAAAAAAAAAATAAGTAAATAAAAAAAAAAATTGCAAGTTTGATTAGATATGTTTGATCTTCCAACTATTACTTTTATATTTATATGTTATTTTTTTCCATGTGATCGACCTGACCAGTATTTTATATAAATACTAGCAAAATCGTATGGGTTGCAATAATGTGGATGAGAAGGAAATTGAAATTGTGAGATCACTTCGAAACTTTCCTAAAGTTCACTTCGTAACTTTTGTCGAATTGATATAAAAATTACATGACAGGTACAAAGTAATGTTATATTTGAATTTTTGTAACTTGAAATCGGAGAATATAAGACTTCCCACCCCTTTCTCCACACCCCTGTCACTTTCCTTCCCTAATTAATAAAAAAAATCATTTGATAAATCTATATCTATCCCGAAAACCCCGTAGAAGTATCCGTTTGCCCATTCCCTCACCGCTCTCTCGTGTACACTCCATAGTTCTAGTTTTTGCCAATAGGTTAATATGTGGCGTTATTATACACACAATATTTTAGTTCCAATTGTTGAACAACAACATTGAAGTCCCAACTGTCGTCTCCAGGTGCGTAAGTGGCGCTTTCAAGAAAGTTGGTCCTCCCATTTAACTCCTTGGTACGCAAATATCGAAAATTCGACGAATACGGGTCTTTTTGATTTTGACAAAGAACATCCATGTGAAATGTCGTGTTTCTAACTCAAATAGTTTCCGAGATACGCATAACCTTTCAATAGCCATAATCTATAAATAGCTCAGTGAATATTTGTGTTTTGTTTAGTTATGTTTTCTTTTAATGTAAAAAATTGTTCTAACGCACGTTAAATTTCATTTGTAATCCGACTTGTAGTTAAACTCTTTTTTTTTAGCCTATTTCCTAAACAAAATTACTCATATAAACTAAAAAATGGTGAAAAACAAACAACCCTACTCCTGACTCAGATCTTGAAACTTGATTTGCATCTATCGCATTTACTGGCTCTTTCGTGTTTGAAAATTTCTCGATGTGGATTTCTTGCTGAGAAACTTGCTCCTATATAGGAGCAAAAAATCCTCATAGAAAAGCATTCGAACAATTAACCTTCACTGACAGAAAACAACAAGTTTTACGACGTCTGGCATTGAACCATTTTAAATTCGCGCGTATTCATTAACATTGAAAGGTGACGTAAATTTATTTAACTGCTAAGTTAATCAATTTTCAGGAAACGCAAAAGGAACTGAAGGTAAAACTTATTATATTGATGGGAATACTTTGCAAATATTTGCAAATTAAATTTTTTTGAAAATGAAGACATTTTTCTTTCTAAAAGTTTTTTACGGGCTTTTAAAAAAGTAAAGAACGACACAAACCAAACAAGAGACTTCCGGTTGTTTCAGCACTTGTTGTTTTTTAATTCGTTTCAATAAAATCCCACACTGATACACATTTGATTATCTGGGAATTATTATTATTATTATTATTATTATTATTATTATTATTATTATTAT
>JAFIDM010002131.1:84402596-84543937 GCA_023159025.1 Thereuonema tuberculata | reverse complement strand
ATTATTATTATTATTATTATTATTATTATTATTATTATTATTATTATTATTATTACTATTATTATTATTATTTCCATTCTTTCAGTAGGTTTTATTCTGTTGTAGTCGTAGGTTGCTTTAAGACATTTGTAATTTACCTAATGGATTTCAAACAAAACAAGTAGATGACATTTTCAATATCGATTAATCGAAGACAGAATCAATAACTCATCGATTCTACAGAGCTGTAAGGACTAACTAAACATATCACAAGAAACTGTGGAAATAAATACAGTATTAGTAACGCTACAAACAATTATTAAGCAAAAAAAAAAAAATAGATACTGTTATCTATAATTACGGAAAAAAAGTAAGTAAAACAAATTTAGCTTCAAATTTCACCAAAACTTTGCATTCTCTAAATGAGCCCCTGGTTTGTATTTACCACCTCTATTTCGATGTATTACAATACATTGAACACGACGCTCTAATCCCGTTAACCAAACCGACTGCTATGTTGAAGCCCTGAGAACCCTGACCTTGGTCTAATGACGATTAATCTCCGAGAACAGCTAAGGTCATTCCAAGAAGCGGGAACGAGTGGGGGTGGGGGATGGGATTTCGGAATCAAACCAGAGACAAACGACATCTCAACCAGCGAGCGATTAAGATCGATGCCTTTAATCCCACAAGGACTTAACAATCCAAAGATAAATACGGCAACCCAACTAACATCGCCGTCTCTGAAACTTTCATCTCTGAATTGCAAACTTTCTCTAAAAGTCGACAGGAAAAAACTAATTAAAAGTAAATTCATCAACTTGTGCCAATCACTCGGGACGAAATTTAGAAAGCGGGACAGGCTGTCCCGAATGTCCCTTTGTTCGATTTTTGTAAATAATTGAAAAAAATGACAACAAAAATAAAAAGGAAGAAAGGAAAAAGGGACTGTGAAAGATTACAGGCCACGGATGAGAACCTTGACCTTGGATGGAAGGAGTTCTTTTTTATTGTTGTAATTATTGTTAAGGGAAAAGAGAGGGAACAGAAAAGTGACAATAAAACTTACCCAAACGTATCCCTTACCTCTCCGATGGGAAGAGAAATCTTTAAGCACGTGTCGCGCGGCAACAAAAATGCCCCCCTTCGAGTTAGCGGCGCAGCCAATTAAATGGCACCACTCTCTCGCGCACTGCCGACGTCATCCGATCGCGTCATCATCGACCCACGATATCAGCTCGGAGGCTGTCTCCATGGCAACCGCATCCCGGGCGATGGAAGTAAACGCGATCAACTTGAACTGGGCTAAATATAGTCTCCAGCCTACCCCCCACCCCTGCGAAATAAAAATAAAAAGAGCCAAAAAGGTTAGGAAGCAAAGAGATATATCAGTGCGACAGCGTTGGCGCAAAGAATAAAGAGATGGGCGCTAAAGACAGACGGGGAAGCCTATCTCATTTTTCCAATTGCATCAACGTCAATAGTACGCCATAGCCTCCTATCCCCCCATCGCCACTCGTCCGCTGATGTGACGTAGCCGCGGTGCAAAACACTGGCATGAGTGGAATTTTCCATTCTGTCGAAGCAAAACTATGCCACAGTCGATGTATTTCCATAATCGAGATTTCTTTCTTTTCTTAGCATAATGCTTTTGAAATAACCACGAAACTCATTATTTTATTTCTCTAATCTTTATTTAAAATTTCTAGGCTAATTCTCCCACGACCTAACTTTTAACTTACAAGCAGCAAAATATTGTAATACTTCTCTACTTAAATAGATTTATTTATAAACACATGCATTACAAATATTAACAGTTATTTAAGTACAAAATACATAAACAGAGGAGTATGAAAGTGAGAGAAATGTGGAAAAAAGGAAAGAAAAAAAATACAAAACAAATTTTCTTGCGATACGTCAAAGAAAATTTATTTTATATATTTTTTTAAGCTGTTAACAGCGGGCACTTGTTTCATACTTTTTTTTTTTTTTTGTCTGATTCAATAAAATAATATTTAGCATTTTTGAAAAGGCTTAAGCTCGGATGAAAACAATGTCCAATTCTAGTCACAGAAAAAAAGAGCACGCCGAGCAATTGCAATATATTTAAATATCTTTCAGCGGATTTTTATGAATTACGTAAGCACTTTTCAGGAAACCGGTAGAGTAAAACAAAGTAGCACGCGGTTTGGTCGAAATGACCATTTCTTATCAAACAGTGTCTCTTACAGATCTTTTAAGTCAGTAGGGGTAAAAAAGAGGCTAATTCCTGTATCTAAGGTTTAATTTGCTACATGAATTACTGTCCTCTCATCCAAGGCTTTTTTTTAAAAAAATTAGGGCTTATTTAAGCTGCACACTCTATCTGCACAAACGAAGTAGCTCAGAGACTGAATCTTGATATCGTTGCATCTAGAGAGAATAAAGAAGCAGTCGTTATCGGAGGAATACCAAGCAGAAATATTAATGCACAATTTAAACGTAAGTTAGAATTGTGCTAACAATTAAAATACATGTGTAAAACACACATATATTTAAAAGAATTTCAAACGTGACATGTTTCATCCTCTCTGACAGAGGCATCGGACATTGAAGGCGGCGTTAGGTGCCACTGTATAAAGACAAGGAACCAATCCAACTAACCACAAGGTAAGAGGACTTTTGGTGGAATAGCTAATCACAGTAGAGATGTAATGATATCAGTAGAGGGCAAGATGTCCTTCATGAAATATTTGAGAATTTTTAGCTGATTAAATGCGCCCTGCACTTTTACTGTAGTATGTGATGGCTTTTTTATGGACGACAATAAATATATATATATATTAATTTTTATCAATCCTATTAGGTATACTTATAAATACTGTATACCTGTATTATAGGATTGAGAATTTTAATATATTTTCTTAAAATTGTTAATTAATATTTAATTTTTCCCTCCACCACATCTGAGATTATATTCTGTTTTATCTGTTTAAAAGTTATATTATCTTTTTGAGTTAGATTTATTTGTTTAAAAATTTTGTATTTTACATAATTATTTAATCTGTATCCAAAATTATTTCTATTTTTTTCTATTTTTGAAGATTTTATTCCAATTATATCTTGTTTTTAATTCTCCTCGTTTAGAATTTATTTCTTTTCTTACTTCGAAATAGTTCTTGATTAATATTTTATATATGTACTTTTCATTTATTTTTAATATCTTACATTTTTTCCTTAATTGCTCCTTTTCTGATTTACATTTCAAATTTTTGTAAATGTCATTAAATATTTTCATCGTTTTTCTATTCATATTTTTTATTTGTTGTTTATTTATATTTATCGAATACTCCAATTCATAGTTTAAAAGTGAATCCACGAGTGATTTATATAGTATTTGTTTAACGGAAAAGCATTTTTAATGTGATAAAAAAGAAAAGGGTATGAACCTAATTTTCCCATTACATAATCATACTGGTTATTCCAGAAAAATCTATTGTCCACATTTATCCCTAAATATTTATAAGTTGATATTATTTGTATTCTATTACAATTACACTCTTTTGTTAGAATATTGTTATTTTGATTTATGTTTGTACATTTCATTTCATGTAAGTTTATTATTACATTATTGTGTATTTTTATTATCATTATTTTAGTTTTATCCCCATTTATTTTAATTTTACTTTGGAATGACCATTTATTTATTTTATTTAAATCTTTTTGCGTATTATTTTGGGCTTGAGTTTGGTCTTCATCATTTGTAATCAATATTACGTCGTCGGAATATAGAAAACTTTCTGAATTATTTATATTTTTGCTTATTGAATTTACATAAATATTAAATAAAAGTGGACCCAGGGTATAACTGTATAATATACATGTAACTGTTATTATATACATATAATATCGCGCCAGAGTTGTGCATGAATGGTTTGCTGAGCATAAGGAAGATACTTCCATCACCTTTTCTGGCCATCACAGTCTGAAGATCTCACACTCATCGAGTACATATTGGGCATGCAGGAAAGCACTGGTAAAGCCGTCGAAGTGCTCTTCTATCAACAATCGCTCGAGTTGCGCGCTATTTAGCTGCAAAAATGACTATCTTTACATCTAACGACCTGCGGTATCTTGTAAAAATCAACGTGCTGTTATTTCTAATAAAGGAGGAATAAAGTTTCGTAATTTTTTTATGTATATACTCGTGTAAACATATTTTGTCCCTATTTCTTTTTGTGGGGTGCCATTTTTACCATTCCTTGCAAATATGGAACACTTTTTTTAAGCAAAAAAATACAAGTTATTTTACAAAGTTTGCGCCTAAAAGTTTGTGACAGATAATATGCAAACAATAGTTTTTAATCACAAAAGTACAACAAGGAATACCTAATTATAAATATTCTTTCCACACATGAAATCCTTCTTCCTGCTCTTCATTCCCTAGCCAGATAATTAGTAGCAGTTGTTATTTTGAGACTTGAATATCTACAATTCATATTCATCTTTTTTATTACTAGCCTGAACAACAGCATTGTAGTGGTTTTCCATTTCCTTTCACAGAGTCTGTAAGACAGATTATGATGAAATTCGACAGTCAAACATTTTCATTAGTGAATAGTAATAAGAGAATGACGACGACGACGTCTGTTAAGAGGATAATGCTTCTTTCGTTTTGCATCCCACCCACACATCCCTTTGACTCGCATCTCGTAAACAAAAACACAAGTTAAAAAAAAAACAAAAAAAAAAAACAGATTTATCAAGTCCTCCATTCGCTACAAAAACAGAGTAATCTTTTCATGCATTCTGCCCCCGGGAAAACGGCTTTTCATAAATTGATCTGTGTTGACGCATTTAATTAAATGCCTGTCAGTTGAAAACAAAAAAGAAGAAAGAAGAGAAAAACTTTACGGATTATCTACGTAAAAAAAAATACTGTAAAATACAACTTCAACTCCAATGCAAACCAAAAAAAAAGTTAAAGAGTTAAAGGAAAACGATTTTACTACGTATCGAAAGTATATTTCCTTTCAGTTACAAATCCTTCTAAACCAACGACAACATAATGTAATGGAAAATTCGGCTTTCACTCTTTAGCCATTTTTTTTACAGAAAACTTGAAAACAATCCGATTTATTTTTACACACCAATAACTGCCACCGAGAATATTCTAGAACACAATCTTAGGATAAATAAACTCATTATCGTAATCAAATATAGGTAAGGTATACTTTATATAAATAACTGCCAATTTAAAAATCTTTAAGGATCTTTTTAATTAATTTAAGATCTTTAACTTCTACTTCTTTTAAATCTACATTGTTAAGATCACATCGTCATGTGAAAGAAGTCACCCAGTCAGAAAAAGATATAAAAGTTGTCAACGTCCAAATGAGATCTTCTCATTTTTATACCAGTGGTACATATTGTGTTGTGTAACTTCGCCTGGTCCGTAGCAATAAGATTAGACTGTAACTGGCTAGAAATCTGTAACTGAAATGATCTCATCTCATCTGTTTATTTCAGGGAGAGCATGCATTTAAATAGCCCATGTACATTGATTTTGATTGGTTGGTGGCTTTAACAATTTATTGGGTGATTTCGAAACATATGATTGTACCGTGCTATTTAAATTACAGGGAATTATGGGATAGCTACCAAGCGTTAGATTTTGAAAATAAACAATAGATTGACAGTTTAACGGAAAAGAATTTAAATATACAGTGGATTAAATTATGATTTATTAGAACAGTAAACTAGAATAAATAAACTATAAAAACATTATTTAATGCTGTCTCTGGTGATCAGTTATATATTGTAATGATTTTTATAGTTTATGTTTGGTTTAGCAAAGTATTAATAAGGTATAAGTAAAAAAATTCTGGCAAAAATTATTTCATGTTTGTTAAACTTATATCTATTAAAAATTATTTTTGTAACTAAACAATGTTTTCCAAAAACAAATAATGTATATTTAATTACTTTGGTTTTTGCATCAACAGTGAAATTTTATGATTCCCTGAATGGACACAACAAAAGTTGTTGTGCATATTTGTTAAGATTTGTCTGAATACTGCCTTCTTCATTCACTATAGAAATTGTAATTTTTTCCCCATATTCTTCTAGACATCCTCTTCCCAGCTGAAGTTATTGAACCAGTCCCTGTTTGTCAATCTTCAACTGTAGGCCTAATTATGATTGAACTGAAAACTTTCATTCTTTATAATGTCATGATTTAGTCAGCAATTTCAGATGATCACTTATATCAACAATAGGAAAAAAAAAATGGCACGATCATCTTGTTAATCGTATTCATTATTTGTTCGGGCAGCAATCTTGCAACAAGATGGAGCATCAGCACATTAAGATCTCCCTTCATGAAATATGTGGAGATAGAGTGAAAGGAGTAGAAATTTATCAACGTCTGACAATTCGTTTTGGAGCATCGTGAAAGAGAAAATCTCTCAACCCCGCAAAACGATCAGTAGAACGCCTAAAACAGAGGATTTGAATAAGAAAGCATAGCGACTCTGTGATCACTTTGTACAATATCTGCGGCTGCTTAAAAGCTGTGAGATCAGCTAAAAAGTGGGAACAAAATGGCGGTTGCCTGGACGACATCTACGGTGCCACCGATCTGTCGATTTACTCAAAAGAGTGACGAAACATTCGGACATCAGCACCAACGACTTAGGTCATAAAAGCAGGAAGATAAATCGATGCCTCCACTCCCTCATTTTAATCTCCTCTGACGACCTTCCAAATATCTTCATTAAGCGAAATTATCTCTAGAGAGGGAAGAAAAAAAAAACCGAGCACATTTTACGGTTTCGAATTCGGGGGAAAAAAAATGGCAAAGTTAAATGATAGTGTTTGAAACTAAGTTCATAAAGAAAATCTTTCTATGATATAACAGACTTCATTGCGATAATAAAAACGATAAAAAAAAAAATCTATTTACTTTGATTGTTATTCGAATAAACCCTAAAACGTAAGTGTTAAGCTATTCTTTTGAGTTTCGGAATTGCTTTTATATGTTTGTGATTCGTTTCTTATGGCTTATCTTAAACGGATTACAGCATCGGCCATTGAAACGTCACTAAAACGTGCCTCGTTATGACTTCACTAGATGTTAGGGAATTCTCCGCTTGACAGAAATAGAATTTCGGAGGGGGGGAGGAAACTTTCAGACCAAAAATAAGTTGTTTCGATTACCTGTATTTACTACTCTTCTAGCGGGCGAGTGTCGGACTGATCTTCCGATCTCCGTTAGGATAATGGTCGCAGGAGCCTTTTTCTCCTCTGCATCCCATTTGAATACACCTTTTATACAACTATCTTCAATATGAAATTCGTTTCAAAATCGCAACCAGTTTTTAAAATTTTATACATTTCAAGACCAGTTGTGTTTTTCTACCATCTGCTAAACGTCAAAAAAGCGCTAAGATTTCAATCTTCAATCGTAAATTTGTAGTGAAACAATAAAAAACATTTATATTACCATACGGAAACTTCAATTATTCATTTTAACATAAAGTAACTTTCCTTACAATGTTATATCTTAAAAACTTCTTTTTTTTTCTTTTTTAGGTCATGGAAACGATAAAAAACCATACATTTATATTCCAATTATATACCCCCTGAATGCAAATAGTATAAGTTCATAAATCCATAACGGATAAGATTGATAATGGGAGACGGAAAATGAATGTTATACGATAACATGAAGCGAAAACTACAATGGACACTTCCAGGACCGACTTCTCAAACTACTGAAAAATCAGGATTGCATTCGAAGAAGGTAAATGCTCTCTATCTGGTGGGGCTGCATATGGACCGTGTAAAATCCCGCAGAAACCATAGATACAGCGAAATACTGTGCAGCAACAACTGAAAAATTTCAGTAAAATGTACAAAAATGTTAAATATTTGCAATTGTTGTATTGTTTCATCATAGCAGATCACCCAGATTTTGCAATGAACACCCAGCATAAATTATTCAAGCTGGATTGGGATACAGATAACAATGCATGTGTCTCCCTTTTAACCCAAATTTACTGCTTCAACTAAATGATTAACAATGATAGGTATTTTTCTTCGACATTTGTATCCAAAAATTATCTTTAGTCTATAATTTTTATTTACAAGAAGTAAATTTGTCATGTAAATGGTGCGAATGATGAATTGAGTAAGTGAGCATTCCAACCGTCTGCAGAATTATTCCAATGTCGTTTTAAGGAAAGGATGTCGTCAGCAGAACTGCTGCTGCCAAGTGCCCAGGAGGAGGCTTTGGCGGGTGTAAAGCCGCCTGGATTTGACACGGGAAGGGCCAAGCGAAGATACGGCAACATTAAATCCCGGCCGAGAAACCCGGCGGACGGTCACCACCTGAGACAAGCCAAATAATCAATAAAGGACTGCCACCAGCTCCGAAGGTATTTGAACCGTGAACACTTCGATCCCGTTTCATGAATAAGCGAACAACATTTTTCTTGATATCAAATACGCATATTTTTAAGCGACCAGCAGAGGGAAGTTACGCAAACCCCGAAGATCAATGAAAATTTTGAGACAGCGCAAAGGAATTCCCACAAATCACTAAGTTTTTAACTTGGGTTTTGTTTCCCATAGATGCTTTTCCTACGTTTTGATTTCTTATTGAACATCAACCTTTGTATCTTATCGATTTTATGGAAGGAAAAGACTTTTCTGCAAAGACTTTTTTTGCAGAAATAGAAACGTGACGTTAGAATTGGAATCTTATAATTTCTTCCTACATTACTTCAGTGTAATAATGTAAGTTCATTCATTCTTACATTCTTTATGATTTTCAGAATTGCAATCGACTAAATTGATGTCATTGCAACGCGAAATTCGTAATTACAGGCTTTGTGTTTTTTTACGAGTTTATCGAGAATTTCTCTTAGCTTATTTCTTTTTCGGATGCGACCTAGGATTCACTCAGCCCTCTGTAAAATGGGAACCTAGTTTCTTAACCGAGGGTAAAGGCGGGCGAGCGTTGTGCTGACCATCCAATCTCAACTAATCCTGATATGTCGGAACCGACGTCTTCGGCGCCCAATGAGCCAAGAATGCTCGTATAGGCAACACCTACCACGTAATCCCCTGCACGTTTAAAATTAACCAATCAGAAACACCTCTTTGTGGTTCATGAATTGTAGTTTTTCCCAACTTTAGATTTAAATATATAATAAAGGAGTTTGGTTACAATTCATTAGTTTTTTTGTTTGTTTTTCCAGCAACTAGCATATGAGTGATGTATCAAGATAAGATTTTTACTAGCAAATTTAAACAAAAAAAAAGTTTAACTTGCAAAAAAAAAGAAAAGAAAAGGAAAAGAAAAGAAAAAACTTGCTTAAAAATATGAGGAATTTTGAAAAGTTTGTTTTTATTTGGGTTTTAAAAACATGTGGGACAGGTTTTCAAAAGTCTTCTTCCTCTTTTTTCCACAGAAGAAAAAAAAAAAAATCAGCTCATAGAAAAGAGATTTTAAGTTGACCTGAAGCAAAATCTTCTAGGAATTTAAAAACAATGGTTTGGATTCATAAAAGATTGATAATTATCATGTAGTAAAAGTTTCATAAAAATTAAAAATGACGAGGATTTTTTTTTTTTATTATTTGTTGATTTTAATATGAAAATGACGCCAAAAATGGATAAATATGAAGGTGTAAATAATGCTTCAGAATGTCTAGACTAATGTTGACCAAAAAATTGTTGTTTTACTCTTCTGTAGGTAATTACACATATGTTATGTTAAATATCCCATTACAAGCCTAGATAGATCCCTTGGATAGATAAAGCTACCAGCATTTCGTGACAGATCGGATAAAGTTAAAGTCCGGTGGTCAGACCGACGCCCGTCGGCCTTTAACTGCCCGGTTAAGATACCGTTAGCCATTCTACAAATGGCTGGTTAAATCTTAGGACCCATCTGGAGGTAAAACACCTCAGAAAAATTTCCGACCTCTGCCGGGAACTGAACCCGGCTCCTTCACACTGCAGCGCAGTTAGTGCATATCATTGGACCACTGAGTCCACGTAAAATTAGATGAATGTATAAGAAAAATACAACAAAAAAATCTATTAAAAATGTATGTAAATACGTAAAGACAGATAGATAATGCAAGGAAACTACATCTTATGTAAACGTACAGTGAGTGGCATTCCCAATGTCACATTAGCTGCCCGATGCTTCCCCGCATTGCCCACGCTTGAATGGAAGTTTACCCAATCGCCCGACAGTACATCCTATTTACATGTATAAAAACGTAACGTATAAACCCGATCCGTTCAGAGGCAGGATCGAATCAGGATCCTTTTCAGTATCTCAAGTTCTTATGTTTTTCATTAGATCAATAACGGAGGTGCTTAGAGAGAGGGAGGGATGTCTTCATGGAGGAGATAACTCAAAGATCGTCCACTGGTCAAAAGCGCCAATCTCGTTTTTTCACATATTTCCCATTTACTTTCAATTCTTTTCCCCTTCGCTGGAAATGTCGCCCCTTAGTCAGCTGACCTCTGCTCGAGAACTGCAGACAGAATTTCTTTGAATAAGAGAAAATTCTCTATTGGAATATTAAAACACAAGAAAGGGGAAAAAAAAGAACTATACATTCCTATGTAGGCTTTTAGTGGATTTACACTGCTTCCTTTACAACTACAACAAATATATATATATATATATATATAAAATATAACAAAATGTACAAATACATTATAAAGGCTGTATTTAAATCTTTATTTATTTACTGTAGTAAATTCTCTACAATAAAAGTATATATCATTTATGATTCCCTTGGACATAAAATATTGCTTGATAAGTATTACAAAATCACTGCCAAATATAAATTTCCTGGCATTAAGTAACCCCCCCCCCCCAACAGAATTTAAACGGGGCCTACAAATATGTGGAAAATGATTCAAATCCACAAGTATTTACCTCAACTGCCTACTTCCGATTTAATTTTAATGAAGCAAATGTGGCAGTGGATGACAAAGCGAATAAATACACATTGTTAAAATGCTTTTCTAATATTTTTCTGTGGAAAAAGTTGTTGGCTTTTTGAACATTGACTCACAAGAAAAAAAATTCACAAAAAAATAGATCGTCTATTGTCTGTAAATATGCAAGCCAAATTTCGAGTACAAAAATTATTTACTGGCCACACCCACGCAGATACAACAATGATTTTTACGAGCCTCAAGAAAACAGGCTAAGAATGATTAAATTATTTATTTACTTAACTACTTAGATTAACGGTAAAGGAGATAGTTAATTTTAAGACTAAAACTGCTCATTGCTAAGCTCTTACAACTTCCTTGATCATCGTAAATAAAAAACACACAATTAAAATAAAATTATCCATTGAGATACTGGATTGAAGGTAACACGCGTATACATCGAAACAAGTACAAAAGTAAGGAGAATATGAACAACAATAAACTATTACTATTCTTCTATAACTACTTCTTTATTACAATATTTCAATCCGTCAGTCTTCTTCAGGTATAACTTATTTTTACATCTTCACAAAATTCGTAATGAACAACAGCATATAATACCTAATAAATGTAACAAAAGGGCGTGAAAGAATACAATACATGGTAAACAGTCTACATTACATGAATTTCTATATTGTTTTGTTTATTTTGCTTGAACAAATTCACTAAACAATCCTCGTCCCTTTTATTTGTACAGAATGTACAAATGTAATGTAATGGAAATATAATCTATGCTGTTTAACCGTATATCTGGGGGCACGGCAGTGCCCCCGCCAAGACGAGCCGAAGGCAGGAAGGGCACTACGTACCTTTTCTGGAAGTGTTTCGTCGTATTTTCGAACTCTCATAGCTTCGGCCTAGATAATACTAGAGAGCTCAAATTTTCAGGATATGATACAGTTACCAGACTAATGAAATACGCTAAGTTTCATTTATTTAGCTTTTATACTTTGGATTTTATTAATATCTAAAATTCGTCGATTCCGTCACTCACTGACTGACTGACTGACTCATGATCATCAAAACCTCTAGGGTACTTCCTGAAGTCCTAGAAAGCTGAAATTTGGTATGCAGGTTAGGATTAGCACACAAACAACAACAAAATTAAGAAATCCGTAACTTTCACATTCCAACCCCTCATAAAGGGGGGGTCTGGTTATGTATTATCGAACCCTCATAGCTTCGGCCTGGATAATACTAGAGAGCTCAAATTTTCAGGATAAGATGCAGTTACCATACTAATGAAATACGCTAAGTTTCATTTATCTAGCTTTTAACTTTGGATTTTATTAAGATCTGAAATACGTCGTACCCTCAATGCTTCGGCCTAAATAATGCTGTGTAATAATGTGATTTCTTACAAAAGTGCAAACAGCTTGTATATACAAGTTGACCAATAGAAAAACAGAAAAGTAGGGTATTGAAAAAAAATCCATTTTCTAAATAATCTTAAAACTAAATTAAGTTGTAATAGATAATCCCACCCAAAACATTTCATGTAAAATAAGTTGCCAAGACTTACCTGCTCATAACGCTTTCACTGTTAAAAAGTTATCAGATCTCATCTTACAAAAAGAAATGAAATCTCACCCAAAACATTTCATGTAAAATAAGGGGTTGCCAAGACTCGCATGCTCATAACGCTTTCACTGTTAAAAAGTTATCAGATCTCATCCTACAAAAAGAAATGAAATCCCACCCAAAACACTTCGTGTAAAATAAGTTGCCAAGACTCACATGCTCATAATGCTTTCACTGTTAAAAAGATATGAGATCTCATGTGGAGCCAAGCCCCTAACTCTACGAGGGTTAACTCTAAAAACCCTATATCTTGGTCAAAAAGCATGGCTTGGCCGTTTCATGGAACTATTTCATCTCATCCAAAACATTGCATGTAAAATACGTTGCCAAGATGCTCATAACGCTTTCACTGTTAAAAAGTTATCAAATTTCATATAGTGCCAAGCCCCTCACTATACATGCCTAACTCTAAAAACCCTACTATCTTGGTCAAAAAGTGTGCCTTGGCATACTCCATATCCTTTACATAACTCCATGGGATTGTCTGTGTGACAGCCACGAAACGGCCAAGGCATACTTTTTGACCAAGATATAGGGTTTTTAGAGTTAACCCTCGTAGAGTTAGGGGCTTGGCTCCACATGAGATCTCATATCTTTTTAACAGTGAAAGCATTATGAGCATGTGAATCTTGGCAACTTATTTTACACGAAGTGTTTTGGGTGGGATTGTATTCTTTCACGCCCATTCATTATTTTTTTCATTCCGAATGACCGTATTCATTCGTCCATGTTATTTATTGGATTTAATATATTTCTTAAGAAAAACAAGCTTTAGTAAAAGTTTTGCGTTTGGCAATTTTGTTTCCGTGTTAACACGTGTGAAGAAATTTGCACATAAAAGTGGCAAACATTTCCCAGAAAAAAATTTATAAAAGACCAGAAAGTAGGAATCGTTTTTCTATTATCAACCTTTATTCTTAGTTTCTTGAGGCTGTTTCTTGTTTAACAGACAGTTTATACTAAAGGAAAGTGAGTTTTACTGATAGACTGATGTTACAACAAATCCATCGTTAAACCTTAAGAAATAAATAAATAAATAAATAAATAAATAAATAAATACATATTTACACACACGTGTAATCGATGTAGAAAATCGTTAGTCTACATTTGAAGACTGAATGTTGCCTATTATTGGTCAGTTGCCGTAAATGAATACAGTAATGAGGTCCCATGTGCAACTGAAGGTCGCTGGTCTCCGACGCCCACCCGTGACGCAGCTGTTCTATTTTGATAACTGATTTCAAATTCGTTTTCGACGCACAATGCAAAGCGGTTTGCAAGTTAGTTCGTTCCGTTCGCCTGTCCGTCAATCTGGTTCCGTTCAACCCAAACTCATGATAATTTATTGTTCCACAGACAACAGCGAGAGATGGAAATCTCCAAAACTATTATTCTCTTGGGGAGATGAAATTTCTATAGAAAGTTTAAGATTATTTAATGTTTTAGAGCTAACTGGATCAGTAAACAAAGAGATCTAGGGTTAGAACCCAATTATATACATTTGACCTTAAAGCGCTGTATTCCACAATAACTCAAACTATATATACTAGAATGCTGAGAAATTAGTAAAAAGTTAACAAAACGCGAGTTCCTTATCTTTTTTTTTTTTTAATTTTCTATTATTACATTTCAAACATTTCAGTTTTGCTAGAGGCAAAACAAAAAGCATCTACATGAGCTGTTCTGACAAACTAAAAATCTATTATTGTCCTCCAAATGACAGTGGCGACATCGTAAGGAAACTAAATGAAACAATGGCAAGCGGCAACAAGCTTACATTAAGGCCCTGCTTCTAATAATGGCATTGTCATTTGCCGATAATGAAAATATTGTCCTCAAAATGAAAGATGACCGGTGGAAGTTTGAACTGCGCAGCCCTTACGGTAGCTGATCAATTATGTTTTCCTGTCACAATGGACGCCGTCGTCTGTTTTCACTGAGAAAGACATGTTGATAACGCCAAATTAAAACTTCTCTCGACTATTTAGCGTTATTTCAATACCAGTTGCTAACAATAAGTATTTATATAAATAAATAATATATTATTTATAAATACAATGCTCTTTTGCAAAGTAACCAGCGATTTACCGCAATGGCGGCGTCCTGTCATAACATCAGACGGAAGTGCCTGACCTGACTAATCGATCATACATGCGCAGATCTCACAAAAACAGGGCGGTCAGCTCTCATTTGGAGGACAGTAAAACTTTTCTTATTCTATTTTTAAATAGAAATATCAACTATGTAATGTAAGTTTTTCAGTATAATTAATTTACTTTCATTAGATAGTTGGCTCCAAACAAAAACAAAAAAAACAGACAAATCAATATCATTTCAGAATTGTGAATAGATCTTTGTGAAAACTGGTATCTCCATTTACAGACAAGACACGATCTATTTTTTGAATTTGAAAATTTCTAGCTTACGGAAAATTTGAAATGTAGACAGTTTGTATTTTGGTGGATATTTATTTACAAGTACGGAAAACTTTTATTGTTTTCGTGAATAAAGGAAAAACACATTTCTGATCATAAATTAAATTTTAATCTAGAAAGTGAAGAACAAGATAATCAACTATTTTATATTTCAAATTAATTTATATGTGTGATATTACATCCTAAATTAAGTATCTATTTGCAACATTCATACAGGAAAAATAGAGAACTCCTATCAGCATTATACGGATAATGGTCATTCCCTTTTATTTTTAATAAAGTTTTTTTTTACTAATTAAATATTAATAAATTAGTTGAAATTAGACCCTTTAAAATCACTGTAATTCTTTTTTAAAAAATTAAGTAATTTATTTAATGATACATGAGAGAAGAGAACAACTCCTCTACGAATTAAACACCCAGTTCTTGTAAGGCCATGAGATATTCCAGTAAGTTTCCCTTGAAAGCGGAGAGATGGGGTTTGAAATAAGACTCCCCAAGTTAAAATCATCCTGGGTTTTATTTCAGACCAAGGATTATCTGGCAAAGCAGATGCGTCGCGCGCTTATTCCATTAATCTTGATGATGCGCAGTCGAGGCCGCAGCAGTGCACTCGCAAACCAACAAAAGCGCTCCGCACACAATGGAGCAGATTCATTTGGAAAACAGGGGATAAAAAAAAGAAAAGAAAAAGAAATCGATGTGTAGTTCACACTGCACCATTTTTACGAAGAAACTGACCGTTGAGGGCCGAGCCAAAAGAAGAGGGTGGTCGTGGAAGTGATTCCATAAATCCCTCT
Organism: Thereuonema tuberculata; assembly: GCA_023159025.1. Lineage (NCBI taxonomy): Eukaryota > Metazoa > Arthropoda > Chilopoda > Scutigeromorpha > Scutigeridae > Thereuonema > Thereuonema tuberculata. The sequence goes on along the minus strand of JAFIDM010002131.1, from coordinate 84,528,135 downwards.
TCCCCCAGTAGAAAAGGATTCCTCCTCCTCCTCCGTGGAATGTCGGTCACGGTCAGGCCACAATCTCCTCTTCTTCTACATCTTCGTCTCTCGGGCGAAATCGATCTCCACCAGCCATTTCCAATTCTGAGTGATTTTTCTGTTTTTTAAGTGAATGCTATCTGCGGACTCTAAAAGCAGCTCTCGCTCCCATAATGCATCGCACGACAACAACTTTCCTTCGCGTAAACAATAAAACACGATAAGTGACGGAGTGTCCTATTGATTTAGACGGAGGGGAAAAAAATAGATGTCCACACAATCACCACGAGAAGAGAGGAAAAAAATAGAATTGGAGCAGAGAAATGAGGTTTACTTCTACTGAATTTAAATTAAAGCATCACACTCATACTGTAGGAAGATGATGGACAGCTCTGGAGATTAAGGCTCCTGTGATCTTCAGTTTAATGAAGTGGGTGTTGGAAGGCCAGCGGTCCGCCAAAATCTTCGAAAAAGATGCGTGAAAAGATCCCTAGGATCTGTCTGGAAGAGATCAATTTCCGATTGCTTATTGTAGTATTAGAAAGTAAAACGATAAAAAAATAAACAAGTCTTGTACGTCTTTCTATTTTTATTGTATCTATTACAATACTAGATATGAAAATACTTGTAATGCAAGTGACAATCAAATACAAAATAAAAATCTTATATTAGTTTCTGGTGATCCAATTGAAAGAGGAGGTATTTACGCCTCTACAGAGGTCTAATATAAGATTTTTATTTGTATTTACAGGAAAAACTACTGAGCGAATCGCAATCAAATTTCGAACATGTACTTTACTCAAGAAAAGTTTCGATTTCAGAAGAAAAAAAAATAGTTCAAATGTCGGCCACTAATGGTGAATTGTGGCGCTGCCGTCACTGTAATTTGCGTATTGCTAAACTTATCTAATAAACATCGGCAAAAAAAAAAAGTGAACGTGCATTACCTTTATTGCAATCGCGTGTGGAATCACAGCTACGGCTCCAAGTTCCCTCCATCTCCTTGCTCTACAAATTGTAGTCGCCCTGAACGCAAATAACATGCTTCTGTCACACGTTGCGAAATTCTGTCCTTTTAACACAGCTAAGTTCGTAATAATGCCTTGTAAACGTAAAACTGCCAAAAATCACAGGGGTTCAGATCTGTGAATGGGGCGGCTATGCCGTGGGAAATTATCTGCCAATTACTCTGTCATCCGAAAATGTTCGCTGTAGTAAGGCTTTCAAGGTAAAGGTATGTGATGGGGAACGGTAAGGTTATGTGAGAGGGTGCGCCATCTTGCATGAAGACAGTGGTGTCAACACAATTCCTCTGTTGAAATGATGGAATTGCAAAGCTCGGAGCCTATCGGCATCACAGAACAAGTCACTGGCCCCGATGCTGTGTTTACTGTGAAGTAAAGGACCAAATGATGAAGGATGCCGCGAAGCCACACCAAATCGTTATCTTTGGTAAATGCAACAGAATTTGATGATGAACATGTAGCTAGCGATATTCGGTATAATACTTAAAATTAAAGGTTAATATCTGTACAGCATATCATTACTGTATATGTACTGTGGGTGGCATTCACATTAGCTGCAGATGCTCCCCCCGCATGCAACAAGCTCTCCGGTCTTAGACTGGTTTAAGGAAAGCAATGCAGGAAAGCACTACTTCGCAAAGTGACATTGGGAATGCCACCCACAGTATTACACCTGTATGGGTTATTCCATGTCAAGTCATCCAGGCCATGTCACCCACTACCTAGTTGAGAACTGAGATTTTGTGTACTGCTATTATACTTAATTTCATGAACTTTTGCCAATTTTTATTGCTTTATATACATTCTGTTGGTAATAATAGCAGAAAGTTTGATGCAATTTGGTACTTCAAAGCGAATTCTGAAAATTTGAAAATTGGCTGCAGTTTTTAAATGGAAACAAGTAGGATGACAATTTTTTCCCTGAATATGCGTTGTGACATGTAGTTTATGAAAACATAAAAGAATTGGCCGTATAAATTTTTTTTTTATTGTTTTATAATTTTTTTTGTTTTTTTTTGGTTAATTTAAAAAAAAAAAATTGGACACTTGCTCTACTCTGAAAATCCTTGAAAAAATTAGGAAGTGATTTACAAATAGTAAAGTTTTGTCACAAAAAAAATCATTTTGTAGAAATGAATTGTTCTTACCAAAAAAAAATCGTGAAAGAATTGGCCAAAAAAAATTTTGTAGTTTAATGTTTTTTTGGTTAAATTTCTAAAAAAAAATTTGGATACTTGCCCCCATCTGAAAATCCTTGAAAAAATTAGAAAGTGATTTACAAATAGTAAAGTTTCATCACAAAAAAAATCAGTTTTGAGAAATGAATTGTTCTTACCAAAAAAAATCGTGAAAGAATTGGCCATATAAAATTTTGTAAATTAATTTTTTTTTGGTTAAATTTCTAAAAAAAAATTTGGATACTTGCCCCCATCTGAAAATCATTGAAAAAATTAGAAAGTGATTTACAAATAGTAAAGTTTCCTCACAAAAAAAATCAGTTTTGAGAAATGAATGGTACTCTCAAAAAAAAAATTGTGAAAGAATTGGCCAAATAAAATTTTGTAGTTTAATGTATTTTTTGGTAAATTTCTAAAAAAAAATTTGGACACTTGCCCCCATCTGAAAATCCTTGAAAAAATTAGAAAGTGATTTACAAATAGTAAAGTTTCATCACAAAAAAAATCATTTTGTAGAAATGAATTGTTCTTACCAAAAAAAAATCGTGAAAGAATTGGTCCAAAAAAAAGTTTGTAGTTTAATGTTTTTTTGGTTAAATTTCTAAAAAAAAATTTGGATACTTGCCCCCATCTGAAAATCCTTGAAAAAATTAGAAAGTGATTTACAAATAGTAAAGTTTCATCACAAAAAAAATCAGTTTTGAAAAATGAATGGTACTCTCAAAAAAAAAATTGTGAAAGAATTGGCCATAACAAATTTTATAGATTAATTTTTTTTTGGTTAAATTTATAAAAAAAAAATTTGGACACTTGCCCCCCTCTAAAAATCATTGAAAAATTAGAAACTGATCTGCAAGTAGTAAATTTGCTTCACAAAAAAAAATCAATTTTGAGAAATGAATGGTACTCACAAAAAAAAAATTCATCTTGAATTTTGAAAACATTTTCATTCAGCCATTAACATTCCAAAAATATCACAATAATAGAAATACTGTTAACTACTCAAGAAACATTAACAACATAAGTGAGCACAAAAATATACAAATGTAAAAAAAATTGCAATATAAAACAAAACTACAAACTATAAAATATACTCGTACATTATATAAGATATGTATCTGCATTCAAGTTCATTTGGAAATACACTCATGGACAAAAAAATTAGCGCACCAAGAAGGAGTCGTCAAAATGAAACGAAAATTTACATACGTAACGACTACTTTGATATAAGTAAATGATTAGAAAATCAAAGAAAAAGGATAATTTATTTCAGAGAAAAAGGCAAAAGAACGGAGGAGTTAATACTCCGTTGGACCCCCTCAAGCGCGAATGCACGATGCGATACGATCGGGCATTGAGTCATACAAGTTCTGTATGATGTCTTGAGACATTTCGTTCCATATTTGCTGTAACCTTGCCTCTAGTTCGTTCAAACTCGTGGGATGCCCAACTCGTCGTCCCAAATGATCCCAGATATGCTCGATCGGAGACAAATCTGGGGATCGGGCAGGCCAAGGAAGGGTAGTAATAGTGCGGAGACAGTCTTGTGACACCCTTGCCGTATGAGGCCGAGCATTGTCTTGTTGAAAAATGGCTCCTGGGAGCCGTTGCATGAGTGGCAACACATGTGGTTGCAGGATTTCATGAACATACCGCTGGGCTGTCATGGTGCCACGGAACAATACTAGGGGTGCCCGTGTATTGTAGACAATGGCACCCCATACCATCACACCAGCTGTGGGAGCGGTGTGTCGCTGTACAGCAAAGGCAGGATTGAAGCGTTCACCACGGGCTCTCCACACACGAACACGATTGTCATCACTGCCGAGATTGAATCTGGATTCGTCGCTAAAGCCGACCTGGTTCCATTCCGCTGCAGTCCAGTTTCCTCGTGCGCGGCAAAACTCCAAACGGAGGCGTCGATGGGTGGGCGTCAAGGGCAGCACACGTAATGGGCGCCGTGATACCAACTTTCCTTCAGCCAGGCGCCTTCGTATGGTTCGAGAAGACACAGCGGCCCCTAGTGAAAGTGCTACCTGTGCCTGGATGGCGGCCGATGAAGCAGTTGGCTGTACGGGAGCATTTCTGACTATGTGGCGGTCTTCTCGACGACTGGTCTGTCGAGGGCGTCCTGAGCCTGGTCTTCGTGTACATGACATCTCTCGGGTCCACTGGTCCCAAAACCTCCTCACAACACAATCAGAGCGGCCTAATTGACGAGCTACTCGCCTAGCTGACCACCCAGCTTCCATCATCCCGACGATTCTCCCTCTCTCAAACTGTGACAACTGCGTATACTGTCTTCGAACACGGCATAATGGCATGTCTACCTCAGCTCTTCCTTTGTAAATGATTCAGCACACTCAAACAAGCTTTGGTTACCTGTTTTATACTTCACAGAGTACGATGTTCAACGCCCTCTACCGGCTATACGTAATGCACAATCACGCTGCATTTCTAATCATTTGCATATCTCCCCGACATGTACCTTCATTGCAAGTTTCGTTACGATCCCGCAATTATTTCTTGGTGCGCTAATTTTTTTGTCCATGAGTATATATATATGACAAGATGCTTTAATGCTTCACATTTAATATTTTTTTGTATGAGGACCACTTTTCTTCCACCAATCTAGAAGACTTTTTGTTTAGAGAACAAGTATGGCCTGTTGCTGTGGTGATTTCAACTTCAAATAGAATATGTGAGAATGGGACATCACAAACATCATTATCAGGCCAATAGAAGGACGGGGATGGTCCATGAGGATGCATGAACCTTACTGTAACATCTCCTTCTACACCATTCACTTTCCCAACAATCCCCAGATACCAAGAAGAGTCATATACAAATGCAACATAGCAGTTGGGCTGCACAGAGCATAATGGCATCAGTGGCGGAAGTGCAGAGAAATCATGAATGATACTAAAATCAGTATCATAGCTTAGCCTTTTTGCTCCAATCTTGGTTGGTGATAGTGGTATAATGTGATGCATAGATCGTGTTCCAGGAACAGTTTTTGCACTTTCAAAGCGTGGGAAAGAAAATTTCTGACTTGAACCATTTCATCTTTTGAAACAGAGAACTGAAATGCCTTGTAGGTTTTCCCGACAGAATTCAAATACCTGCGATGCAGTAAGTATTTGATCTTTATATAGTCTTTGCAAATTTGTTTTTGTGACAAGTCTTTTGACAGTGCCACCAATACCATCGCAGGGAGATTTGCCATGGCTGGTTGCAAAAAAAAGACCAGCTGCACTTTATATTGAAATCGTATTCATGGTAGCAGATATTTCTGAAATTCTTACAATTTTTATATTGTGCAGCACATCCGTCAGAGAAATATTCAGCATAAGCAAGTGGAATTTCAGGAAATTCAAACTTCAAAAATTTCAATACAGTCTTCTGAGTCTGATACACAAGGGCCACATCATGTTCTAGATCATCAGAAATGATACAAAAATTTTTTGCTTGCAGATCATTACCAAATTGCTTTGGAAGATGTGTAGATACTTCCTTACGTAGAAAATGCAGAAAACGAAAAATCAGAAAATTTGCAGTTACTTCCTTTTACCTTAGGACGGCCGAGTTGATACCCATTGACTGTACTGCACCATCACATCAGGATCATAGTTTTCTATTTCATTTTTTAAGTGTTTGAAGTAAAGAACTGGGAAGGGGGGGGGGGGCATTTTTTGCACAGAAGGAGCATACAGGCTCGGTTATTTTTTTTATTTTTTTTTATTTATTTCTTGCAAATTTAAACATTACAGTCCTACTAGGTAAACTCACGTACCTGTGATGTAGGTGCTGAGAGTAGTTAAGTATGATAGATAATAAAGAATACATTAAGTAAAAATATTACAAAAAAAATCTTTTGTAAAAATATTACAAAAAAAAAAATTAGAACAGTACATAATTAGAGTGAAGTAAAAATATTATGTAAAAATAACAAGCGCAACATGAATAAGATATAAAATAAAACAAGATATAAAGATATAGTTTCTTTAGCTTTTTCATTTATATGTTCCAAATTATTTTTTCGTTGATTATTTTTTCTATTAGAAGATTTTTTAATTTTCCGATATTTTTTACATTATATATCTCAGGATTTAACTGGCTGAACAGTTTCGTTAAAATCCTGTTATTGTTTCTAAGGCCGTAATTATTTTTTGGATTTTCATACTTTAATATATTCTGTAGTTTGCTACGAGTATTTGTTATGTTAGAAACTGTCTTTATTAGATCATGGTATGTTACTTTAATAGAAATAGAATTTAGAAGCAATTAACATTTTGACTGTAAGTGTTGACACATACGATAGGTGTTCCTGATGATCCTACGAGTATACACTGTTTTGGTCGAAGAGATTCAAATTTTGAAAATCCTACTTTGTCTTCAGGATACTTCTTTTTATAGAGAGAATACATTTCAGCTAAATTACTTAAAACAAGACGCTTCTGTTCATATATATTTTTTATGGTGCTCATTTTACAGGTGACATGATAGTCAGAAATTATCAATTTAATTATTTTTTTCAATATAGCGTTTTTTCTACACTTCCCATCATTTCTACAAACTGATTTTTTTTTGTGTGACATAAAGAAGGATTTATAATAATATTGTAAAATTTTCAAAGGAATCTATGATGGAGCAATACCTTAAAAAAAATACAATGCCCAGGTATCGAATTTATTTGAAAAAAAATATTTACATTTTTTTTCTAAAAACAAACTTATGATTACTCAATAAAAGAAGCAAGAACATAAAAATATAAACATTCCTCTTTAATTTAAAAAAAAAATCAAGGTTCTACTGCAAAAACTGTAGGAACTATTGCATTTTTAAATTATCAAGGAGCTCGTCCATGGAACACCTGAGTTCCTGGATCCATATAACTTCTTGAGACCATTACTGAAAAATTACTTAACCTGCAACATTTAAATTTTGGAAATGTTCATATATCTAGATAAACATCAATTATACAAAATTTCAAAGTTTTCTGTGAGGGTGGGTGACATTTCCTAAAATTTCTGGATGATTTGATATGGAATGACCCGTATCGTACTTGCTTAAATGAAGTAAAGCTTTTCTTTTTGTACAATACTACACATATATTGATGATATAACTTGTACTCATTTATTTACTTTTCTGTAATTATTTCCCTATTTAATTATAGCTATTTATTTACTTTGTGTATGGTATTTATCATATATTTATATTCGACATACGACATTTTCTACTTACGATGGGTTCATTGGGGCCTAAGTCTATCATTACACATATCTTCTATGTATTCTCTGCTATACAGACAATTTTCTCATGAATGGTGCCATCCACGCAAGCAATCTTTTTTTTATTCTATTTGTTCTATTTCTTTTTTTTTTTACAAAACTTTTAAGACTATTCGCTTTAATCCACTTTACGAAAATATCTCCTTAACGTATTGTTTTTCCGTAGAGAAGATAATCTCAATTTACGCGAATTTTTCGTGACCTTCAAAAACATTAACCTCGCATGGAACGCGACCACACTTTGCTTTGCACAGCCACGGATATTTATCTTTAATTTTACGTCTTCCGTTAGTGTCTAACTACCAAAGTCTCAAAACATTAAAAACAATATCGTAATTCCAAAAACTGTTCATTACCATTTTATTCTTTAACAGGGAAATAATAAAACCAAATATGTAGGCTCATCTTACGACAAAACTTCTTACATCATAGGTTTGATCTGTTCCTTTAATATCCTTCGGATAGAAGCAAAAAAAAATACAATTTTAAAGCTAAAATTGTCAGTAATGATCACGATAATTCAAAAACAAGCTTTTTGTAAGAAAAAAATCCGTTTTGTTTTGGTACTAATGGTGCATCCAGAAATTATAAAGTCAACTCTAATGTGAGGTGAATCACATTGAATACATGAAAAGAAATTATGTATATTTTATGTATTCCATGATGCTCTTTTGACACTAAATTAATGCAATGGTTGTAATTATTTTCATTTAAATAATTTATATGAATTAAAACAACATTGATAGTGTCCCACACTAAAGACACTATCCAAAATTCCGTTAATTATAAAGCCTGGCAAGAGATGGATTACTTGCAAGTGGCCGAGATTAACAAATGTTTATTCGTAAGGTATCAGCGAAGTTTCTTATCTCTTACTTTAAACAATGCACGAGATAAACCATTAACAGACTTCTATGGGCTCTTCATGATTCTGGTCAGTCTGCTAGAGGTCAATCACAAAGATATTAACGGTCTCATTGATAATTATTTGAATGTTGTGATAAGTATGGGACAGAAAATGGTATAATTACATTATGTGTAGAATCATTATCCGTTACTGAAAGTAATGTTACAGATGGATGGCAGTTTCAGTGGAACGATATTCGCAAAGAATATGCACTCAAAACATCAGTAAATGGAGGTGGAAGTGTAATGCTATGGGGAGCCTTTGGCTGGCACTCTTAAAAGTATTCTAGCATTTGTAACAGGAAGGATGAATGCTGTAAAATATCAGATGATGTTACAGGAGTACCTTTTGCCATTTAAGCTGAGATGGCAATGGCAATGGTATGGGAGTCCTATCTTTGAATTTCAGCAGAACAATGATTCAGTACATAAGGCGACATTGACCTATGAGTGGTTCTTTGATAATGGACTGGCCTGCCCTTTCCCCTGACTTAAACCCAATAGAGAACATTTGAGACTACTTAGCAAGTGCTGTGTCTGCTGAACCATAGTCCAACAATGTGGAACTTTAAAAGAAAGCATTGTTCAGGAATGAGAAAATATAGATAACACTCATCTCCAAAACCTTACACAATCAATGCCTAACTGTGATTTCAAAGTTATACAGGAAAGTGGTAACTTTTGAACAAAATGGCTTTATAATTTGTGGATAAGATAGAATTCATATTATTGCAAAACGTTTTCTGTTTTTGACCATTCAATTATATGTTATAATGAATGTCATTACATATTAACGTTATGGTAACAAACATTAAGTAACATTTTTGCTGGAAATATCGTGTTTTATTTGAGACTTACTGTGTGGCTTTATAATTTCTGGATGCACCTTAAGTGGCCCAGCTGCAGTTAAGAAGCTGCAAGTGTAAAAAAAAAACTCTCTCATATTAGATTGCTTTGAACTACATCCGATTAATCATTTTTTTCGCTATCCATCAGTCCAGAAAAGAAAATCCAGAAAAGTCTAGTAAGAAAAAGAAAGTTAAGTCAGTACGGATTTTTCTTCGTCTCCTTATAAGACAGTTCTATAGAACTGAAAAACTGCGAAACGCTCTATGGTAACGAGTCACCAAACTAACTCCTGAGAGGGACCTGACTGTAGTGCCTTTAGTAAAATTATTTATGCATCTTTATTTCTAGTTTATTTATTACTGTGTAAGTCATATTTATGTCAGTTATGCACATATATGATGATTGCAGTGCTATATATAGGGCGATAATCGAAAAAAAAATAGTGCTTCAACTTACGTCATCCCTGTTTATCTTGCTGTAGACTGGATTTGCAGATTCTCCTCATACTGTTGATGACTAGTGTTTTCAGACTTAAGAATTGTGTGCGTGGGCAGCAGTGCGGTACAAAGCATTCCAACAATATCAATCAAAAAGAAACAAAAGACTACACACTAGCTCTTAACCAACGGGTCAATACCGTCATCAAAGCCTTCTCTCCTTACGATTTACAAAACTCAAAGAATCAATTATACTCTTCGTCTTCAATCGCGCGCTACAAAGAAAAGAACGGAATTGTCTTCTTTAACTTTTTTTTAAGAATAATCCGACAACAAAACGCAGAGTTAATTATCTTCGAAAACAATCGTCCGCCTACACACATTCGGAATTGATTCTACCTTTGTTATATTTCCTAAAAATTAATCTGTTCGAGACATTTCTATTTCTGTCTTTCTTCGTCGGTTTTTATTGTTCACAAAATGAAAATGCAATTGTTTTTAAAAGAAAAAAACAGATTAAAGTTTTTAAATTATAATTAAAATTCTGAGAATCGATGGAGACAGAACAACAATTTGTCTCTTCTTCTGTGTATCTATTCTAAAAAAATTTTACTGAAGAAAAAAAACATATCTATAAATGCTTCTATTTGATTTATAGCAAACAACAGTAAGCCTAAAAAAACACCATGAAACACCAAAGTTCCATTTATCTAGAAAAATGAAACTTTAATGGTGTATGAATGATAGTTGGCTGCGAATTCTCTACAAATTGAGGAGATAGGGAAATTAAAACTCGCTAAACGTTGGTAAATGAAATGATTCACTGGGTCTTTTAGTCGAACCTCAATTCTTCGGTTGAAAACTGGTATTTTCTTACTTATTTTTTTTCTAATTTTCAAAAGCAAAACGTAATAAGCTTTGTATTTTTAGAGATCCTTTATTAAATGACAGTTAATAAAAACCAAAAGGAAAATTTGTGCTCTTTAAATTTTAATTTTTCACTTTATTATTATTATTTTCAATTTCCTGCTGTGATGGAGAATCTGATGGTAGTTAGAAAAGCTGAAGTCCTAAAACACTCAGAAACTCTTAAAATTAACTTCCCTATCCAACCACGTTCAACACAAATAACTCTTAAATTTTTTTTTTTTTTTCAATTTTAATTCTGGTCTTTGTTCGTAAAGCTTTTATAATCAAACACAAACACAACTAAATATCAAAAGAATGAAAATCAGAATGTTGGCAGAGAAAGACAATAAAAGCTTCTATCTCAACTCAATAAACATGAAATATTCCAAAAGCAAACAAAAAAAAAATCGTAAATTGGGAGATTGGAATTAAATTATCCTGAGTGAGAATCCCAAAAGTAATGAAATTGAATCAAATTACTAATGTAATTTTTCGTCATCCATTTAAAAGGTTTCAGCCTAACAGAACGTTTCAGCCCAGCTAGAGGCTATTTTCAACTGTGAAATTGGGAATTAATGAGATGGTTTAAGTAATTTAAATACAGACAATATCTTCAAATTTTCCTATTGGTTGAAAAATAAAGTAAATCCGCAAGTAATTAAATTCCTAAAATCCACTTAATTTTACTTACGATAGTGGGTTAGTGCAAGGATTAATGTGTTGCTAGGTAACGCTAAAATCGTCTCATATTCGTAAATATGCATGTCAAATTTAAAGATGATCAATTCACTTGTATAAAAATTATGAGAGAAAAAGGACATAATTACACACTGGTTTTTCTGAACTTTGTTTATCTTCAATGATAATAAGCAAAAACAGAAACGTCATTTCATTTGTGAATATGAAAGGATTATTGAGAAATTGTGCCTATGGGCGCAATCTTAAAATAAATACTTAATTTCTTGGAAAAAAGATCAAAACTTAAGCCATTTCTTTCTTTTTTTTTGCGATCTGCAGATTTCGTGACCGCTTTGGAGACTACAAAGTAGTTAAAGCGATCGTAGGTCTTTATCTGACGAAATCCTTGTAGATCGTTAGCTTTGTAGATCTGATAAAATCAGGAACCAGTAACAATAAGATAAGCCAATGGATATTTAGGGGTTCATGAGATGTTTGGAGGTTTACTATGTAGCAATTTAAAAAAAAAAATCCATTCCTCAAATCTGCAGAAATTACCTGGATACTTCGACGGTAAATAAAGGTTTAGTTTACCATTTTTTTTAACATCTGTAAAAGCATTGCAAAGCGTAAATATGTACATAACAATTCTCTGGTACCTGTTAAGGCACTTCCAAACGGGTTACAGAACTGAAATTTGCTGTGAGGATAAATCTTGGATTAAACCGTCTCTTAAATCTCGAATTTATTTTTAAGCTTTCTTTTTTGTTTCCTTTTTTTAAGTCTACACTGTTTGAAATCCACAATCGGTATAAAAAGCCTAGCCTCGATGACGGATCACTGGATAAAATGATACAGGAACCTTTCACCCCATCTCCAAGCAAATTCCTTAACGGCTGTCTTTGTCTTTCTAGGTTATCCTGGTTTCATTAATAAGAAGGATGCCAATTATCTAAGCACGGACTGTTGACTATACAGTCATAAGATACTTGTAATATAAAAAAAATAGACTTCTACTCTTTCTCTCCCTGCCTCCCGCCCCCATCACTTTAATCGAGATGTTCTCAAAGCCAATTGGGCAGACAGCTTCTTGTAAGGCAGAAGTGTCCAGAACCCATCTGCAATATTCGATTACTTGAAGTGAAAAGGCTTCTCCAAAACCCACTGAGATGCAAACTTGGCAGACGTTGCTGCTGCATTTACTCGCTTCATTTTCTTGTAAGGCAATTCCTACTAAGTGGAACCTCATTGAATGCACGCGCGGCCTTCCACCAGATGATGAATCCCTCCTCCCCGTCTGCCTTCGGTTGTTGCAAATTATGTGAAAAACTTGCCACTGATAATAAAAGTGGCGCGAAACGATTAGACAACTCCCTGCGATACACACATGTACAGTCGTCAGCGTATCTTGGGTGTTTGCGTGAGCGTGCGTGCGACACGGGCACAAGTTGTTAAAAGCAGTATACCTCGATGATAAGCTTAATGGCGGTGGAGAAACAGCTGTTCTCTTGGCCCAGGCGACGGCGACGCTTCCTGGTGGCCGCACAGACGATCTAATTCTGCCAACGGCGCTAAGACGAGCCGACCGCAAGCTCCCAAAGACGCAGCTCGTCTTCAAAATTTAGGGAGAATTTGTCTTCAAGCAGATCCCGCAATTACAGGCATGGATTACCACGAAAAGCCAATGGCGACGCTCAAGGGATTACGCGTGATATTGTATTAACATTTACTAACAATGGATATGACAACTTATCAAGGCTGTTATGCAAGTCTTGTAATGCATGGGCGGATTTACGGGGGTGCTAGATTTTTGGGATGATAATTTTTTTTACAGATAAATAAAAATGTTTTTTATTATAATAATTTTATTAATTATTAATTTAGGCCTAAAAACCTAATTTAGGCCTAACATTTCAATTGGGTTTTGGTGTTTGAATTTGGTATACAAATACCTCATACCTTCCGGTGAGCTCGCACCCCCAGATATCAAGACCTAAATCCGCCCATGCTGTAATGCTGGAGAAGGCTATAACGTTAGGTAGAGAAGATTCTTTTTTTACGATAATTTCATATTTAAACAAAAAAGATACTAATAATATATAGGCGGAGACACTATATACTTTATAGATAATTTTCTTTCCAATGTTCGGTGGTTTCTGTTTAATGTCAATGATTATAATTTACGTGAAGTTAAAATTATCATTTTGGCAACAGCTGAGTTACAAATATTGCTATTTTTTTATTTTAGAACGGTCTTTACCCAATATCAACGAAATTTGATAGTGATCGATGCATTTATAGTTAACTTAGTTATATAACAAATTTCATAAACATCGATTTTGTGGGAATCGATTTGCTTTATGCATAGAGATAGATTAAATGAACGAATACCCTTATCCTAAAAATAAGATTTTCCTTGTTATTGTAATTCCTAGCTTTGTTGTTTTTTTTTTAATTCTGGTGAATTATATTCGCACCAACACAATACAACAATCACTTGGTTAAAAAGCTTCTTTTGTACAAACACCACCATACTATTTGTTCGCGCCACAGGACAAAATCTCGTTTTATTTTTCCGTGCCCAGGCCGTTATTTTGAGTTGATCTTTTACTTGGCTATGTTAGGGGACGTCCATTAATTACGAGGTGTTTTTTAAAACATTTGGAACCCCCCCCTCCCCCTTGGTGATATTTAAAAAATTTTAACAACTAAAAAAAAAAAAAAAAAAAAAAAAAAAAAAATAATATTATATAAATTTTCTCTGAATGAAAAATTTTACGTGAGATTTTCTTTGCCCCCCCCCCCTCCTCCTGTTGACCTCACGTAATTAATGGACGTCCCCTTACGTCATTCAGCGTTAAACTAGAAACATTTCTGTCTCTATTTATTTTTCAAAATAGGTTGCAATTTGAAATTATGGGCCTATATATTCACATTATATAGAAAATTTCATTGAATATAAAATTTGTTGATTTATTTTGATCAAAGACCATTCCTTGTTCTAATTAAACTTCTTTATTCTAATTCTTTTATAATTAGAACCAAATTTTTTATAACCTCTATACTTAATTTTCAAAGCGAACTTATATTCTATCTGAGTTTAAACACAATATCACTGTTATCAGATTTCCGAGTGAGGATCACTGCGATAAATGCAATCCAGAAAGGTAAAGAAGAAGGTTGGAGGAGGGGTTAGGAAAAAGTCCTCCTCTTACAGTACTACATCTCTCAAGGAAATCCAATGGAATTTTAATATAGACAAACGAGAGACAGCAATACGACCGAGTCAGACTGGTGCTGACACCTATTGGCAACTCCTGCAATTACTCAGCATCTTTTTCGGCTTTCAAGTAGGTTAATAGTTTAAAATAAATGATTAAGATAAATATTTTAAAAGTCTTTCCTCATAGCAAAAATTAAGCATTTATTTTTTTTAACGGAACCTCAAGTGAACTGCCTAATAAGTTATTAATAAAAGATTTTTCCTACAATTGAAAATAAAAGTAAATTTCTTAATAACATTACGTAAATTAACGTTTTCACAATTTTTATCAGTACCGTGAAATTTATCCCTTGCTTTAAAATAATAATATTTTTTAATATATTGGATAATTTATCAAAAAAGAGATAATAATACTAATTTCGGATTCTACAATTTTAAATTTAATTCTTATCACATTTGCAGTTACGAAATGCAAAAATTCGCTCAATAAACATGTCATAATAATGTTAGAACTGTTTTTTATTCAATATCTGTAAATAAGAATTGCGGTCAGCTTCATTTATAAAAATCAGACTTGTGTGAATTAAAGCACTTAACTTTTATCCTTATTTGTCAATTATCTGACCTGAATTTTCATTACAGCCTAATGGCATTTTATATTTTCCCTCCTTTTATTTGTTTAATATTTTTAGAAAAATTCATTCTTCCTCCCCTTAATTTTAAAAAAAAGAAAAAAAACCACGATGGAAAGACCAAAATCATCTTCAGAGCTAGGAACAGACAATCATTGTCTATACCTAAGATGTTCAAGACAAGACAAGACAAGATAAGAAAACTGAATCAAAATGTTGGCTTTCTTGTACAATTTCAATGTCATGCAGCAAAGCGCACCAATTGTTTTGAGTTACACTATCTGGATATTTATAAAAATCTATACTAATTCTCTATTCAGAATTAATTATATAATTGTAATTAAATCTATAATTTATAAAATGCCCCTTCGAATCAGGCCTCTTACTTTGCTATCTGAGAACGGCCGATCACTGTAGCCTTTACAGTTTTTGAGCTTTTTAGAATAAGAGCAGTCAAATGACGTACAAATAATATACTTGAGAGCAGAAAAATCGCACAGTTTGCATTTTTTTACTTTTTGTTTTATTTTCCTCGCGATTCGCAAGTTTTTCTAATCAAAATAATGTCAATGAAGGATGTGCATGGTCCATTACAGTGTTTCCCAACTTGGGGCCCACGCCCCACAGGGGGGCAATTCGAAATTTCTATTAATCTATTTGAGGGGTCAGTGTCGTTTTTCCAATTTCAGTGCAAATGCACAGATTTCGTTTCTTGTTTATAACATAGAGGAATTGATTATATAAAATACGACATTATATATTTATTTTTCTTATATTTAACTAAATATATTTAACTGTATATATTTAAATACGGTAACTGTTATATTTTAACCGTAATGATGTATAAAACTGATTTGCTGTTTAAGAACTTTTATATTTATACTGTTTCTTATTAATTTAAATTACGAAAAATCGTAATTGTATTATATTATATTATATTATATTACATTATATTATATAATTAAAGCGTTATTCTGTCTGTCATTGTCATAACACTTTACGTTTTTCCAATTTTGTGACCAAACTATAAGAGATAGATTGGTCATGTAAATGGATAAAATACAGAGCTTTTTAAGACAAACAAAATGCTACAAAAATCTTTCGAAAAAAGTTTTTGTTTCCAAGGTGGCGCCTTTTAAAGGATCAAATTTTGAATTTTTCTCAATTTAAACGAAAAGTATAAAAATTGGAAGAGAACATTATATTGAGAAAATGTTGGTACAGTAGAGCGTCAATAATCCGGAGCGTCGATAATCCGGATTCAATTCCATTGAAAAAAAAAGTTCAAAAACCAATAACAGATTTTTTTAAGCGCTCTGACAATGTATAAACATGTATATTCTTTCATTAAAATACATTATAAGTTCATATTAATTAATGGTTTTATTTATCTGCTCCAATTATTTAAACATTAATGTGAATTATTAACGATTTTAGTAAGTTTTCTTTGTTATGAACTAAAACGACTTTTTTTGGTTCTTTTCGAAAATTCGGACATTCTGATAATTCGGACAGGGTCCGGTCACAATTAATCCGGATTATCGACGCTCTACTGTATTTGAAAGTTCCATCGAACGGTATATCAGTCATTAACAAACGTTTCTGCGTTTGGAAGATACATGCAAAAATGAAGTGTTTTGCGGCATCCCCCGTGTGTGTGCCAACGTGCAATACACCTGAGTTAAGCGGAGAAGCCCACAACGAGCTGGGAAGTCGTATATTCTCTGATCTCCATATTAATTTGCTAAATAAATAAAAGTTTTTTTTTTTTTTAATGCTATACATGCAAGGGTTCCGGAGCGAAGCAACGGTACCCGTCTAGTATAAATTATAATAATTTAAGTAAGTAACAAATATATGCTTCACGGTGATAATGGTTTGATGGTAATATTATCATTATTATTATTATTATTATTATTATTATGGGGGATAAGTAATAGTAATAGGGGGCAGAATAATTTTAGAAAGGCTTAGATGGGGCATAGCATAAAAGAAGGTGGGAAAACACTGGTCTATTAAGTAAGACAAAATTAATCTCCTGGCGGGTCTACAAAACGTCTCGAAAGATTAAAATAAAGAATACAAACATCTGTTATTATTCCTGCAACTCAGTTTTTGTAGGAATATGATAATTACAAAACTGAACTAAACCTTAAAAAACAACGCATGTAATCAACGGATAAAAAAATGTCAGATAAAAGAAATCAAAGAAAACATTTATTCTATTTCAATTAATAAAAGAAACAGACTGAAATACAAATACGAATTAATTTAAACAGTATTGATGGAAATGTCATTTAAATGAATAGCTCACAAAATATTTTCTATTCAAACGAAAAACGAGATTGGATGTGAAAAATTAACAAAAAATAAAAATAAAAAATAAAACAGTGAAAACTGTTAATCTGTCCAATGTTTTCCATTCCATTTATTCTCGAAACAATAACCGATTTCTCCTTGATTTTAAAATCGCATTGCGCACGATACCCCAAACATCTCCTTGGAAAGTGGCGACATCTATTGTGAGAAAGTGGAACTTCAATTTGAATAGCTCTTTAATTCCTCCACATTTATCTATTTCAAAACTGCTTGAAGCTGAGACTGATACAATGCTATTTAAATAAAAAAAATACATAAAAAAACGCTGTAATCAAATAAAAATTAGACTTGAAAACGTTTGACTGCCTTATTGTTTTGATTCACATATCCACTTTTTATTAAGAAATAAAGAGTTGACACAGAACCGAACATCTACGTTGTTTGAGAGAAAAATATTCTAAAAATTTCGAAGGGCGTAAATACACAACAAAATGCCCTCAGCAAATCAAAACCTCGCGATTTCTCTCAGTATTTAACAGCGTTTATTAACCACTGTAGTAAATCCACTAACTTGAGCGTCCTTTGATTTATAAATAGTCGCTTTTAGTTAGCACTATTTTCACGAATAAATAAATAAAAAAAAAAGTATCGAAAAATAAACCGCGGAGTTTTTAGGAAAAAAAATAGGCTTCAAGTATTCTACTTTCAAGAACAGTTTATCAGTTTTTGGACATTTTGAACAATGAGATGAGCGTGTTTACAATTCGAGAAGCAGATGATCCAAAGAATGTATTCCATTAAATAAATAAATAAATAAATAAATAAATAAATAAATAAATAAATATCCGTTTTATAATAAGTTATTAAAGAGTTCAATTATTAATTGTTTAGGGAATTTTCATTCTTTATCCGTATAATTCAGATAAAATAGAAAACAACAGAGTAATGTTCGTAAACGTTTAAAATACTGCCTTTATTGTTTAAAAATTTAAAAAAAAAAACAAAAAAAAACGAAATGTTATTTAGGAAGACATACAATCCCACAATTAACAGTCCATTGCATTTTTTTTTTAATTATTTAATCCAGTATTCACACTAGTAGCGATTTATATAGTAATTAAAGTTAAGAAATGGATCGCTACAATAAACTAATCTAGAATTCCGTTGGCCGTTCGATTGTTGATTTTTTGTCAATTTGCGAAACTGAATGAAAGTCATTTCAAATCCTTCCAATTCTGTTACGTAACTTTAACTCTGCCAAGTTTCTATTTGGACGGAAGCAAATTCAAATTCTATTATATATTTCACTAAAAACAGAAAAAAGAAAAATGATTTCGTGGTAAAAGTGCAAACGACACATTTACAACCTATGTAAGTTAGGGATCTGCTTTTTTTATTTTTTTTCTTTAAAATGACAAACTGGCTAATTACAGATTTTCCCTGAGCGTTTACGCTAAATTCAGTTTGTTTGCTACATTTCTCTCATCCTCACTTCATCACACTCTCCTGTGCTCGTGAGATCTAATAGCTCAGCCACAATTTAAGCCAATGTATGTTTAACATCCTTGTTGAAAGAAAAAAAAAAATTCTATTTTATAATTGTAATTAGGCCTATTTTGAAGATATTTAAATTGCAATAGTTAAATTTTATCAACTCACTGGATACTTCAAGAAGAAAAAAATATGTTGCATTTTTAATAGCTATTAAAAAAGAAAACAGTAATTATGAGAAAGGAAGAGTTATGAGTTGGGATTTGAAGATTTCACTAAAAGCTAATTCACTTAAGATCTTCTAAATAAAATTATATCTGTTATTTGAAATGATTGCCTTCTTTCAATTAAGAACGATATATTGTTTGGAATATTGTAGGCTGCCATTTCTTCTGCAAACACAAGTCACTTTGGGCTTACTGGTCTGACTCGATGGCAGTCTACGTTAATCCGACAGCAATTCGGCAGGATTCATTCGATTGGAACCGATTTGGGTCAGTTTCAACATCATTCAATTATTACAGTTTATAATCACCCAATGGAATGTCCATTAGTCTCAGGAGAGCAATGTCCACGTAAAGTAGCTGGGATTCGAAGAAAATTACGATCACAATATTTGAATATAAAAAGCTAATAAAAAAAGGAGGAATTATAATAATAACTTCCTTTCTCTGCTATGATTGAATTTTTCATTGAGATCTTGGAGGTCTCGTCAATTGGTTTTAATCGAGAGTCTTGTATAATTTTTTGGCAACGAACATAAATCTTCCCGAATTTTTTTTTTTTTTCTTCTTCCTGTTCGGTTTTTTTTTTTTTCCTAAACGAAATACAATTGCAAAGAATTGGAGCCAAAACAAAAAATATTGGTTTTAACTAATGCACAACCATGTCTTAAAGCTTAAAAAGTGATTATCGCCAAGAAAATCACATAGAAACACCACAATGATCTTTTTGCAAAGTTGAATTCAGTTTTGTTTTTAAAGCATTTGAAGTAAGTGACGGAAAATGAAATCAGAAATTTAATCGGCGGCGGCTGATTTTGCTCTTGGAGACCGAGTTCGAATCCCTTGGATGGCTATCCTTTTTTTTCTTTTCTGTATCTCTTTCTCTTCTGATAAGCGATATTGGCGTGAAGACTGAGGAAAGGGGCTATAAAACACTTTTCTCATGATTAACGAAGATGGGATAAAGGAATGATGGTGATGAAGGATTACATAACTAAAAACAAAAATTAACCGAAAAACTCAAATTGCTTTATGATAGTTTTCCTATATAAAGATCAAACACAAACAATTATTTTGTTCTCAATGACGCTGAGCATCCCCATAGCTACTGGGGATACTGACAGGCTACTGACAGGGCGGGAAGCACCGTATTTCAGGATATTCTCTTCACCTAACGTCAGTCTCGGGAGATCTACTTGCACACCAAATCGCAAGCGCCGTCGGAGAACCGATCCGAGATTTGGGCAAATGGGTAGATAAATCGCGATGTGTCATGCTACGAAATGCAACGTCCCTCTCAAAATAAATAAATAAATAAATAAATAAATAAATCTTAATATATAAAAATGAATGTTTCTTTGTTTGTTTGGCCCGTATGCGTTCCTATACCATTCATCAGATCGCGATGAAACTTTGGTGAGTTGTTATGCGTACGCCCGCGAAGGTTTCTGAATTAGTAGAGCCATTTTACAAATAGCTACGTCATTTATAAAACGTAGCACGAGTCATTTCAACAATGAGTGTATTTACGGTTACAATGTTTGCAGTTTCCGGTGCGACTCGCATTTGCAATGACCATCAACAAAGCATAGGGACAACACATGGGCAGATGTATGTGGCTTGCTCACGTGTCGGAAAACCTTCTGATTTACTGTTCGTTTTGGTTTAGGAGAGCCTTCAGCGCTTCTGCGCATGCATCAGGTCTCCTTGGATTTGTTCCAAATAGGGGCGAGGAAGATGGGATGTTTACTTTTTATAGTTTTAGTTTACTAGTAGCTGGGTTCTATTTGCGCTTTTCGGGAAAGAATTATGGAAAGAATAAATACTATTGCAAACATAACAAAACTGAAAGAAAAACAGGTTTTAAGAAAGTGCCCATCTCAGCATATCACCCCTTGTGGGGTAGAATCGTCTGTGTTGTCGTCGTTCTCGGATATCGAAACGAACTGTATTCGTGTATGCCAGTGGCGTATATAGAATATATTTTCGGGGGGGGGGGCAAGATTAATATAATTAAGTAGACACCCCATGGAAACCTATCTGTTCAACCAAACAAAAACAAAAAAAACGTTGGGAGGACATATCTTCATTATTTTGGAGGGGCCCGGGCCCCCTCGGCCCTCCTCCCTTATATACGCCCCTGGTGTATGCACTAGATGGAAAAATAAAAAAATATTACGTATCCAAAAGCACTTCAATAAACAGAATTAAAACACAAGCACTTTCTTTTTTTTTGAGTGGCATTAAAACGCATGCCGGGTACATCTAGTAAAATAAATAAATGAAACCATGACGTAAAACGAAACCTCAGTTTTTAAAGAACATTCCAGCGCCGAAAAAGACGGTCATCGATTCTCATTTCCTTACGAGAGAATATTTCGCCCCGCGCTTTCCCTTTCCTCCTTTACGAAAAGCACACGTGCATTTCTGAAATTAAATCTAACCTCGAACTGGCTTCACCTTTCCTTTAATGCTTTAGCTAT
The DNA here is from genome assembly GCA_023159025.1 of Thereuonema tuberculata. Taxonomy (NCBI): domain Eukaryota; kingdom Metazoa; phylum Arthropoda; class Chilopoda; order Scutigeromorpha; family Scutigeridae; genus Thereuonema; species Thereuonema tuberculata. Next base: position 84,506,468 of record JAFIDM010002131.1, on the reverse strand, counting down.
GGCCTAATTAAGCCATAAAAGATCCTGAATACATTCCTCACAATGATGTACGATGGTAGAAAACTAAACCTCATCACAGTACAAATCATATTAAGCAAATGGATTAAAGCGAATGGCACAAAGCTACCAACTAAACTAACTTTGGACTGCAAACGAACTTACATTCGCACGTGTAATTTACAAGCGACTAAGCGAATTTAAACATCAAAGGCTTAGTTGCGATCACACACAAATCGCAGGAACGATTCGATTTAATGCGATAATTCTATCGCCACCGATAGGAAAATAACATTTTTAAACGTTCTAATGTAAACTCAACGTTCCAGAAGATACACAACCGAAAATTCTAGAAAACAATTTTGAGTTGGTTAAAATCGTCCTACCGTGCTGATTCGCGTAATTCGTCACTTCTCGAATTTTGAATACTTTTACATCAAGGTAAATATTTAATACCTTCTCCTAAGTTTTCCGTCCAGATTTTAGTCGGAAAAAAAGAAAGCTGCGATAGTTTAGTTGAAATGTTAACTGTTCTGTGCAAAGGTTCTGGCTATTTTAATCACAAACAGACATGGCTGGTGATTCCTGTAGATCTTGTTAGATGGCTCACAATGTCATTGAGCATATAGATGTGTAGGAGAGAAGGATCGAGGGAGCCTCCCCCGAATTCTCGAAATGTATAGAGAAGGCCTAATTTCCTTTCTTTCGTTTTTTTTTTTTTTTGGTTGGATGTCCGGTTAATGTATCTTGGTCCTCCCCGAAATTTTAAAGACGACCTTTTATGGGGTCTTTTAACGGTTCTCTAACTTGGCCTTCAATGAAATAAAATCCTATAAATATCCTGCATTGATGCATGTATTATTTGTTTGGTGTATCTATCAAATGTGAGTGCCCTTTTGTGAGATTAAACTACACATGAAGTACTTCAAAAATATATGTAGATATTGGGACCAACGCCCTACAGATTTCTAGATATTCGAGATGTTAGTATTAATGCGATGACCGGAACTGTTAACCCTTTTAACTCTATGACAAATCCTGAGTAGTAGTATTAGATTAAACCCCTTTAGGAGTTACAGTTCCCTTAAGGGTGTCAAAATACAACATTAAAGGAACATTTTGGTGTACCTTTAACGGAAATTCTACAGGTTTATTTAAAAAGATCAAATGTTAAAGGTCACGTCCTTATCCTCAATATTGAGGTAAAGCTCCTGAGATCACTAGCACAACGGGACGAGATCAGATGTCCTCTATCTAATGTTCAAAAAGTCTTTCAATACAATTCAAAAATTACGAAACTTTCATAGAGTCTTAAATTGGTCGTTAAAGAGTTAGGATCTGCAGTTGGTTGGGGAAACGACAATATTTTGTTTTGTTTTGTTTTTTTCTTTAAAGTAGGTCGCAAAAATGAAAGGCAAAAAAAAAAAAACTGTTTCGTAGTGTACATAAAACCCTACGACCCCGTATAGGTTTCATTTTTCTGTGACTCATTCTGAGCCATTTCCTGTGACTCGGAAAATAACCGCAGACTGACATTTTCCCCATCTCTACAAATCATGAGGGTTCGAAAAAAATGTGACTCATGTCTGTCCGACTTGTAGTTTGAACTTTAGAGATAACAGAAGGACGGACGAACTGAATAAAAAGTTTCCCCCAACACCACCACCTTTACACATCCGTGTATGAAATCGCAAAACAAAACCAAACAAAGCAACTTGTCTTGATAGTATCCTCCATGTAATATTTCTGTTTCATTTCACGACAAAAGCCACGTTACTCTATAGTTTTAAATCAACGGGAATATAACGATCCAAATGCGATGCGTTACGGTAGCCTTTTTTTTTAATTACTTATAATCGCCTGGTTATATTTTTTTAGTCAAAAAAATTAAGAGCTTAAAACAAATCTAATTGACTAGACCGACCCTACAATAGCCTTTCATAGTGATTTTCCAGGTAAAAAATCAATTTCGTCAACGCTTCCACAATTGCAAACAATTTCAGGGCAGTTTTTGTTTGAAATTCCTTTCTTTTCCGAACGTGTGCCAGACACAATTAAGTGGTTTGTAAACTTAGACTCGCGTTACTCCATTGAGCGATGATCAGGTGGTGCGCGGGGGAGGTCTGCCTTGTTTCACTCTCGTGAAAGAATCAAGTTTCAAAAGGACGTCGTTTGGTTTCTATTATGCAGATTGAAACCACATGTGTGGAAATTCACAGGCAACATTAAGCAGACCAACTTAAGTGCACTTGCAACCGAAGCATCATCTAGGCATAGTTATTTTAACGCTTTTTTTTTTTTTTTTTTTGTTTAACAAAATAAATGCAGCAGCATTAAGCTAACAATCTGCATTTATTTGATTTTCTTTTTGAGGAAGAAAAATAAGCTGCAGAGTATTTACAGTTCATTTTTTCTTTTTTCACTCTTTACAGCAACACGTTAAATATATCTACCAAAGGATGTTATAGATTTGATCTAATGTTTGTTATTCAGGGAATAAAATAAAAAAACACAGGATTGGGACAAAAAATATAATTTTATATGAAATACGCGTGTCCGTACCTCATCTTCTGACCAAGTTAACTCAAAACTTATATAAAATTGAGGAATATAAACTTTTTAAGAGATACTTTGCTAAATGGAAGAATTCCTATTGATTTTGATATTTAAAAAAAAAAAAAAAAAAAAAAAAGGGGAAAAAAAAAAAAAAAAAAAAAAAAAAAAGTTGTCGTTAAATCATCAATAATCACCAGAACTCAAAAACTTTTTATCCTATAAAACTGAAAATTAGTTACAGATAAATGTTGCGGAATTTAAGTTTTTGAATCTTAGAATTTTGTCCTGAGTAAATTGGAATATTTGCATACCAATATTCTTTTTTTTTTTTTTTATTACTCATTCTGTGAATTTCAGGAGTTTTAAAGATATCTTCAAGTCCCTACAATAGTGGGGACATAAATAAAATAACAAATCCCACAAAATTTCACCCATTAAATAGCTGGAAACTTTTTAGAAAATTGGATATTTTAAGAAGTGTAGAAAGCTCCTTCGTTCTCATGTGATTTCGATGAAATTTTGTAATGAATGTACATTTTATTTGTTTTTCCTACATTCATGTTTCATCTGCTCGAGTTTAATGCGTAGGAACAGACGGACAGACAAAGTGAATTTATAAGCGCTGTTTTTAAATTCTTTTAATTTACAAATAAATCTACAAAGCCTCAGAAAATTAATCCTGAAGAGACAACGACATCCCGTAAGAAATATAACGTTTAGAAAGGTAGTCTCTAAAATGTGTGAAAAGGATAAAACTTAACATTAACTAACTCCGAAACAAAAATAAGCATTTACTAGGGTGGTTTTTTTTTTTTTTTTTTTTTTTTTTTTTTAAAAAAAAACGGTCGCCATCAACTGAAATTCGATTTGGAATCATCCCTTCCATTTGGTGATAAAAGTAAATATTTCCTTTAATATATGCCGTCTCCATTTAGTCCCTTGAGGCGACTGTACTCTAATAAAATGGATAATAAAATGTACTCTAATATAATGAAGGAAAATGGAAAGAAAAAGAAAGAATTTCTAGAAGATTCATATTTGTAATGTGTGACTCGTAATTATTATATAGTAATATGTCCAATATCCGAACCACCACTGCTCATAATATATTATTTTTCAAAAATGTTTTGAATTCACAGGTCTGCAAAATTAAACTCATCAAAAATTGTTTTTAATTTTGAAGTTTTTTTTTTAATTACATGAATACAACTATTCATGAATATAATTAATAAAATATATTTCAAGAGTTTCTATCAAATCACATTATTTTGAAAAAAAAAAAAAAAAAGCAACAACTTTTTGTGGAAAAACAATCGTAAAATCGGTGTATTTTGCTTGTTATTTCAACAACATTTCTAAGTTTTTAATCATTGAAATTTATTGATAAATCTATATATTATATCAATAGAAAACAACAGTATTTATTCACTCACTTACATTAACTGTCATTGGGTTTTGTTACTTCGTTTTTGTTTTTGTTATTTTGCTTAAAAATTTCGTTATCAGAAATCGGCTTTTGTAAAAAAACAAGGTAAAAAAGACGCTACGTGTTAGAGAGAACCAAATCGTCGTCCTTTTGTGAAAACCACGTAAGTCAAAAAACACAAATTTTACAGTATGCACAAAAAACTATTTTTTTATATTACTTTCTAAGTAATGGCGTTTAGTAGGTTTGAACATAAAACAACTGGTGTTTCATAAAATTAAAATAATTTCACAAAATTAATTGATTTCCGAGGTTTTCACTCTTACAAGTTAGTAATTATATGATATCCGAGGTTTTCATTGTAAACGTTGATTTACGTGGTTTCTTTTTCGCCACTAGAGCACTAAAATGCTCAGTTTTAGCAATTTTTCGCGTTAAATATAGGTGACGTATAATATTTTCCATCTGAAACTGCAATCAAAAATTTTTTGAAAAATTTTGACTTACATGGTTTTTACAATAGGACGACGAAATATATTTTTTAATTCAGCACTCACAAACCTATAAGTGTCACTAATATAATGAAAATAATTTTTCACTACATCCTTGTGTTACTCCTTATAAACTATTTCCTGTAACTCAATTATTTTTCTTAATATTTTTGTAGAGACATTTCAATATCATTGCGTAATGTAATTGTAGGCTTAATTATAAACGCTTTCTTACAAAAAAAACGATATTTTCATATGCGTTTTTATTATCCCAAATATTTGATAAACCGAATCAACCGTTGACTCCCAATTTGCTCGGAATACTGATTTTCTATTACATCCTTTTTTAATACTTTTTCCTTGACCCAACATGGATGTCTTTCAATTCAAAACGCACCAATAATTTTGATTAAAAGGATTAAAGAATCGGTGATAAGATATTATAACGTAACAGTCTTAATTCCGTTTATATGTTTTTAGGAAAGTATAATAAGTGCGATTGGTGTAACCGATATTAAGAAGCATCGTATCTTCTTCAGTTTTTCTCAACTCAAAGCTCGTAACTTTTGGAAGAAATCAATAGTGTACTTGGACAATATAAGTTAGTAAATGCACTATGTCATTCTCTGGTTTTTGAATTTCGTGCCTTTAGTTACAACTACCTCTTTAATTTTAAGAATTTTTATGTAATCTAAGAAATGAAGTTCAATCATTGTAAACGAAGGTAGTTCAGGTCCCAAGAAAGATTTATTTATCCGCTGGTTCGTATTTAAACTGTTTAGTTCTGGGATTGATTTTTCTTTTTTCTTACAAAATTTCACGGTTAAAAAAAATTAAAAAAGCCATATAATTAATGAAATTACAATAACCCTTTCACGTAAAATTAGCGAACACATCGAGCAGGATGCACTAGTGGTTAATGAATGGATCGTGTGAACCATATTTTTAAATAATCTTTAAAATTTCTCTCGACTACAGACAGTAACTTCTTTATTAAGAGAAACTTCTTTATTAACCAAGTTAATTGGTTAAGTTTTAATTTACACGTTTAATGTTTAATAAGATAAAAAAAAAGTTTTAGAAATCTTCAGACAAATAATATTTACTTTTAGACTGTTATCGTCTTTTTAGTATTGTCTAGACAAAACTATTTTTATTTGAAACTCGATTAGTCTCTTTGGAATAAATGTTATTTACACAAGTAAAATGAAATAGATTTTTTATTAATATTTCAAAAAGCAGTTTACTAAATTTTTTAGACGAATCTAATTTCAAAATTTTAAAGAAACACATTCAGGAACGGATGAGGTTTTCATACACGAGATGTTATTAAAATGAACTTTAAGAATTTAGCATTTTTAGTTGTGTGATTTTGATGGACAGTTTTCTTTACTTCATTAACAGGTAGACTTTTAATAGGTAGATTTATGAACGATTTCGTTCCGACAATTCGTTCGTAAGTTGAAATTGCGCAAAAAAAGAAGGAAAACTATATAGGCTACATAACTTACGAAAAGAACAATATTAAATTTATTTTGAATAAATAAGTTATAATAAATATTATGCGTACATAAGAAAAATGAATTGAATAATTACTTTCAAAGGAGCACACTGATTATGGCTGGGTTTTTTTTAGTAAACACCAGTCACGATTGTTGCCTATAGAAAAGAGAACTGGAATTGGGCGGGACACATATCAAAAAGATGGAGAGTAGAAATGACTAACAAAACGTCCACATAAATGAGAGGACAAAATTAAACCTACGAATTTATTGAAAAAGAAACAGCTTTTGACTGAAAGAAAACTTGGAAAGATCTTTGTCCTGTGCTGGACTGAAAACGTTGAAAAATAATGATGGTTACAATGTGATGATGATATTACTTCATTCTTATATTTTTATATATTCTTATATACAACCCATTGAAAAATATTCAAGACAGTATTTATTTCTAATCGTATGCAAATAAGAAACGGATCAGAATGCATTCACGAAGTACAAGATGTATCAAATGTTGACTAATATGAATGTACAGCAATATTATCACCACATTTTTAAGCACAAATTTTTAAGCACATTTCAATGCATTTGCTTCGATTTTTCTTCCCTATTTTGCGTATTTATTTAATTCCTCAATTATTACTGTTTGTTACTCTTACTATTTCCGCCTCCTTTATTTCGTAAGTCGGTGACTGATGTAAAGCGGGATTCTGTCAATTGAACTAAAAAGTTCCAAAAATCAATCCTAAGTTTTAGTCTCCAGAGAGGACTTCGTGTCATGTTTATGCTTTAACGAAAACAAAGAAACAAATAAATAAAAAATGCAGTCATGAAAAACTAAGAACAATTTATCCTTCAACGATGAACATTTATTTTGTTTAGGCTATCAAATACGGTCTCAAAGATTTTGATATTAAAATAGATCTACTGGTAAAAACTATTGACCAAGACTAATTGCCTACGCAATTTACCACAACCACTGTAACTCAAAAAATAGTGATATTAGACAAATGACATGGTAATCATGAATCCAACTGTATTCTGTTCATTGTGAACTCCCTGTTGATTTTGCTGTAAATTGGACCCTAAATACAGAACTTAGAAATAAGTCAGTATTAACATTATACAATTCACACTAATAATTAAAAAAAAAAAAAAAAACTATTTTATTTAGAAAAACCGACGTTTTATTAGTAAGGTGAGATTATTAAAGAATTACTTTTGGATTTTTACCAAGCAATCTTGAAGTTGGCACCTCAACTATAATTTCTTGTTCTTTTTTAAAACACCCCATTAATTTTATGTTACTTTCAATTAGTCTCTTTATTACAATAATAACATTTAAAATTAAAATTTGCTATTTTTTTTTGTTTGTACCTTACTTTGCAACAGCAAAGTGAGGCTTATTTAATCAATCAATCTGTATGTGTGTCCGCTCCTAATAACTTTTGAACTGCTGGTTGGATCTTCTTGAGTATTGGTGTGCCCATTTGAGGACATGTTTTCCAAATAGGTCCTTATCAGCACGAGAAAGAGCAAGAGAAGAGAAAGAAAAAAAGCAGTTTAAAAAGCATTAGAATCTAAACAATGGATTTCAATCTTATTTCTCTCACTATCTTAAACAATCAATATTTTAAATCTTAGATAATCCATTGCGCTCGATTTGATACAATTAAAAGTGATCCGGATTTGGACAATTTAAGTAATAAATGCGGATTTAATACATTTTTTTCAGGAAATATAAAATTTGTACTGTTTGTACCCAGTAGATAATATTAGAATTTGAAAATAAATTTAGGTTTTTCCGTTTTTGTGAAATAAAAAAAAAGTAAAAGCAAATAAAAACTTTTTAAGTACTTAGCAGCATCTTAAGGAAAGTAGGTTTTAAGTTCATAATAAGTCATTAAGGCTAATACACAATAGACCTCCGGTCGCAGTGCTTGGCTTCTCTGCATCCCCCACATTCACTACATAGCATAACATAAGGTCAACACACAAATATAATTAAAAATATTTATACAAATTAAAAATTACAAACGTTTTCGAAATGTTTTGCATTTCGTTGTCGAGTAAAAATAATATTTTTACTCGACAACGAAACGCAGGACGTTTCGAAAACGTTTGTAATTTTTAATATGTATAAATACTAAAAATGATACAAGATACATCCTCTTCTTATCATTGCTATATTTCGCAGTTTTATTTCTTTAAACTGATTCATCAGCCTTTTCACGTACATAGAAAAACTCTTCGTAAAGCATAATAAAGAATCTGGTAACAATACCAGATGTTTTTTCTATGTATGTGAAAAGGCCTGATGAAGCAGTTAAAAGAAATAAAATTGCGAAATATAGCAATGATAAGAAGAGGATATATATTGTATCATTTAAGTATTTACCTACATATTACGTTTAAATATTTATAAATGTTTTTAATTATATTTGTGTGTTGGCCTTAAAGACTTATCATAATCTTTTAACGCACGTAAAATATTAATTTAATTAGGTTTTAAGTTCTTTCGAATTTATTACTATTATTAGTATTTTAAAATTCTGATTATAATGCCACGTTCGCCTTTAACTTGGTGTCGTTTGTATTTGGTCTACAATTCAATAAGTCTTACCGTCTTCTCCGCTGCTTGGCTCCATTGGATCTCCTTGTTTGGTTGCTACGTCGGCAGAATCGCCAACAGCCACGGAGGTCGGATCCTCGTCGGCTTCCTTCATTTCTTCTGTATAGAACACACGAAATGAGGCGGGAATCGAATCCCCGCCAACACCGATCAGAGCCTTTAGAGAGTTGAAGGTTTCCCGCGTGCTGCTCCTCATCCAAAGCAGCCGACGCTTCAAAGGAATCACTTTGACGCTCGACTTGAGTTTTCAACTGAACCTTACAACCGGAGAACTGACAGCTTAAAATAAATAAATAATTAAAAAGAAAAGTGACTCGACTCGAGAAGTAGGCTCCGTTTAAAGACGAATGTTAGCTAAAAGTTGCAAAAAAATAAAACAAAAAAACGTCAGCGTAATTTTCAGTTAAAATAAAGGCAAAGTGGAAACGTGACTGCTTACAGCAACAAGAGAAAAACTACCCTTCAGGAGTGACAGAACATGTAACAGGATACGTTATAAATCACGTTGGAACTGTCCATTTGGGATTCTGGGTGGTGGGCGGATGCTAAATCCCCAAATTACCATCGAATCACGATTTTTAAGATATGGATAGTTACACGCCCGGTCCGCCTTCAGCATATGGACTGTCTATCAAAAAACTAGACCGAAAATCACCGTTTTATCGAAGAATAGCTGTACAAGAGTCACGGCAAAAAACTTAAAACCTTTCTTTTTTTTTTTCCGAGTTTAAAGGTAGCCGGTATTATGTCGCGTGTGTTAAAAATCTCGTTTGAATTCAATTGTGTGAGTAGGTAGATTGTGATTCACGCGCGCCAACTTGGAACTGACTCAGGCATTCCGTTGCCTGTCGGGGGACCTGACCCTTGGCCGTTCGTCAGGGGGCTGGTGATATGGTGGCGGGGGCGGCCGAGAAGCAACTTCATTTGGCTGCTCGTAAACATGAGCACGATAAGCGCTTTGGAATTTCCAGGGGTGTAGGGGCAAAAATCGTTTCTGCTTCATTGGCGGTGTTGTGTTTCACGGAAGTCCCGCGCCGAGGCGCTATCTGTCCCACCCTCCGAGCCATTTGCTTTGCAAAGTTTTTCGCGCTTCTATCAAATAACCGCGAGCCGAATTAAAACAACCGGTCGCAAGATAAAAGTTCTGATCTCGCTCGCAAAGAAACCGGGAAAAGGAGGAATCTATTTAAGCTCAACATGACAGTAACTATATCGATTTCATTTGAATTTACCTTACGATGAAACGGAGTCCATTTGATTCCCATAAAGGAGGATTCTTAAACAGCCTTAACAGTGTGAAATGGAAATAACGTTATAGAATCTATTACAGCTGGAAATCTCATTGCAATGAGTTTCCATGCAAAGCCAATGTTTCAAGTCCCGCAAAACTACGTTTTCTTATCTCGCTTTAGCGGATTAGAACGCTATTTATAACGAAAGGACTTATGAAAAGAAGGGTTAGATTTACTCCATGCGTTTCCTCGTGTCACTACATTTCTTACTCAGATCACAAAATATTACTGGTCACTTCCCTTGCTCCATTCAACTCCAATTCTTAACTGTCACTTCACTACCAATAAAAAGGTGTAATGCAATCTCAAAAATCACACAGTCCTTCAAAAGAAACAAGTAATTTATCAAAAAAATTTTTTTAGCTACGTCTGTCGCGATCCAAGCGTCTACATTCCTCGAGTACGGGGTTTTTATTCTCCCTGCCATATTTGTCGTCGCTAACGTTCCCGCGGCCTGAATTTCTGTAAAGAAATCATCGCACAAAAGCGACAATAAGTGCTGGAAACGCTATCGCCTAAAGATGTCGCCTTAGTATGCGATACGAATTCTAAGAAAAGAGGTAAAAAATTATTATTTTTTTTTTTTTTTAGAAATACGAAATACAGTATTTCATAGATAAGAGTAGTTCTCAGACGAAAAATAGTTCAATTTCAATGGCCAACCTCTCAAAATACTTGAATCGATTTCAAGTTATGGGATGCTTAGGAAACCTGATAGAAAAATTCCGTTAATACGATCTGCAGTGCTGCTACGATATTACAAGGTTATCGAAAATTTTAATTTAATAAACTCAGTCTAGAAAAATCGAACGGAAGCCATTAAAAAAAAATTGCTACATTTTTTCCGTGGAGTTTACATCAGAATATGATTTAAATAATGCAATGATTGAGATAATGGCGTTCAGAAATTCAGTTGGCATAAATGAAATGTGAAATATCGTTATTTGTCATAAATGGAAATAAAAGTCATTTAAAGATGTACATTATTTTTACGGAGCTGTTTTAAGTAAAAAGAAATCATTCCTTTGGAAATTGCCTCATTCGATCGTCTCATTTAATGAGGACAAATAAAAACGAGCCAATTTCACAGTTTTATAGAAAATGCAAAACCATGAGATCCCGTTTGACAATTTCAATTATCAAACGCTTGTGTTGTTAACAGCGACACTACTGTTGATTGGCGCGCAAATATCATTTATTGAAGGAGTCGCTGTTCAAGGATCAAGTATTATTTCAAGCAGTGTCCGCATTGAGTTCGCTTAGGATGTATAGACCAATCTTCGAGCGATTCTGAGTAAGAGGCCACACTGGGTAGAAGGAATCACATTCGTTTTCATAACAGTCGATTCAGTGTGGATAAAACCCCCAGTTTTGTCCAATTACTAACATTTTCTTGACTCGGTCATTGGATCACCTTAAACCGGAAGTAGCCTGGACTGGAAGCCGGATTTTTTGTATTCATAACTTCCAAGGAATGGGAATACAACAAGACTCATGGGGCTCTGACTCCCGGTTTGATGTTACACAGAACTAATCGCTAGGGGTGGGGGGGTTCGCAAAATAAAATGAAATTTTATTTTTTTTTCTCTACATTTTTAGCCTCCTTTCCTAGGATAACGAGGCCCAATAATCATTTAGTCTGCGTGTATGTGTGTGTCCCTGCAATAGCTTTTGAATCCGCTCAATGAGTCTGAAACTCACTTTTATATTGAAAACTTTCACGCTAGAAGGAAAACCAATAGTAAAGCACTGGAAATTAAATAACGGGTTTCTATTGATATCTTATTGAAACAGATTTTACTTCATTTGGTATTGCCGTAATTATATGGTTAAACCTAATCATCTTTAGACAATCCAAGTAATACTGCGAACTTAATTAATTCTTTTCAGAAAATGAAGGAATTTTCTATTTGTACTGTTTTCAGCAGATATTATTTAAAATAAATGTAGAAAGTCGAACCTGTCTATGTCGAACCTGTTTATCTCGATAACCTCTATATCTCGAAATTTCTGAAATTCCCTACATTTATAATCTAAATTCAATGTATTTTCCATGTTTATCTCGAAAAAATTTCCTTCAAAACCTCCGTACCGGTATCTCGAATTTCGGATAGTGTAAATTACAAAAATCCATGCCCAAAGACCACCCTTCTTCAACAATAGGTTGGGGGGGGGGGGGATATTTCTTGGAATTCAGAAACAAAGAAAGTTAGATGTCAAAAGTCACTGAAACTATTTTTATTGTTAAAGGTACATATATATGTTAAAAAAATGTTTTGGATGTATGTACAATTAATCTGCGATCATACCACTGTATTTTTTTACAACAAAAGCAATTAAAATGTTTTTTAATTGACCGCATTTAAAACCTGTACAACTCGAAACCTCTTTATCTCGATGATTTTTTTTTTTTTTTCCTTTACCGTGAGTTTCGAAATAGACAGGTTCGACTGTATTTTCCGCTTGTTCGTTTTCACGACTTTAATGTGAAAAAAAAAAAACGATTAAAAAAAATTAAAGATAACATTGAAAGGAAAGTGGACTTTCAGTTCTTTCTGGAACTCCTCGTTTAAATTAGTTTACATCAGATTTCATTGCAATATTTTCTAGTTCTAAAGGGAATAGGACTATGCTGACGTGGGACTTTATTTAATAAAGTTTTCTATTGAATTTCTCCCACTATTTTAAATAGCAATTAAAAAGAATATCAACTACAAGTGGATTCGAATTAGGTTCACGCAAACAGTTCTCCATTGCAGAGATGAATAAAAACAACGGAATAAAAATAAACAAAAACCAAAAAAAAATCAATAACTTTTCGAAATTGGATAAAGAATTATTAGAACAATTTCAAACTCCGAAGAATCCTATAAATTCCGATTCCTGTGAAGTATTTCACTAAAAATGTTCGAGAAATATTCACTCACTTATGGCGTCGACAGTTCAGATGAATTCAGATCTAAATATTATTAATCTCTAAAACGTATGATTGATATTTTTATCAGAACAGGACAAATTGAAAACCATTATTTATATTTTATGCTCTTGATGTAGAGATGGTAGAGGCTTCTAATTTTGTAAAAATGAAGAGCACTCTTGAGTGTACGGGTTTCAGATGACAAGGATTAAATTAAAAAACTCCATCTTCGGATAAATTTCATTTTATTAATGGTGATATTTCGCGGAAATATCATCTTTCCGCTTTTTCAAACCTTATTTGAACAACAAAGAGTAACTTCCATTTCATTTACTAGTATAAATAAGACAGACATATTATTTCTCAATAATGAAAGACTTTTAACAAAATCTATTCTTAATGATTATTATCAATGTATCAAAAATTGTTTAACACAACCAATAGTTACTAACAATGTATTATAATTATTATCAATGTATCATTATTAGTTCACTGAAATTTAATTATTAGTTCACTGAAATTTCTCTCTTTGGTTTTTACTATGTCCTGGAAATAGGATAGGGTGTTTGGGTTCACCATGTACCCTTTGTCTTTATTTATGCATTGGAATGTCTTTATGATGCATGCTTCGATTACGTACCTACTGTATAAGGAGTATAAGATAGGATATGAAACAAGGATTAAGTTTACCTACTTTTTTACAGATACAATTATATATCTAACATATCCTACGATATATATATATTTATTTTTATTTATAATGTTTTAATTTTCGACATTTTCAATAAGCTTTCGACTATTTCATTGCATTCAGTTTTAGTCGTCAAAGTTAAACGACTGTGGCGCCCTCTTTACGCATCTTCAAGAAACGTTTAAAGATTAAAGTCGAGCTTACGAGAGGCGCTTCTGGCGCTAGTTTTCTACCTAGCTTTAACTCTGTAAACTTTCTCGTTAACTATTTGCCGCACTTTGTATTTTATCATCAATCAGCCTAAATTACGATCATTTTATCTTCTCGTTCGATTTGAGTTATTTTCAACCACAGTAAATAAATTCAATTGATAACAAAGGTCCAACAGTGATAATCCACAAACACTTCATTACAAATCACTTAAGCTAACGGGGGTAAAATAAATTTAATAAATTGTAACTTTAAATGTTTTCTCTTTATACGAAATAATTATATTTTTATCTAATTTCCCCGGAATTCTAAATAGATTACAATGAACTTTTTATTTAATGGTGCTTCATCTAAATCAGTGTTTCCCGAACTTCGTATCTTCTTTTGAAACTAGGAAAATTGACGCCTTTTCAAATTTAAAAAAAAAGTAAATAAATAAATAAACAAACAAAAAATGTAGGATTATTAAGTTGAATAAATACGTTCTACACTTATGTTGTATAAAAACTATTAAATTTACAATAAAAAAGAACGAGCTACATGTTTCGTTCATGCTCACGAACACATTAAGGCTCAAGCACGAACGAAACATGTAGCTCGTTCATTTGTATTGTACATTTAACATAGTTTTTATGCCATAAAATGTGTGTAATCTACTTATTCAAGTTACACACACAATATTAAATACCTAGAGATCCGAAGGTTTTTAATTTTTAAATATTCTAACTACAATATTTCGATATAAACTTAAAATGCATTTAAGAGGAGCCACAAACTTGTGACTTCACGTAAGTATGTGTGTAAAATCAAATGTAGCCGCTAGATGTCACTGTTAAATACAGTGCTTGAGATCCTGTAATGATGCATTCTACAGAACACTATCTAAATAGACACTGTTTTAAATCAGTTAGAATGAGATAAAGGACTAGAGATAGAGTGGAAAAACTTTACGACATTAGGCAGTAATCATTACATAGTACAACTCTCAGTTTCACCTGAAGAAGGCCCCAGGACATCACAGGGCCAAAATATTGTTAATAACACAAAGGAAGTGCTTCCTCCACATATATTTTACTGCATTATATACGATACAATTTTACATATTGAAGCCAAAGGAAGGCTAAGTTTTTCAAAGCAAAAACACAAAGTTTCCAATTTTAAAATTTAAAATTATTACATTTAATTATAAACTGAAATGATATCAAAATATATTTTTAAAATAACGGAATTATATATATAATCCAACACACAAAACTTGAAGCTGATATTCTTCAAATTTCGTAAAGCAAAGATTTCAATTAATCATTTGCAATTTAGAATTCAGAAATTGTAGAATATAAGAATAATAATTAACTTATATTACTAAACTTATGATAAGCCAGACAGTGATCTGTGATTTGAAACTACCAAAAAAACAAATCACTGTTTCCGAAATGCCAATATCAAAAAACAAAGATATTGATCACTGTCTGGCTTATATATATATATATATATATAAGCCAGATTATATACATATAATATATGATTAGCTTACATATAAATATAAGCCTACTGAATAATATTTCAGGTATAAATGGCAGGAGGGAGATATAAAATTTAACATCTTAGTAATATATCATCAATTTAAAACGTATTATATTACATATGAAATATCTTTAAAAAAAAAACCTCTTTGACAGATATTAATTTTTTTTTTAAATCAAAATCTTCGAAACTGAAAGAAGTAGCAGTAATGATTTATTTTTATACAATAAATAAATGTAATCTAAAAACTAACATTTTTTTTTTTAATGATTTGTTAACAGACTATTTAATTAACATCGCTTTCAATATTTCTTTTAAAACTAGTGGATGAGTAAATGAATGGTTTTAAGTCGTGTTTGAGTTAACAGTTACTAAATTTGTCACCTGATGGCGTATTGTTCGTCTGACGACTGGAGAAAGCCATTTACTTACGAGGAATCGGGCTTTAGGTTTATTTTCATGGGTAGGCAAAATAAATAGAACAAAAATGGTTTGGAGTGCTTTTGGAGATTAAATACACTCTCAAAGAAACTCTGTCGTTATGCTTAAAAACAAAGTTTTTGATCAATGCTTACTTATGGATAGAAATTGGAAAGGGAATATGATACAAGATAATGGCAGGGTTATTTGATCAAAACAAGTAGAGGATAACGGAGAAGACGAAACCACGGCATTAAAACGAACAAATGCAAAAAGAAGGAATTTAAAAAAAGATGTATTCAAAACTGATTGTCAAAGAAATATACCTATTTAAAATGGAGGAGATTCCAATGAAAAAAGTAGAATGCAGTAGTTAATAATGAAAAATTAGAAAAATGACGAGAAACAATGTTGTTAAAGGAATGAGAAGAGTTTTAATATATTAGGGATTCTGCCTTCGAATGCTAACAGAAGGTTCAGTTCGAAATACGATCAACAAATGATAGACATGAAACAGAAAAATTTCGCCACCTTTTAAAATACAAGAATATGTCTTCAAATCTAAAGGATGGTGTAAAAATGCATCAGAAAGAGACTAAACCAATGTGGGATAAGAAAACAGGCTGGCACTACAGTATTTTGCAAAAAAAAAAATAAAAAATAAAGGGTTTGCCGTATATGGTCATTATGTAGCGATCGATTTTTTTCTGGAACAAGCGTCACCAGTCATGACGTCATCAACTTGAACTCCGAGCAGTTAGTCCAAGATGGCGTCGTTTGTGATCGCATAAGCGTGACTATGAAAGGACAAACTTTGCTTAGCCAAGCAAGGGGAAATAGTGAGGAACGTTTTTAATTGTGTATTTCAATTTTAATTATTATTATGTATTCGTAATTGTAGAAATGTTTTCATAATGTTTATATGATTCAGTTACGGATTTTAGCAACAGATGGCGCTGTAAGGAAATTACGTCATCAAACGCTCTTCTTTCATGAACTGAACTTTAATGCAGGCCTGGTAACATCATTTCAAGCTCTGAGTAACGATAATACAGAGTGGATTAATGCAATAACTGCAGTTAACGAGCAAAAGTAGTCTCGAAACAATAAGGGGAGGATAAACAGGGAACAGTAATACGTCTTCCAATACGTATCCCATGAGTTTTTTGGGATTTTTTCCCCTGTTCTAATGATTGAAAACTGAATGGCTAAGATTTGCTTAAAACATTACTTTAATCTTGTATTTTTTTTAAATCCAGTCAGTGATTCACGAGATATTTATAATTTTAAGTTTAATTTAAACGGTTGGTCCAAATTCGTTTCACTTTTAAGAGTCGCGATGAGGTGTTTCAATTCTAATGCAATGTGGTTGGAAGTTTATCGCGGTCCAGAGCCGTTTCTAGGTGTTCTGCCCCCCTAGGCGAGAACTGAAAAATGCCGCCCCCTCTCTTTCAAATGCCGCCCCCACCAAAAAAAAAAAAAACGACAATCTTGTTTTTAACAACCAAAAAAAAAACGGAATCCCTCCTTCGGCCGCCCTAGGCGGCCGCCTAGTCCTGCCTAATGGTAGAAACGGCCATGCGCGTACCGCAACTATACAAAGCAAAATAGCGAACTACATAAAACAGATGAAATAATAGAGTAGTAAATAAGCATTGTTTTTAATAGTACAAATTCAATAAAAGAAAATAATTCATCAGATCATTTTCTGAAAATATCTACAATAAAGAATTTTTTTTTCCCCCCCCCTCATTCACATTTTCTGGGGAAACACGAAAACTGACACCAGTTTTTGAACTGAAATTAAATAATGAACCACAAAACATGTTACTTAAAAAGGATACGGCTGGCCGCGTGTTTGAGAACCTCTGCTTTAGACGTTTTGAAGTCTTCACACTTCTAAAAAAAAAAAAATTACTGAAGAAAAGAACATCACAAATATGCCATTCTTAAGGCGGGGAAAAAAAATATGTATAGAGAACTCCCACTCCTTACTTTACGACCTTTACAAATCCAGACGACTCCTGGAAATGTGAGTCTGTTTTTTCGGTTATGATTCTTCATTTTTGTTTTGATGTTCGACAAAAAAAAAAAGAAAGCAAGAAACAAGAGTCAAGATGTAATTACACTTTCAAGAAAACGACAAAGCCAATCGAAAAACGAAATGGAAGAAGGCTAAGTCAAATTACCTGAACATGTCCCTGGTGGAAACAAGTCTGTGCTGCCTTCGATAAGAATTTTTTTTTTTTTTTTTGGTATTTTTGCAAATCAGAAGTAACCGAACTGGAATTAGTTTACGGAAAAAAATGCCCAACATGAATGCATTCACTGGTGGATGTTTCTTCCATTTGGGTTATTTTCGTAAGGACTAGTAGCCTTATACAATCAGAATGTCTTGTGTGTGTTTCCCCCTACGAACGTATGAGCAGCGAATGAATCTTCTTCAAAATTGGCAAGCGCATTTACGGATAAGAGACGATCCGTCTTTTGTATTTGAAAATTCCTATGTGTGGATCCCTGTCGAGAAATTTGCGAGTGAATTTAACAAAAATTGAAGGCCACAGATAAAACGATGGGAACGAAACAATTCACTCTCACCGACGGGAAATAAATCTTAACAATATGTCGTTCATTTGAAACTTGCGCGTCCTTTTGAATTGAAGTGAAATTAACTGAGTTAGTCGATTTAAATTATTACTTGCCATTTTAATTTGCGGTTTAAAGATTGGGTGTATGTTAACCGGGTATTAGAATCTAAAAATAGGGGATTTTTTTTATTGTTATTGTTATTGTTATTATTGAGTTGTTGTTTTTAACATCGCAAATGAATGGGTAACAACTTTAATTAAAAACAAATGTTCCTGCCGTGAAAGGCATTCTCTCAGGAAGATATTCTTTTACCGAAAGGAAGAATACACTAATGCATATCACTGTTGTTCTAGAACATATTGTTGAGTTACGACCTACCCATAAAATTCAAGTCCCTTTAAAGAAAAACTCAGTTTTAGCGTAAAATGAATTTAATAAATCAAAGCTTGAGTGACGTACAGTACTCATTAGATTCCATCAACATTTGACAACTCAACACCTGATTCAAAAGACGTCCTTCAAAAGACGTCCATCTTCAAAATGTGACTTCTCTAAATATGTTTTGCTTGATTGTTGGGAGAAGAGTAAAATAAATAGCAGTCTAAATTGATATACGTTGTAACTACTATCTCTCGTTGACCCTTGTTAATATTTACATTTTTTTATTCATTAATCTTTTTTCATTAATTTTCATTAATTAAAATTGTAAAATTATATATTTTCTTTTGAAAATTCAAGCGGAAATAATATACAAAATCTTCTCAAAAATATCCTCTTCACCTTTATTATACAATATATTTCGTTTGATAGATTAGCAGATTTCTTCAGATAGAGGCAGAAAAAAACCCCCAGAGAATTCGTTGGGTTTAAATTATGAGAAAACAAAATCACAGCGCATGACATCAGATTTCATATCACAAAATAACATAATACAATGTCTCATCATCCTCAGGCTTATTGTTATTCTTTCATATAATAGATATTGATTCTTATACAGTATGGTTATTTAAATTTGGATTGTTTTTTATTGTATGTATTATATCAAATGAAATATTGTATAGTAAAGGAGAAGAGGATATTTGTTTTATAAACAAGTGATGAATACTTTATTAGAAATAATGTGGATATTTTCTTTTGGAAATCCGTACAGAAATAAACTTGGAAAAGAAAAAAAGGGTTCCAGTTTTAAATTATTAACTTCTTAATCATTTCAGATGGAAAGAGGGAAAGGAAAGAAGCCAGTGAACCAACTAAAATGTCCAATTCAACTAAATAAATTATTAGGCCAAGCGCATATTATTCAGGCCACTTCAAGCGAATTCAACAAATCTTAATAACGAAAGAAAAACAAATCGACTTGGAGCGTAATTTCGTTCGAGACGCTTCCCTTTTTATAGGAGAGTTAATGGAAGGGAAGAAAAAAAGCCATTAAATTTTACCATTCGCAGTATTTGATAATTCTACTCCAATGAAAAGAAATGTCGGAAATAAAGGGACCAAAAAAAAAACTCTTATTCACTTACCGAAATAAAATTTAAGCAAAGATTCTCAAATTTCGCTCCGTAATTGGAAAGATCTCGAAATACGTAATAATGGGGGGGGGGGGGGGGGAAAGGAAAAAAAAGGTAATTTGGATCGCCTCCCCCCAACCACTCGAATTAAAGTCACGTGACATCAAAGCGCCTATAAAGCGTCGCAAATGAAAAATTAACAATGATGTTAATATGTACCTAACGGTTTATTCGTAGAAATTAAAACCACTTTTGCTTCAACTTTAAGAACCATTTGCAATCTACGTAGTAAAGAAAGAGAAGATAATGCCTCTGAAACTCCATCCATAAAGTTCTTCGCTCTTTTCTTCTTGACTCGCCAAAAGAAACTTTTTTTTTTTTTTACTCCTTAGAACATCGTAAGGAAACGGGGTTTTCTTTCTTTAAGCAAATATGAATTCTAAGTTTTTCCACTCATCGTCGGAATTTTCTTACAAAAACCTTCTATTTCTTTAAATAAAAGAAGAAGAAGAAGAAGTAAATCTTTTCTGCTAATAAGAAGCTCGCTAGGCAAGGACGTTACTTTTCTTAATTTTTTTTTTTTTTTAGAAATTCTCTTTAAGACAGTATTTTAGCGAAAATATTGTCTGTCTTCAAGAGGAATTTCTGTAAAGATGGAAAAGTCGTAAACAGAAATGTTTTCTATCAAAAATTCGATAGAAACCAATTTACGTAACGTATCAACTTCTCGAGCAGACAGTCACCACAGTAGTATCTCTCTTTCCAATGGATCACATCAGCCAACCAAAAACAAAAATACACAACCTGTTTAATCATGTTGCAGTAAATCACAAATCAACAATGAGTAAGTGATTGCCTTGATGGAGCTCCGTAACACTTCTGTTCAGTGACAGCGGACGCCATCTACAATACACGTGACATTTTCGCAACAATTTTTTTTTTCAATAAAATCGTAATTATTAGCCGTAACGTTGTAATTTAGAATCCAGAAAATCAGAATAGACGGCAGCTCTGGAAATCAATATTAGCAATTGCTGAAGATTATATAGTGGCCTCCCACAGCTGACAACGTCTCCGCAGTTATCATGGTGGTGTCACGTGGGAACAAATTAATGTCGTAAGATGTTTAGTATAAGTGTTCCGTGTTTCGGTTTTAAAAGTGCATTTTTCCCCCTCTTTGAGTTAAAATATAATTAAGTGTTGAAGTAGGAAATTTAAATGGTCCTAGGCTTCGATTTAGTGCCGCCGCTGACCTGTAAGGCGCCTTCGTGCAAAAAGTTTGTTTTGCCGCCCCTCTACTTCGTTTGTTAATTTTATTTGTTTTTTTTTTTTTATTGAAACATATTGAGTGGTTCAGAATATAAGCAAAGTTTGGAATAAGTATGACTTTTTTTTAAAAAAATAACAGTAATTGAAAATTAATTTTTAAACTTAAGTTGAAGCCCTCTCCCCATCGTCTTATGGCGCCTTTGTGCACAATTTGCACATCTGCTTAAGGTGACCTTGTTTACTATTATATTTGCAATTTTACTGAATATTTTACCTCATTAGTCGCAACTTTTGCTAACAGACATACGAGCTCAGAATTTTCAAACACAGACTCAGTTTTAGTTCAATTATTATATCATGTCCTACCATTAAACCACGTACTCAGTGGCTACGTTTTATTATTGTTAAGGTACAGTAATTCCCTAACATCTTTTAAACCAATGGACGAGATCTTCCTAATACCATGTATGTAGCTACATTTTTTTTAACATCATTTACTGACGCGTTTTATTCAATGGCTAGAAATGAAGTGAAATCGTACGTGTTAATGTTTCTCGTTGAAAACAAAGTATTTTTTTTTCGGCCTACCAAGCAATTCATGGAAAAATAATTTCCAGTTTTTAGAGGAACTTCTTGTTGATGCTTTCATTGTCTGATCGAACCCAGCCTATCTCTCTCTCTTGCAACTTGAAGAGCGAAAAGGAAGGAATGGAATCTCTTCTTCGCTCAACGGAGAGAAAATAATAATGAAGGAGATTAGGACAAATGAAATGAAAGGGAAAGAATATTAAGCGTATTTTAATAAAATATGCATTAACCGAATTAGCAAAAGTAAACAGAGAATAAAGTGGAAGATGAAAAAGAGAATCAACACTGGAGAGACTGAATCAATTCCAAAAATGATGTTTTACTTAATAAGAAACAAAAATAATAAGAAAAAAATAAAGGACTGAAATAAGATTTTCATTTGGAAGGAAAAGAACATTTTCTAATTTGAACTGAACCGAAGTAATTTAATCCTTATTTCTTCCTAAGTTGAATTGACTAAAAAACTCAGATCGAAAATAAATGAGACTTTGTTTTTAAGTTGGACCTTAAAGAAGCTACGTAACACATTTTGTAAAAATCCGTCCATTCGTTTCAACGTGATGGGCTGTACAAACAGACAAGAAAAATATACAAGTGGAATTGATAAGAGTTCCCATGGTCAGTCAAATAAATTTATGTAGTGTGTTTGATTGTGAAGCACACACACAAAATTCATTGAAAATCTATTTTGTTAGAAAACAAGAAGATAATAATAACTGCAGTAATGTCGAAAAATATTGATTTCTTAGTTAATGCAAGAATTCCTGCATCATTCAAATTTTGTGCTGCCATTTGGGAAGATTAATTAGCTTTTGTGAAGAAACTGATAATGGGCTATTGATCATGAAAAAAAAAACCAACCCACCTTGCAGCTACTGCCATCTGGTAGTTAAACTAGCTGTTCCAGGATGTCACTTGGTAAACAATTTGGTCTCAGCCATTGTTGTTTATTAATAATTCAAATGCGCAGATTGATTTTTTTATGCTTTACAAAGAATTCATTAATGCTGGCGGACTACTGGCAGTTGAATTTTCTCACTAATATTTCTTAGTGAGTTGTTTATTGTTTATTTTTGTTTTTGAGGCACCACTGCAATTCCGACGATTACGCTACAATTTACTTGAAACATTTTTTTCAAAGATTCCAGTCAAAAGTATTCCAATCTGGTCAAAATATTTTTAAAAATATTTTATATTCCAGGCATTAACAGCTCCAATTTTTTTAAGGATTGCTTAACTGCAGATGAATTTCCACTCCAAATAGCTGCTGCTTACACATGCGCAAATGCGATAAACTAATTTTTAAAGAGAGCGCGATTCACTTTTTTAAACTTCGTATAATCTCCGGTGTTGCCAATATCCTGTGGCAGTTCGGAACCGCGTTCGATTGAGTCGGCGCACGATTCACTGAAAAGCGGAATGATGGTGAAATCACCGTCGTATTCATCATTACCACACTCGGATTAACAAATGGCCCTTTTGCAGTGGCTACCTACAGTCCATTGTTCGTCGAAGCGAGCACTGATATCCGATAACAATGCTATTCAAATGGACATCTCAAACCCACCGATCTGTCAACTAAAAAAAAAAAAAAATGCCAAATGCCACAATCGCCAAATATGTCAATAAGGCTACGAAAGACCGTAAGTTCACGAAGAGTATAAAACCCCTTTTGTTAATTTCGTTTCACTTTTTTAGAAAAAAAAAAAGGTTAATATACATTACGAAATATGGATTACTAAGGAAGAAAATACCGCTTTACACTATTTCGTATAGAATGTAAAGAGTATTTCGTGAAGAATATCTTAGTGATCTTCAGCTACAGTTATCCAATGATCGTTCGATATCTTCAAAATTTGTATTTTTCATAATTTTTGATCGTGAAACCCATATCTGCTATTGTTTACCTTATCCTAGAGCTGAGGAGTGCATGTCAATTTTTATGTCACGTTTAAGTGGAAATGTAAAACAGATAATCAATTCAAAATGTTTGGTTAAAGAAATGTCAGGATTAAAAAAAAAAAAGCAGAGAGAGACAAAAAGTTTTCCAAATGAAGAATTGACCGATCTCTGAGATAAAGGCTTTAATTATTGTTGTTTTTTCCTGTTCTCAAAAAAAAAAACCACCCTTTTTTCAAAAATCCGAGAGTAAGATCATTGACAAAAGCACTTTAGATGCAATAACTTCAAAAGCTGCTTTAAAATCCGAGACATAAGTGAAAATCGCAAGCGAGATAGATTCATCTGACGTCACATCTCTCCGATCACAACGGAGGCAGAAATCTAGGGTTTTAAAAGCGTACGGTTGCATTTCAAGGCAAGATTACAATAATGCTTCGTGGTCGCCAACTCGCCAAAGCCATTCTCATTACGAGGACTTACGTCACCGCCACGTCAAACTCTCGTATACAATGGACAGCGTTTGACGTCACTGTCGAAAAAGCACCACCGAAGTAGCTTTCCATTACTGGTCCTGGATGTACCACACGTGATTGCGTTACTGGAAAACCGCGTGAAAGGGATATTAAGATGGTTTTGCGTTCCAGGCTTTTAACCGCAATCAAGAGCCACAGAAAAATTTAAGTATTTTTAAACTGATGTTGGTATTTTTTTTTATTTACTCTCCTAGAAAAAAAAAAAAGAAGTTCTTTCAGATGTCCTGAGTTGAGCTTCAGTGCTATATTCACTTACTTTTCGTTTCTAATTGGTTTTTATGATGTTGTAGGATATAATATTATAAAAATAATATAATACATAATAACATAATAATATAATAACATTAATACACAAAATGGAAAATGAGTGATTTCTTTTTTTTTTTTTTTTTTTTAAACTTCTTTTAAACTCGAGTTTTTTTGAGGTTGGATGTTTAAAGTAACTTGAAAATATGGAATTTTTTAAAGTTAGCTATCTAACCTTCTGGGATTTCGAAGAATATAGAAAAGAATACAAAAAAAAAAATCGATGTTCTTGATAATTAATATAACTATTGAGAAATGATAATTAGGAAACGGCACTGTACTTGAAAGATAAGAAATTAACAGATTAATGCCGTAAAACATTGAACTTATTATTTCGAAGTGGCTATACTAATGATGTTCACTATTGAGAATCCCCACAGACGGGCACCATGAACAAGCTATTCATAGGGAAGCACGATTAGTATTCTGTCCAAGTTGATCAGAAACAGAAAACGATTTATGGAATAATAAAAGTATTTAATATTTATAGTATTATTATTATTTACATCTAATAATATACCAAAAAAATCATAATTTCATAACCGAACTTCGCTCCATTTATTTGCACTCGCCTGATTCTGCTAAGTTATTTATTCAGCAGTTGTTATCTCTCTTTGATTACCGTGGACGCCAACCGATGTCGCCACTGTCGCTTCGTCATCCTGTGCAACTTATTCTGCATTCTAATATCGTATTCATCGTCCTGGCAGATGAAAAAGGATAATCTCTTCTACTGAGGATTTTTAACTAATAATTAATGCTTGGTTTTCTTTTTCTTCTTAATTTCAATTGACAATTGCAATCCGTTAATGTCCCTAATAATTATAATATTCAAATTTTCGTTGAATATTTATTTAAGGGACACTGCCTTATCAGGGATTGGTAAATGAAGAAAGCAGGCAACGAAATGCGTAGAACAGCAATTACTACAACGCGTAAAATCTATTCAAATAAAGTTTTAATGGTGATATGCAGTATTTCTGCAATTTGATTTTGTAAATCGTATATTATCTAACGGGACCATTATGTTTTTGTATATTAGTTGTTGTTTTGTTTTTTTTTTTTAATTTTATTCTGATTAATTTAAAATTTGGACATGGTAATGTCGTCTGCGTTTCTAATTAAGCTATCTGCTTAAATTAATGTTTAACGAAAGGCCCTTGTAGTGCTCTACAATTATCATGTTCGACCACAAGTGCGAATTCAATCTATATCAGAACACTCAACAACAATAGAATACACGGCCACTGCAGAAGCGTTGGCGGGGGCGGAGGAGTTAAAGAGAAACGTTCTTGGGAAGATCACATTTTACAGGGAAAAGAAGATAAATGGAAAAAAAAAAATGTCAAGACATCAAAACATTAATTTTCTGAAAAAAATGATTAAATTTTGTTTAATTTTTTTTTTTTTTTGTAGACTTACATAATGTCACAGAATAATAAACAAAAGTTTGCCTTCCTCGCGATCTAAAAGTACTACCTTACCCTAAAGCGTATTTTCTTAACTTTTCGTTAATATGTGATGCTCTTTAAGTAAAATGGGTTTGCAAATATTGAAATTTAAGTTGATGTAGATATTAAGACTAAAAACTCTTAAAATATGTACATCAGTCATAGTTTCCTGAGATATCGTACCACAAGAATTTTAATACATTATACAATAGACAGACACATACACATTTAAATAGATATCACATATTAATAATTAAATCTACCTATTTAGATCTATCTATGTAGATTGGAACATGTATTTAGTATGTTTATTGTACTATCTTTTACAACAGTTTCGGAAAGATTAAAATGCTTAAAGCAAAAAAACAATAAACAAAATAAACAAATTGGTTTTGTATTCACATTTATGATACTAATCACATTTGTCTGGAGGAATAAAAATACGGAATTCTCGTCGATTCTCCATATCATTGTTTATCATTGTTTAAAATAAACAATGATAATTTTCCCCTGAACTTTTATTTATAACATTATTTTTCTGTTAACATTAATAAAAAACTATTACTTCACTAAACATATCGTTCGCTGTCTGTGCTTCATCATTATGAACAAGAAAACACTTTTCATTTTTTGGGCTTTCGGAATAAAGAAATAAGTATTCAGTCCATATTTCCTTCTTATCTCCTTTCTACTTATTGTCATATTAACAAATACACAACATCTCTACAAAAAATATATTCCACAAAATATATTTATTAAGCAAAATATCAGAAAATACCTGATATTATGCCTTCTTTCCGTTTTCAAGCTTTTAAAAAAAATGAAATACAGTAATTTCAGTGTCGACATATCACATACACTCTCCTGGAAATAGTTTAACATAACAATCACTTACCCACGACTTAACAATATTACTTCTATATTTCCTTTATTTCACAACTTCAATTCTTTAAATTTTATCTATTTAAAGAATAGAAATTTAAATTTATCTATTTTATTGATAAAGTTTGAAGAATTGAAGTTGTGAATTAAAGGAAATATAGGAATTGTTAGAAGTAATATTGTTAAAGTTATGGGTAAGTGATTATTATATTAAACTATGTCCTGGAGAGTGTAGGCGATAACTGTAGACAACTGTAATTATTTCAATTTTTAAGAAGCTTGAAAAAGGAAAGACGGAATACTTTCCGGAAATCTGCGTAATAAAAATATTTTGTGGAATATATTTTTTGTGGAGATGTTGTACATTTATCATAATTAGCTTGAAATCACAATTAGACAATGTTTTATTTGTACGCGGATATGATTATATGAAATATTAAAGTATCTTGGTAATAAAACATTCAACACCATGTGGTGCAAATCTTTCTTCCAAAAGTTCTCCCGATACAGGAAGAAAAAAAAAAAACCCAACAGTCGATATTTAAAAAATCTTGTTAATTTGTAAATCTTAATTTAAAAAATGAAATTAAAAAAAAAAAAAAAAAAAAAAGAAAGAAAAAGTGAAAAGAACTAAACCGCGGAATTAATTAGAATATTCAGAATTCATTTCCCGAAGCGTAATATCGACATAAAAATGCTCAACTCTTATCCGACACTTCATTTTTATTCCCTTTTTTTTTTTTCCCCCGTCATTTATTTCCTTCATTTTTTTATTTCCTACTTTCTTGCTATCTAAGTAAAGCCTCTAAAAAACGTTCAAAAATCACTTATTCGCGATTAATAACAATAATAATAATACGGCCAGTACTACATTAACTGTATAGATATAAACAGAACAAAATTTCCACAGAACTCTTAATTTAATCACATTTTATGAAAATTTGTTTTAAAGCTGAGCTTCTCAAACTACGGGGCTTGTTTAATCACAAAGTTACAAACGAGATTTTCTTAAAGCAAAGTAAGGTAATACAGTATATATTTATACATAAATGTACTATATTTTATATGTGAGCTCAACATAAGATTGTTATTTTTCATTATTATTTATTTTTGTACTACAGTGCAACCTGGATAATTCGAAGCTGAAGGGACCACTACAAAACTTCGAATTATCCAAGACTTCGAATTAAACAAGTTATATCTTTTAACTTTAATTTCAGGTCCACTGAATGCTTGAAAAGATTATTCTGTCAATAAGTAAATATTTATTCAGAAAGATCATGGTATGAAAGACTTAAACACTATATGTATGTAAACAAAATAAGATTTATATTACACAAGCTACAGTACATATTACATTCAATGCAGAAAATTATAGTTTTTCAAAAAATTGTGCAATGTCTGATTGTTTTGTAGAATTCAGTCGCTTAAGGTTAGCAAATCATCAAGCATGTTTAGTGAACGGAAAATCAGCTTCACTTACGTTGGTTTGTCCTTCAATGTACCGACGAAATTCGGCGCTATCCCGTACTCGTTGGCGAATTGGCATTTCTTCTTCACACCCTTTTCCATCTCGCGAATGACGGCGACCTTTTCAGCGAACGTTGAATTCTTGTATACGTGTGGTTTACTGAAAGACATGGTGACACTGACAGCAGGAAGCTCGAATGGCGTCTGAAGCGTCACGTGTCGAATGGCGTCACGTGTCGAACGGTGGCGGGAAGGGGATTTTAGTTGTCACGTGTCGAATTTCTTAACGACGAAACGCCGAAAAGTCGTTATGGTTCGAAATTTTTTATAAAAAACTTCGAATTAAGGAAGTTGAACTTCGAATTATCCACGATTTTTTAACATTGATTTAATAAGAAATTCAAGGGACCAAGAGAAATCTTCAAATTAACCACGATTTCGAATTAAAGAAGTTCGAATTATCCAAGTTGCACTGTATCTTCTCTGGGTTGACGTCTTCAAGTTCTTGATTGGTACTAAAGCCGTAGAAACAAGTTTATTCCATAATACTGCTATTTTGTTTAATGATAATTAGCAAATAACAAATATTTCAGAACTCTTTGCCTCCGTCTAGCAAAACCAGACAACTATAAGAAAGCCTGAAATAAACCAAACTTTAAAAAAAAAAAAAAAAAAAAAATCATGTTTATATTTGAAAAAGTAAAATCAATTTTGTTTTAGATCCGGAGATCAAACAAAGCCAGTTAGGCCGAAGTTTCGAGAATGTTTTCCTTTGCAATGCAGTGGAAAAAAAAAAAAGAAAGAAACAAAAAAATTGGAGTAAACGTTAAGTCAGCAACAGAAGAATTCCTTCTAAATACAAACAAAACTTCCAAAAGTAAGCTAAATAAACTATTTAAAGTGTGCTTTCTGAATTATTTTATTAGCTTATTATTATTATTATTATTATTATTAAACAATATTTACATAATTTTTTTTTGGTATAATTCAAGATAATGTTTTTTAAAATTAAAATTTAATAACCTTCCGATAATTTGAATTAAACAGCTTTTAAGTCCATATTTTCTTCTTAAATCCTTTCTACTTACTTGCGTTATTAATAAATAATAGAAGTCATCTTCTTCCAAAAAATATTTAAAATATATTTATAGAAACAAATTTTCGGAAAATTCTCTTCTTTCCTTTCTCAAGTTTATTAAATTGATTGTTTTGATATAACTTTAGAAAGAAAAGAAGAGAATTTTCCGAAAATTTGTTTCAATAAATTATATTTTAAATATTTTTTTGGTAGAAGATGACGTCTATTATTTATTAAACAGCTTTTCACAAAGTCATGGGCGCGCTGCCTTCATCTAACAACAAGATGGTAAATCATTAAACGATTGTTTTCATGCCAAGTATATTACAAATTCAAGATGTTGAGGAACGATTGTTCCTCTCCCTCTTTTATTAAACGGTGTTTCCCAATCGGAAGTGCACAATGCGATAGAAACTGGACCCAGATCTCTCGCATATGGAGTCCACATTTGGTAATAAATATAATAACGGGTTCTTCGAAGGGGTGATAGAGCTGTAAGATATTTGAATCTACATATATACATATACATATTTGAATCTATATATACTGAGTATAATTTATCAGATACGAGGGTCATTCAATAAGTAATGCAACACATTTTTCTCGTCGCTAATATTTGATGGAAAAACGTGAAATTTTTCAATACAGTATCTTCAAACATTCCCGCACTTTCTCAAATTGTTTCATCATTCTCCGCAGTGTGGCAGCACTGTGGTGTAGCATCTGTGAATGGGGTGTATTCCAACAAAGTGCAGTTATTGAATTTCTTTTGGCGGAACAGGAGACCCCGACAAAATATTCACAAGTGCTTACAGAATGTCTACGGAGACCAAGCAGTTGATAAAAGCACTGTGAGTCGTCGGGCGAATCGTCTGTCGTCGTCGGAAGAAGGAAAAGTAAAGTTGTCTGATATCCCGCGCTCTGGCCGGCCGCACACAGCTGTGATTCCTGCAATATTGCAACGAGCAACTCAGAAGTTTATCTGAAGAATGAGAAAACGATTCCAGTGTGTTCGTAGCCATAAATAAATGAACTAACTTCTCCTGCTCCACGACAATGCCAGACCACACTCAAGTCTGTATATAAGCGAGGAGATCACAACACTTCACTGGACTCCCTCATCCACCCTATAGCCCTGCTGTCGCATCATCGGATGACTTCTATCTATTCGGACCTCTAAAGGATGTAATCAGCGGGAAGCGATGTGGCAACGATCAGGAAGTGCTTGACGCAGTAAGAAGTTGGCTGAGGCACAGACCAGTAGAGTAGTATGTCAAGACATACAAGCTCTGACATGTCGGTGGCGTAAGGCCATAGTCTTGAACGGTGATTATGTTGAAAAATAGTTTTTTGTAGCTGAAGAATTGAGGAACATGGTAATGTATTTAAAACTGTAACAAAAACAAATCTACTTTGAGAAAAAAATATGTCGTATTACTTATTGAACGACCCCTCGTTTATCACCGCTACTTTAGGTAAATAGATAGATATAGCTAAAATAGATAGATATTGGCATAAGGCATATAATTTTTTTTTTGGTCTGCAAGCAAACAATTGTTTATTCCCTGTCAGCTTCCTGACCCTGAGATGGCTATTTAATATTGACGGTGAAGAAGCAGAGGCATCTATCATTTTGAAGCACAATAGATCGTAAATACCAGGATGTGCAGGTTTTGCGATTCTTTTTATGATACACCCTGTACAGATCAATCTCTCAAGAATATGCAGCGGCGAGTGCAAATCCACGAACCTAACCTAAACCTTCACGCTTGCAAATCAAAGTTATCCGTAAAAAGAAAAAAAAAAACCGCCAAAAGGGAGGGGATCCGATAAATTAAAGAGAGGGTTATCCGCTGAGGGCTTTTCTATATAAGAAAAGAAGCTAAATCATTTGTGTTGTCAGAGAGGAAATCGTTCCACCGATTCAGGTGATCAGTTAAGAATCAAGAAGGTCCTTCCAAAATGACTCACAGCGTTCTTGGATGGCGACCAAAATCTCCGTTCGTTTTATTTGTGGGCGGCTGCGTTTCTGGGACGAATGAAAAACCTGCCGTTTTCTCGAAAAGAACGGAAAGAAGGAAGTCGGAATTAAAGGAATTTCGGAATTTTAATTCAGCACGGCTAATGAAATTTCTTAGTTATGTTTTTTTTTTTTTTTTCCCGTAAGTCCTTGATTTTCATGCAGAGTTAGGGATAAAAGACGGCATGGCCCGATCGGTAGAACGATCTCCAGCGGACTGTAACTGCTCCGATTTCAGTTTTGTTCTTCCGGGTTGGTATCCCTTCCAATATGGAATAAAGCTTCAATCTTATATCGTTACGAACATAAATCTTTCTAGCTTTTAATTGTACATTATCAAAATAATGAACAAGGAAGTCATGTATTTACAGTAGTAATTCAAGTTGATATGTTTATAACTTTTGTTGTAACCCTGACCCTTTATTTCATTCCGTTACGCTACTGATCCCAGAAGCCTCTACCTCGAATCGGATAAGAACAAATGTGATGCTTTAATATATAACTGTGATTTAGTTTAATTCCTATCTTTATTCTGATTTTGGGCAACAGTTTGAATAAATCAAAGATGGCTGCACTGCCTTTATTGATGTTAAATAAAAAATTGACGGTTTTTATTTTGAAATATTAAGTCATCGACATTTATAAATACAATTTTTCGTTGATCTCCTCAAATAGGCCTACCTTTTTTTTTAGCGACCCATTTGGGAGCTTTTGTGATAGCGACCAAAATCGGTAGCTATTGCGTTTGTCCTGTCCGTCCGTGTCTGTTCTCTCCTAACAACTCCCGAACAGAAGGTCGGATCGACAAACGGACTTCATCATCGTATTCAGAGACTCGAACCTGTATGAATGGGTATTGTCAGAGGTCAACGCCTCCCCATGTTCGCGATATTTGACATTGTTTTCATTGGATTTCCATTATTAGCTTAAATGTTAGAAATGCAACCATCTCATTTCAGTTGTCAGTTATAGCTTGAAGGTAAAGGTTTCGGACTCATGAACTGAAGGTTGTCGGGTCGAATCCGTATGTATATATATTTCTTTTGCTTAATTTCTTTTATTTTTTTCCTAACTTTTTTTTTTATTTTTTCTTAGGTTAATGTACTTTTTTTATTATTATGGGTCGCCCTTAAATTTATGCTTTAAACACAAAATTATATTAACTTGTATATACTTAAATTTCCAGATTACAAATGTAGACCTTTTGCTGGTTCTGTGTTACACAAAGACCAAATAAAGGTAAGAGAAGAAAATAGATTCCAATAAGACCAGAAATTCCTCGTAATTCTTATTTTATTTTTTTTCAGAAAAGCTTAGGTCAGTGTTACATCAAAGCTTCAAAACAAAAACGGTGGACGTAGAGTTGCGAGGTTTCATTCCTACAGTGTGGAAATAAATTATCTGACTTCAGTTGTATACGTAATTAGTGTGGGATTGTCCACAGGACCGAAGCAGACGTTTCTCTAGAGGCGGTGGTTCCGTGAATACTGAATGCACAGAGCGGTTTCTCGTAGGTCTTTATGCTTTTGTAGCTCCGAAATAGTAAAAGAAAACAGCCCAACCTTGTCCATCGTCTGTGGCTCGTTTGTTAATTCAGTAAATATTGTATATCCTAAGCAGCTAACCTCGATGGAGGAACTGCAATGTGTCTACATCTCTTCTACAGATGGTTTCCTAAATAATCGAATGTCTACGAAGCCACATTGCTTCAAGTTTTGGGATTTTTAGCGATCATTGCTGATTCTTTTATTACAGAATGCCCTATGCGGCTTCTCTTTTTGAGGTTTCCTTCCCTCTACTGCGAATTATTCATTCTCTTTTTGGAGAAAACCTTCATTAATACTAAATCATTCTTTCACTTCTTGTTGCCTGAACATTTGTTTTCGTTGTACTTGGCTCCCAGCGCTTGTATTTGAGAAAATAGACAAGGTTTTTCTCTTAAATATACTGCAAATAAAATATTGTTTTTATAAATTAACACACTAAGAGATACCAAATGTGTGAATACACACAATACAAATGTGAAAGGTGTTAACTATTTTTTTTCTTTCCGTCACGGGTCGAATTCTTACTGAAATTTGAATTTAAAATTATCACAACAACCGCATACTCAAAATTTCAGCATCCTAAGATAATAAAAGCGTTGAGTATCGTGATAATAGCGATTAACGCAATCGTGTATGATTATAGAACATTGCTGAGTCCCCTACGCACCGAAAGTCAGTAGGTCTTAAGGTAAAGTAATCTACACTCTGCAGTAGGTTACAGTAAAAGTTCATAGGATAACTGTTATTGAGCCCATCGGACTTTGATACTTTAATAATAACAGACTATTCCATACAGTTTCAAGAAGACCAATGTTTTTAAATAAAATGAAAATGACGGACCCTTAGATAAATTGACGCTTCCTATTGCACGTTTAATAGATTTGATTCAATTTAAAACAACAAATTTCGACAATTAAGGCTCTCAAATTTTCTAGTCGAAATATTTCTACATCATCTAAATACTTTCTTTTATTTTAATAACAAGTATATTTTTATTTTATTTATTTATTTATTTATTTGTTAATAAAATTGACCATAGATGGCAGAATGTATTTCAAAACGCGGGCGTCTACGCGAATCCTGGAATCTGATATTAATGTAAACCTACCTTCATGTTTGCGAAGATTCTTTTGTATATCGTCGTTTTATTTCACTAGTTTTAATTCAGTGGAAGAGAATCTAGCTTTCACTTCCTTGTAATTGCTTTGTAAAGTTATATTCACTTATTGCTCTAGCACGGTAATAAAAATTCTCTGCGATGTCGGCGATTTCTTTCTTCTGTCTGTATTACTTATTTACAGATTGGATTTCTTCAAATGTTTTCTGCGTATTTTTCCTACAACTTGATGAATCTACATCAGCGTTTCTCAGCTGATCGCTCGCGAGCCTCTTGGGTTTTGCAATACAAATTCTACAATGGCGTCTCAGTCAAATTGCATGGAAACAACAATGCAATTATAAAAAGTCCGAAATCAATTTTTTTTATTGGATTAGGGATGAAGTATGCGATTAAAAATATAATGTTTCGCGAGAAAAAAATAGGTTAAGATCTAAATTCAAAAAAAGTCAAAGGTTTTCAACCCTTAATTTACTTAATTTATTGATGTATAATTAGCTCTTAATTTACTGTATAAATTTTGCTTGCGAGCAACAATGTTTGTCTTTGCTTTGAAAAGTGTCTTCTTGAACGCGCAAATATAACGCACTTCCCTAAAATGTTATACATTTCAATGCATACATAAAAAAAGATTGAAATTAAGAAAAAAGTTTTAACAAAGCAAACAGATGTCAAGCTCGGCGCTTCTAAGCTTAAAGTCTGTGATCTTGCAAGTCTGACGAAAAATTAAAATACCGGATTACATAATATATCCTATCAGATACGGGAGAATAGAAGGATTCTTGTTATCTTGCATCTTACGGTTACAGATGCTGGAATCCCATCAACACAGACATAAACACAAAGAGACTAAACCGATACATCGGAAGCGCAGTGGTCCCTCAAAGAAAAAAAATACAAATGAAAAACTAACCAATTATTCGTTGGTAAGTTTTTCATTGTGTATTTTTTCTTTGAGCACCACTGCGCTTCCGATGTATTGTTCATAGTAGCCTCAGTACGGAGACCTTGTTATTTACTGTGACTTCTCCTGGCTGATGATCGCCAACGAGCGTGAAACAGCTCTTTCAGGATATCACTTGTAAATAATATGGTCTCATCCATTGTTATTAAGACGAAACCGAGTATTATATGATATGACAATCTACTGAGTGAAAGACCAAACATTGATCGGATACAGTACCATTCGATATGCAGAAAGTTCCAGAGAACATGTGATATCCTACAATACTGAAACCCTAGTTTCTATATATTGTTATTGCCAATTTATAGAAACTTACTTAGTCGATAATTACAAAAGATTTTTGAAATCATCAAACTCTTTGTCTGAAACATTTTCTTCAAAAACGAAACTTAAAAATATAGCAGCCTCTCAATAAATATTAAAAAAGATATATATAAAAAAGTACAACTCTCCGATAAAAGCACTGATGACCAAATTTCCTATATTCCTGCGCACCTCGAGTAAATGATGGCTGTATAACTTTACTTAATGACCAGTTTCGCACAAGCGGAGCGAAAAGAAGCATCTTAAGCCAAAATTCATGTGTTGTAGAACTTTATGTTAATCCGGGACAACATTAGGCCTCAAAAGAGTTAGAGAGGCTTTCGAGTGTCTTTGAAAACGAGTTCTTCTTCTTAATAATTAAGAGTTAATTCTCGCAAACGAAAACAAACAGGAGATGGGAGGAGGAGAGGGGGGGACGTCGATTGAAAACAACACTTTTGTTTGTTCTCGGAAAAATGGGCAGAGGAAAAATCCCACGGGAGTGGGTGGCAGGAGGCGGACGCCAGATATCTCCAAATGCAGATTTCCACCGCTTTCAGAAGCAAATAAAAGAATCAAGTTGATGATGGCCTGTTTTCAAATGACACTGGAGCAAAACTGACTGCACAGCATTAAAACATTCCAACATAATCCTGCAGGAAACAAGTTATTAAGTATTCTTGGGTTAACTAATTATGTTAGCAGCCATTTAATTGGGTCTTTTAAAACACAATCATAGCATCGTGCGCGTCGTCTTCCGTATTCAATTTCGGTTGGTCGGTTTCCTTCCATTCATCTGAATAAACATCTTCCGGTGCTTACAATTTACATCGAAATCATATTCATTTGATCTTAATATCATTGTTAGGAAATGCAGTGGATTTACAGGGTTTCCAAGTGTTCCATCAATCGTTGGTTTATACGTATATACATATTCATTATTTCGGTCGATAGATAAAAGTTATCGTTGTAAATGACATCCACATGAAATGACAAAGTTCAGATTGGTCTCTTCTGCAGATTTCAAGAAATGCAACACGAACTAAAGTAAAAAAAAAGTATAACCCTCATATAAACACATTGATTATAAATACCCTAAAATTCATGTGAACCTCGTACAAGAGTTTGCACTGTATTGGCTGCTTTACACGCCGTCGAAACTTACATCAAACGTGCTCAAAGACTTGCCAATTGCCTCTGGCCGTTTGTTGTATCGCTTTACTCGGGAAGAGAACTTGATGTGGCAAGTCTTGTTTTGCTCTAGTTGAGATCAAGATTGAAACTGCCGGTCGCCGAAGTGACAAACAAGATGATTTTGCAGCTTAGTTTTGCTGATAATTCTCAACTCATTTCATAGCAGAGTTAAAGAGAGAAAAATAGATCCCGGAGGAAGAGAATGTGGCGAAAGAAGCTAGGGATTGAAATCACGAAAAAGTGAATATCCAGATTTCAGCCCTAAGTTAACACTGTCGAAGGTTTTAAATAAAGAAAAATACTACATACACAAATGGTTCCTGTTTCGTTTACAATGTTTATCTTATACTGATATTGTTTTTATAAGTTCCGTCTCTATGATCACAGAGATCACAGACTATATTTAGATGGACAAGAACCTCACTAACATGAGTGTATCTTACAATGTGAATTACTTCTTCTTTCTAATACTTAGTGTAATAATGAGAAATGCAGCAATAGAAAATTCACTTTCTTCTTTTTTTTTTCTAATTCCTTTTTTTAATTAAAATTCAGAATTGTTATTTTAATATTAAAAAAAAGAAATACAACAAGAATGTTTAAACTAGAAAAAAAATATTGTAATCCATCGTTTAGTTATTTATTGTAAAAATAGAAAGATTAAATCATTAAAGAAGCGCTATATAAAGTCTCAAATTTTATTTGTGCATTCTCGTTTATTTCAACACACTCCAAAGCCAAGCAGAGCAACATCTCTCAGGAGAAAGTCACAGATAAAAAAAAAAAAAAATCTGTTCTTCAATTAACATTAAACCATGGCTTTTGTTCTGAACAATGCATCGAGTTAATCAAACTGCTGTTAATCCTAATGAAAGGCAAACTTTATAAAATATATACATACAGTAGATGTAAGGCGGACAGCACAAGGGTCTGTTTTAGTTTTAAAAAGGATTTAAAATTTTTTCATATTTGCTTTGAAAACTGATTAAGTAAATAAATAAATTCTCCCTTTATATTTTCGAATCTTCACTTCAGCTTGTTTGTTTTGATTTTTTTTCCCCGGCTTCTACGATACTATTCGGTACCATCTGTCATCAGTATCACTTTATAAATCCGGAAACTATCATCATCGGCCATTTGTTTTCCTAGATTCCGGTTGTTCCTCTTTTGTGTTAATTTAACTACACACACTCACACACCTATATAGGGTACGGTTTTTCCCGGACGTTTCGTGGGCGTCCGTGAACTTCCCCGGGCAACCCCGAGGCGACGCGGGAGACAGCAAATTATGGCGTCGGCACTCATGAATGAAGAGCCCGACGCCTCTCTCTCTTTCGGATTTGACCTGATCGTCCGTGGCGAGTACCTGAAGGCTTAATAGGCGGGCGGGGACGTATCGACCCAAGTGCCGTAGACAGTTGAGGCCGCCTAGAGAAATAAATCCACAGCTGAAAGCGAAATACCAATGACTGGATCGGTCATGAATATGCATCGAAAGAGATCCAACGTCACTTCCAAATCAAAATCGCATCCGCCTCGGTCCAATTAACCACGTTTCTGGAGAACAGCTCAACTGCCTCCAGGCCTCCCTCACTGATGAAAAAGACAAGGAAAAGAAAGGGAAAAAAAATTAACAAAGCTATCAAGAAATTAATATAAAGAAGCAAAAACATCTTCATCAAATGATATCAATGATATTTTTTAGATAATTTATAAAACTTACTTTTATGTAATTTTGAAACGTTGTACTTTTCAAATGGTCACGCCGTCCCAATTCACTTATTATTCTTTAGATGACAGTAATACAGTCTCCTTTATCCCCTTATTCTGTAAAAGTATATCCCATTTCGCCACATACTGTGTAATTCGAAAAAAATCTGAGAGGCCTCTCGCGCAGCGTCGACCCCAGCCGCACCAAGGGAAGCTTGTTCTTACGGCTTCGGTTGTGTTAACATTTCTTCACGTCGTTCTGATAATATTTTCGGTGTTCTCAGTGTTTCACGCTGTTTTTGTGACTAAATTTCAATAATGACAAGCGAAAAGTTCTTACTGCTAATGAAAGTGTTTTAACAAGCGCTCCTCAATGCAAATGCGTTGTGGTGAACTTTTTGAATAAGATTCGTAAACTTTACTTGCTTCGTTCTGGAAATTCGATAGATTCCTGGAAGGGAGAAAATATGTAGTGTTGTAATAAAATAGGGGGGGGGGGGCACAGGAATCTTAATCCCCTTTTTCCTATAAGATCAATGTTTCAATAACTGCTAGTTTCCCAGGAACGTATAAGCCGGAGAATTAACGAGAATTGAGCGTATTTTTTTTTGTGCCTAATTTCCAACAAGAATGAGACTTTTTTCATATCGGTCAGTCTGTGTTTGTGTGCCTGTCTAATAATATTTCAAAATCCGGATGGATATTCTTGAAACTTGATATGCAAATTCAAGGACTAGGAACGATGTCTTATTCAAGAAGGATAAAAAAGTCATAGAATAAAAAAGAATACAGTTATCAAGACGGCAAAGGATGGGATAGATTTAAGCTCTGTTTACAAGAAACTTTTATTTACTTGAAATCTTTCCAATGGATCCTTGTCGAGAAGAGAGAGAGAGAAGATTAAAATTCCCAAAGAAAAATATTGAAATAAATAAAGGGATTTCTTTTATTTTTGTTGATATCTCGTTTTCTTAAATATTAAATCCTTAATCCATTGCATGCGATTTAATATATTTAAATACTATTGTAATTATACAAATAATTATACTATTGTAAGTAAATACTATTAATAGAATTTTTATAGGACTTTTGTACTGTTTTTATTCACTAGGTATTACAATTGGAACATTAAGGTAGGTTTTTGGTTTTTATCGTTTTCACAAAAAAACGATAAAAAATTAAAAGAAATTAAAATTAAAGAAATTAAAAAAAAAAAAAGAAATTTCAAGAAATCCCATTTTAAGGTTAAGTAGGCTTTAAATTCTTCAAAGTTTTTATTTCTTTTTGATATTTGAATCAACCTATTAAAATATTTGACAGAAATGAAACAATTATCTTCTCATTTCAATTACAACGCTAAACACAATTATGTTTAAATGGCAATTTCATATTGAATATTCGATTAACATTCTTCGTAACAAAAAAGAAAAACATAAGAAAAAATAAGTTTCTAGTGAATCTTCTAGAAAACTTAACGGTGGGAGAGTTGTGAAAACTAAAGCAATCAATTTTCAAACTCTTCTATCGGATTGTTTACCCAGTAGCTACCATCGTGCCTCTGATCAGATTCTTGTTGAGATTTTCATTTACCTGATAATCGAATTGTAAGAGTTATTAACATGGGATGTAAATTCAGAAATTCCAATGTCACAGCAGTGTTCTTTCTGTTCAGGTTTCCGTCGCCTTATCATCTAAATTGAAATGTACGAGTAAAAAAAGAAGAGAAAAACTGGTATTCACGTATTATAAGATATACACAGATATACAGCTCGGCGTTCCGTATCGATACATAATCGTCGCGTTCATGAGGTTTCTGGGCGGCTTTTAATGAAACGATAGAGACAAAAACTGAATGATTTTTCGCATTGATGAAATATGTGTTCCCTTCATTTACTTCAATATCTCTATTAGCCATTGGTAATAGAAGGAATAAAAGTCACTCTTTAGAGGAAAAAGTGAAAAATTTTATGTTGAAAGTTAAGTTCAATATCTGCAAAGCGCAGCCATTAACAAAAGGGAAAATTTGCAGATATGGAAAAGTGAGTAACAATGTGATGGAAAATTAGTGAAATTTGTTAAGTCTTTGCTTTTCAGGAAGGAATCGGGAACGGCCGTTTCGTAATGGGATTACAGTATTTTATTCAATCCCTTAAAGTTTCTTAAAACACGAAATTAGAAAACCTCTATAAAAATGAATACATTATTTTGAAATTGAATGTTTTACAGTTAAGAATGATGATATATGTTGAAAAATATGTACCTGTATAATACCAAAAATGTTTATTGACAGTGTTTTTATTTAATTAAAAAAAAGTTAAACCTGAGTTAAACGTAATTCTCAAGTTATGCGTAATTTAAAATTTTCCCCTTGAAATATCTATAAAACAGTTTTTACTGTAAGTTATATGACGCCTTAGCAACATTGTTTTTCGATGCTTACCTATTATGACGCGTATTAAAATAAAGAGAAGCTATGCTATTGTGTTCGAGAACTACTAAGTACATCGGAAGTATTAAAGAAACTACAGGATGGCCGGGAAGTTCCCGTACCCCTCAATAAATAAATAATATAATGGGGTAGGGGCGGTACGGGAACTTTCTGGTCACCTTGTAGTTAAACCTGAACTAAAGCAAATCTGATAAAGTTCATTAGTTTGTGACGCTCCTATAATATAAACGCATAACCCATCAGCAGATGTCGCGCAATATTATCGTTCTTACATAAATGTAAGCATTAATCTCGTCATAGACTTGCTCTGAGACAAAGTGACACGAGCGTGTGTCTTAGTAATTTCTTGAAACATTAATTCATGATGTGGAAGACTGTTACCCAGTGACAATATCAATAAACGCTCCTGATCCTACGCACCCACTAATTAAATTGTTCTGTTAATAGCTTATTAGCGAAGTAAACGCAGTCACAAGAGTAATTTTAGTAATGAAACAAAAGTACATCCACCACACTTGTTTATCCTTACAAACTGGCTAAAGTTCCATATTAAGAATTCCTCAGGTATATTGCGCGTTGCACAACCTCCCATAAATTACTTCCCTGTTGTCGTTTTTTTTTTTAATTTCCCCCCCCCCCCCCTTCTTTTGAAGATTTAAGCTTTCGATGCGAACTATTGTACGTCAACGTTTGCACAGCACGTTTAAGAAACAAATTAAAACGACGAAGCTTTATACGCAGGCATAAATTCGCTCTCCCTGCGCAATACGACCGCGAAGAAAGTAGCAGAGTGGTTAGCAAAAGAAAAATAACAACACTTAAGTCTTTTCCGGCATTCGGGTCACAACCGCCGCGATTGCCTTTTGTGTTGGGCGCCATATCCCCTATCACCCACCCACACCCCTTCCATCCCAACGACAATTAAAGTTCGATTTGCCTTCTGTGGCTCTTCTACCCACCCCCCCCCCCCTCCTATTCTCACCATTGTCTTTCCTCTTTGACGGTGAAAGAGACATCATTAAAAAGGAAAAATGGTACCAAAAAAAAAAAGTTCCAAGACCTAATAAATGACACATTTGAATAGAGCCTAAGTACCAAATAAGTAGAAAAAAAATATACGTTTTCTTCTTTTACTTTTTTTTTATCTGTTTCAGAAAAACCGTCGAATGATCAAATTTATGTCTTATGAATCATTTTAAATATTATGGGACCGACTGGAAGATGATGATACCGTACGTAATCTTTTCAGAGCGGAGCCAGAGCTATAGCAACTATAGAATTCTGTTACTAAGCGATATCCAGTTTTAGTTAATTCATCTCCCGAATTTTTAAAAAATTTTATACGAAATCTCATTTCAGTATAGCTTGATGGGTAAGATCTCGGACTCAAATGCTGGAGGTTATCGGTTCGAATGCATATATCTATTGTTTTGTTTTTTTTCCCTCAATGTCCGCATGGTTGGGTTTTTTTCCCCTAATTTTCCTAACTTTTTTTTTTTTTCCTTACGTTAATGTACTTCCTTCCTTTTTTTTTATTATTCCCTTA
Source organism: Thereuonema tuberculata (assembly GCA_023159025.1). Taxonomy (NCBI): domain Eukaryota; kingdom Metazoa; phylum Arthropoda; class Chilopoda; order Scutigeromorpha; family Scutigeridae; genus Thereuonema; species Thereuonema tuberculata. Next base: position 84,464,384 of record JAFIDM010002131.1, on the reverse strand, counting down.
GAGTTACGTTTTGGCACAAAATTGTATTCAAATGTTTTTCACTTTGGCAAACTTTGCACAAACAGGCTGTTGAGATCCGTCAACTGCTTTCGTTTCTTGTAGATTTCTGAATCAAACAGCTCTTTAGCTCTTTGAATCGCATTCCACTACTAACGCGACATTCCATCAAACCATTAAATACAGTCCAACAATTCAGGAATGTCTGGAATTAAAAATTAATCAAGTCCTTCCTCACATTAACAACAAACATTCGCAGACGTTTCCTTGCGAAATACTTGAAACTGAAATCAAGAATTGAAACTTGAAAAGGAAAAAATAGAGAATTGTTGCAGATTAGCAGAGATATTATAAGTGGTGGGTGTAGGAAACCCTCTGCTGTTAAGTCTGTGGTAATGCAAATTAATAATGACAAATATTTTCGTATGCAGTAGTCGGTGTGCTAACTTATCACAGAATAAGATATTTACACATGATTATATACTCATACTGCCATAAAGCGAGGAAAGTTTAATTTAACGGTAACTTTTCAGCATTTCTATGTATTTACATTTTATTTATACTGACAGCCAGGCTTTTAGCATATTTGTGGTCTGAAATCCTTTACAGACCCAATTTCTACTGAAACAAGTAGAGATTATATTCAGTAACATTTCTATCACTAAAATTTCACTAAAATTTCAGGTTAGTAAAATAAATACAGTAGTTTCCGAGGCATCGTGGAATTGCTATTTAACAGCAAAGAAGCTTTTGTTTTTGTTTTTTTGCCGTTAGCTCCTTACGCATTAGTTCAATATGAATATAAACCAAAGAGATCTGTAGTCCCTTAATCACAGATGGATGGACGACACGTTCAAACTACATTGTAAAAACATTAGCTGTAAACGTTCATTCCAATGCATACGAAGGCTAGCTTCCAATTAATAAGCTAGCTATCACGAGGATATAAATATTGAAGGTTTGGAATTACAGCCGTATTTATGAGCTTCGTGTTGCAACAACTTTAAGTAACCAATTGTAGTTTATAAAATAGCAAAGATTATAAGAATAAATTAACTTAAATTTACTTTTATTAATTTTTTTAAATGAAAGGGTCATGGTTGCACTCCACCATCCCTGCTGTTTTTAGACCTATTGTATAGATCCTAGAATTCACAAGTGATCTTCGGCCTTCGGAGAGAGAAGCAGCAGCAGATAAAAAAGAAGAAAGATCCATGTCAGCCATCAAGATTCGAACCCAAGATTCGGGCAAATCAGCCAAGTAATCCCTTCTAGACAACTCGGCTATGTCTGAAAGGCAACATAGTACTTACACAATAATATATCAGACATAAATTTGGATTTGAATTTCAATTGAAAACCCTATTTTTACAATGATATTCTAAGTCAAATTATCAGTTCCTGCTTTGAGAGACCGACTTTAGAAAATCAGTTTATCAGAATTATCCCAATGTTAGATCCAAGTATTATCGACATTATCAAAGTTTCTATTAGTCGAAACGAATAGTAGACTAAACGTGATGTCTCTAAAGAAGTCAATCGCGTCTGTTGTTGACAATAGCCCTCACCCATTTGTCTTTCTGTCAATCCAGAAAATCAGCTGAATTTCCTTCAAATGTCAAATCAAACATTGAGGGGAAAAACAAACAATACTCTATCTTTTTAAAGCATTACTACATCTTTGTAAAGCAACAGCATGACTACTTATTAATCCACTTATTGAAATCTAATCCGAACCGAAATTAAACCTGTTATACTTTATTTTTATTTTTAAACGATTTTTATTGCAACCATCAACTAATTATTAGTCGTAAAACATACTGCGGAAGGTATACTTCACAATTCTTAACATTACTGTATTAAAAACAACATACAAATTAATTTTAAAAAATTTAATGAAATAATTAGTTTCTGGAGCCTTTCGAGCTCCTATGCGGACGCCCCTTTTCAACACTTGGTCACATATTTCGGTGATTTTGAAAGATTTTAATTTTAGGCGAGCACTATAAAATATTAAACCCCAAGAACGTCTAAATGCTATGGAAATGAATTATCGCTTCGGAAAAAAGGAAGAAGGAGCCTGAATTTTCATCCCGATTTCGGATTGATAAAAATTTATTCCTGATCTTTTGCTACGTATCAAGTTTCAAGAAACTTGTTTTCAAGGCAGTCAAGTTGTATGAAGATATAAGAAAGAATTTAAAACGAATTTAACAGGCGTTAAACTATCAGCCACAAATTTTAGACCATAGACGCCCATAGAAGAGTTGCACCGTAAGTCGGAAACGGTGCTTTTGATCGTATCTTTACCTATCAAAAAGCTAACCGTGCGTTCGCCTTTCATTGTTATGCATTTATTACCGCATCTAGTGCGTTCATCATCTGCCGGCCATAGAAGAAACTAGAAATTGTGAAAAGTAGTGGTCGTAGGGTAAGCTGTGAAAGGCTTATCAAAAAATTAAGTTACTAGCCCTTCGTATTCATATTTGCATGAAATTTGAGGTTATTCGTCAAAGTTCACTACCTAAGTTTCTTCAATATCGATTCTAGTGGAATCTGTTTACTCTATTTCATGGATTTACAGAACAAACAAAAAAAATAGACAAAAATTGACAACGAGCGATTTCTTGAACTTTTTTTTAAAGCAACGGAGCTAGGTTGAAAATTGAGGCTAAACATAAACAGTAAAACGCTTTCTAAACAGAAAAAAAAAATATATATATATATATATATAACGAAACAATAAAAACAATGCTGATCTGCAATTCTCTGGCGTCCCTAACACGGGCTGTGGGTTGAGAGATTTCGACGCTGGCAACCAAGCTTAATCCCTGCCGCACGAAAGGTGAGAATCTCAATAGTGGCGGCGGAATCCTGTGAAACCGTGCGCAGGTTGCCGGTCTCCCATTTTCCACTGCCTCCGCCGACACTCGATTCAATGGACCGTCAATAATATATTCGTCGTTGTTTGAAAGAGATGCTAATAAGTTTCTTGTTCGCTCTACTCCCACTCATTACTTGGAAAAGAAAGAAAAGAAAAAAAAAAAGCAGCTTCCAGCACTCGTGCTTGGGGGGTGGGGAGGTGAGAAATCGATTATTTTTTCTTCCCCATTCTTTTCTAAAGATGAAGTGTCCATCGGAATATTTTTTTTTTTTCTTATTCTGGGTAGAGATCAAAACCCGCCGTAGGTTTCTTTGAGGTGACATCCAAATACGAAGCTACAGATCCTCTGCTGACGCTGCAAGACTCAAAACTATACTCACACAAAAAAACCACCTTGCAAACATCGCGTTCGAATACTGTTATATTTGTGCAGAGATTTGCTTGTCAGCTAGTAAGGTGTTTCCATGAAAAAAAAAAATAATAAGCCAAAAACAACAACAAGAAATAATAAAAGAAACTAAAACCGTCAGCCAATTCGCAGAGCAAAACAACCTAGGGCGCTGTGCTACTGCTTTTTCTAGAAACTACGAAGGCCAATGGCTTATGTGCGCCTACAGTGGTTTGGTTTCTTCATCGATTTGTTTCATTTAATGCATAGTCATTGTTGTCATCACGTAGCCCAAAGCACTGCTATTACGTTATTGAAGGAGAAAATATCTTCCCTTCCTATTTCGCCTTTTTGCGCAGTTTTCAATGGAATTGTGGTAGTTTTTTGACTGCAAACAAGGAAACATGGAAAAGAAATTAATAAGAAGGTAAAATATTTCACTAGTAACCGTATTGAAATAAGTCTCCCATTCGGCTCCTTTTGCAAAGGGAGAGATGAACATGAAAGGCCTTTTTGCTCCTTTAAAATAGTATTTAATACTACACTCCCAATCGATGAAATTTCCACGGAATTTGATATTTTGGGTGATACATGCCGAAATTGAAATCCTTGGCATCTACACAAAACTCACCAAATAGTATTAATATATATGTCTACATTATATGTATTATATTTCCTCTAGTTTTTAGCGACCCATTTGGGAGCTATTGTGATGGCTACCAAAATCGGTATCTATTGCGTTTGTCCTGTCCGTCCGTCCGTGTCTGTCCACCCCTAACAACTCCCGGACGGAAGATCGGATCGGCAAACAGATTTCACCATTGTTTTAGAGGTCCAAACACCCTTAGGAATGGGTTTTTTTCCTGGGGCCGCCAGAAAAATTTTTTTGGTTTTTCTTATTTTCCTAACTTCTTTAAATTTTTTTTCCGATTTATTTTTTATTTTTCCTCTGGTTTTTATTATTTTTAATTTTTTTTTTTTTTGTTATTATGGGTCACTTTTAAATTTATGCTTTAGCACAAAATTATATTCACAGTGCCTTGATGTTGTACCCTGAGTGTTTTCAAGATCAATATTTAGATTTGGCTATATACATATATTTATATTTGCCAGCCTTCTTTCCGCTCTACTTTTAATGACTGCGACGCTCATAGAAGGTTGAGAACTGATTTTTTTTTTCCATCTAAATTTTACTTTTCAGATGTATTGGTCGTGTCGGTCTCAGATTCTGCGATTCGGTTTCGCTTGTATTGGGCGGTATTTCACGACATTTTGTATTTTAACTATTATACAAGAAACTCATCAAGTAAATTATGCACAAGCAAGTCATGAATTATGGAACAAACTATTAAAATAAAAAAGGTTGGAATCCAAGAAAGAGGATAGAGAATGCCTCCCAAGCAGAATACTTCAGTGAAAGAGAAAGCATTTGCGAAAATCTGAATTGTCTTTATTTTGTGGGACTCAAACACACATTCCAAGATAATTTTCTCTCTTCAGGTGGAATTATCTAACACCGGTCGCCAAATCAAATATTATTATTCAATTCGTAGGAGGTTGTGCGAGACTCTTAATCAAAGCCGTCGAATTTGTTAAGAATTTTAAATGTTGCTGATATATTACATAGAGTGTTTAGTGTTCAGTGTCACGTGGTATCAATCTATTACTCAAATAGGATCTGTGCTGAGCAGTTAGATATGATTCGCTTTGAATAACGTTCTGTCTTACAAGTGCGAAATGTTTCTGTGGGAAAAGAAGGTAATCTTCCTACATGATAGTACAGGAAACAGAAAACACATAGCTTTGCTTCGAAAGCACTAGAACATTCATCATAGATATGATTCCCTAAGACTTTCATCTCTTATCTTGCTTTCAAAAGCGTCTGTCAGGGCATGTCTTACGTGAATGAAGAAGTTAAATGAGGTATCGAGCGAGTGGCTGTAAGAGCATGGGTATTCTTTCTATGCATCCAGAATGGATAAATGCAGTCTATGCTGACGTTTCGCCTATGCGTTTGGTTTAACCTTTTATTCCACGCCTTTTGTGCCCAGCGCTTAGCGAACTAAAGTAATTACACTGGTTTTAGCGATTTTTCTTTTGTTGTTTGCTTTTTACGAGGTCCCACTTCCGAGAGCGGGAGAAGGATCCATAGGCTTTCAAGCGTTCTGAGCTTGATCACCGAGGGTAAATCTGGCTGATGAATCCTAATAAGAACGAAACAATGTCGATGATGGCTCAGGCGTGAAAACAAACGATTGTGCATTTTGTTCGTTTTTCCATTTTTCAGATGCTCTTATTTATAAGTATTAATTTTTTTTTACACCCTCATAATTCATAAAAGTAAAAAGAAGTGATTTTCAGAAAACAAAACATTATATTTTATTTACCAGCCTGTTAAAATTGAGGATGAGCTAATTTTGAGACTTTCGTATTTACTTCATTTAAAATTATGTAACGAATTGGTTTTAAGTGAAATGGTTTAAAATTTAAATGAAACCCCCATCTCCTCGTCTTCGGGGAAGCCTTCAAGGAAAATTAAGTCTTAGACTAAACATTACGATTCGAATTGAGCTTAAGAGAAAAGCTTTTCATTACTTGATTCGCAAACTGTCAAATATCGTTACAGTATTAAGATCCCAGTGCATCTTCTGCAGTGTCGGCCTCTGCCGGCAATTCGCGTAAAATCGATCCGGTGACAAAGTGAACTTAATGGCTTCGCTGATATTCCCGTAACAAAGCAAGAGAGAGGAGGTGTGTGTATGTGTGAGCGGGGGAGGAGGGGGTAAGCGGAAACTCATTAACTGCGAATAACATGTGTAAGAGAAAACTGACGTTGGCCGTCGTGAACGCCGCCTGTAACGGTAACGACAGCTGACAAACGCGTACAAGCGACTCCCTTCTCCGACATCCCTCATCGCAATCAGGCGCCGTGACACAGTTCAAGGTGACAACGCGCACCACGTGCTATCGATAAGGGACTGAAACACCTTCAAAACACAATCTAAACCCTCTCTTGATAGCACAGCAATAATAAATCTTCGACTAAAGTATTAGTAATGCTTTGCTTTTTATTTGAAAATAAAAAATGATAACTAAATGATAGCTAATTAGTTTTTATCATTTTATTAAAATCAGACACATTTTTCAATTTCGTTGCAAATTTTCTTAAGAGTCACTAATGGCCGAGTGCACCAAACCTCAATTAACTTTGATGGCTGCATTCTGGACGTAGCTAAAATTAGTGGGGGGGGGGGGGGGAAAGTGCTGCTCCAGAAAAATTTTAGTCTTTTTTAAAATTGTGTGAAAGAAAATTTCAACATGTATAAAAAGGAAATTTATTCAGAAACTTGATAAATTTCTTTTTATACATGTTTGTTTCCTTTCACACAATATTAAAACAAAGGCTAAAATTTTTCTGGAGCAGCATCCCCCACTAATTTTAGCTACGTCCACACTGCAGCCATCAAAGTTAATTGAGGTTTGGTGCACTCGGCCACAAATCTTTTGAAACTCAATCACTTGAACAAGAAGCCTCTGAACGAACTTAAACCTATTTTCCTTACAATGTACTAGGCATAGGTAGTATTTTCTTTTTTAAAAAACAATGAAACAGTGCAAATTAATTATACTTTTAAATCATATTAAATGCCAAATATAAAGAATCTAATCCGCGATGTTTGTTTCATTTTTCAGAAAACTGATTGAATATTAACTGACGTCAACGAAATCAAATCAAATGGTTTACAAGTCGGATTAATAATTAAGACATCGACATTGTCTTGTTTGAAGTCGATAGAAATTCATCGTTTGCCTTCAGACAGGGATAATTGTTTAAGGTTTTTTCCATAGGAAATGTGTTGTTACCGTAACACGTAAATTTCTCCACAGATCTCCACACGTAGAAAATTTTCCAGTGCTAAAATTAAATCAGCGTTTCAGAAGTAACTGAACTGGGGACAATCATCTAAAGATGCAGACATAAACGCACGTTAATTTTATGACCCCAATTTTCTACAAATCCTTTAACAGTTAAAATTTGCAAAACGATATTTTATTAACAGAATTTCGGAGAAATCACGAAGCGCGCGGACAATTTCTGAAGACGGTAATTTATCGATTTCAAAACATTTTCTATTTCCTCTGTAATTTTATTTTAAGTCAAATACATCATTTAAAAGCAGAAATCAGAAAAATAATTGTTTGCCAATTGCTTTAATGATTCGGAGAAACAATTACGAAATTGTAAATGTTTTTAGAAATTGGCAACCATCAACATACTTTTAATTATTAAAGAATAAAATAATCTTAATTAAAAAAAAAAAAAAACCTAATTCAACATTTTCTTAAATTTATTTGATAAACATATTTTAAAAATCAGCATTTCGAAATACAAATGTATGTTTAAATAATGGGTATTTCACAAATAAGACTTGAAACTGGCGGAATAGATCGTTAGGGTTACGATACAAAAAATGTAAACAACCCCATTACGACTTTTAAATTAGTACGACTTAATTGAAGTCGTTTTGAAGGTTTTTTTCTACTTATAGAAAAGAATCCAGAATTACAAATCCATGCAACTTCCTTCTGTAACGAAACGCATTCACATTCAAGAATTCAAAAATGTTACTTGTAACTGACATATTTCTATCTTTACGTTACGGTACCTTTACCATATTTTTTGTCGAGACCAGAAATTACAAAAAATATTAATTGTAAGGGTAATATTGATTGTAGAGGTAAGACTACTGATTGACATCTTTTGATGAATAGTGGAATGTTTTATTTAATTAATTTACAAAGAAAAAAAAGAAGAAGAATCCGATAATGTCGGGAAGAATTTAAAGTCAGGTGCACTATACTTTCTTTGCATTCCTCCAACCTCTAATCGAGCTACAGATAAACCGTTGCGTTTAGGATCTTTCGATGAAGAACTAACGGTCCAACAATGGGATTCCTAAGAATCCCAGAGATAAAAGTTACCGGCTAGTTCGAATCTTGAAATACAATGAAATCAAAACAAAAGTACGATAAAGTGAACACAACAACATTAAAATTTTATGAACTATTCTGTAATGGATTTATATAGTGATTTTCCCTTTTAGCTTCAGATATAAAGAATGCTTTCGGAGTTGCCTTTGCTTCTGCAGGATTAAGGACAGCAGTGGGAAAGGGTTACAAATCAAAATAAACCACAAGAGGCTTCTACAGTTTCATGCAGTTGTAATATTCTAATAACCATTCATTTCTTCAAAGCAACATACAGAAAACGGAGACAGCAATTCTTCCGCAGACATCATCAATTTTAATTAAAAGAAAGGGAACACTTAAATCGGATTAAGTAGATTGAGCATCAAGATGCAAATTAAAATTCCACGAAATTTCCAAGACTATTTCCCTCTAATTTCGAACATATATGGAAAACCCCTAGTTACGTTCCCATCAAGGGATTGGCATTTGGGATATTTTTCCGACACAAATCCCTTAACTTCTGGGAACAAGAATTCGTGACTTGGCACAAAAATCTCGTCTCTGGCGACACCTGCCGTCGGTCGACAGAAAAAAAAGAAAAAAAAATAATCGCAGTGCGCATGCTCCGAACTCATCCCGACGCAATTAACTTGGTAGTCACGTACGTTTTTTTTTGTTTTTTTTTGCTAGCTTCGGCTTTCATTTTCAATGGCTTTTTGGAAAAACAAGTTATCAAATTTATCTATTACATTTTTCCCCGGAAATTAGCTTTATCGTTTGTCATTCGCTGAATTTTTGAGTATCGATTATTTATAGTTTAATATTTATATAATATTTATTATTCTATATTAATACTACAATTATAAGTTAATATTTCTCATCCTTTATTATTTTATGCAAACTTGCGACGACCCGTCAAAAATGACAGGATGATAACAGAAATGCAATATTTATATATACATGATATATAGACCAAATTTCTATACACGATTGGCCGTAGATTCGTATTTATCATTTATATAAAAATGGGCCACTCTTATATATATATGTTGCATTAAAGGTGTCCAAAGAAACTGTATCACCTGACAATTTCACAGTTCTAAACATTTTGGCGATTATAAGGTCTATTAATACCAAGAAACACACATGGAAATGTAAGATAAAAGTTATTAACGGTAAAAGCATAACCAAATAATTATTTTGGCAGTTCTCTCAAAATGTTCCACAATTGTAAAACAAAATAAAAGAAAAATAGGATTATTAACAGTATTTAAACTCAAAAAATAAATTAAGACAGAAAATTAGTCATTCTCAGCCTATCATATCAAATGCTACAAAAAAAGTTAAAAAAGAAAATTGCATGTGGTATTGCATACAAACTCTAATATTTTGTTGAACTATCTCTGGCCTTGATGACGGCACCACATCGTCAAAGACGATTCTGACGTCAGGCGGTAATTCATGGTTCCAAACACGAATTATATCTTCCTCAAGTTTTCTGAGAATCTTTGGTTTCTTTTTCTCAACTGCAGATGTTTACACGATGCCAACAGTTCTCTGTAGGATTAGGATCAGGACTGTTCCCTGGACAGCTAAGAGTTGTAATGGACCTTTCAGATTAAAAACATTACTGTAGAACTCTAACTGTATAAATAATTTGTAAAGTTCCTACTTCGCCCGGTGACAAGGTACAGAGTCGTCCTCAAAGATGCAGTTTTATATACCAGTTTGAAATAATCTTTAATTGTTTGTAGCAATTTTCTTACCAATGCTATCTCGTAACCCTTTAATGCTGGGCGAACACGTAGCAATATGCGGCAATATTGGCGGACAATATTGGTCATTTTCATTGGTACCAACCGTTTCCAGCAATAAAAATGAACAATATTGCCCATTGGCGATTGTCGGAAAAAAAGTACCAATTTTAGTTGGCGAGAAATGTTGCTGGTGAGCGAGCGAATCACATGAACGGATGAAATCACGTGACAATGGTGACGTCGAAGGAAGGCGGGACTTTGAGAATCGGAAAATCACTCACTCACGCCGGCCATTTTGTTTGAGAAACAAGGCTTAAAATCAGCAAAATGGGTCGGCCCAAAAAAGGAAATCCAAACAACAACATTTATTCAATTGATCAGGAAAGACTTCTCATTGATTTCTACAGAGGAATGGCGTTTAATACTATAGCGATTCTGTACGGAAACACGCTCTCTCTAGCTCTCCCTAGTGAGAAACGCCGTAACCAGGCCAATACTCGTTAAAGGAAAACCTGTGTGTTCGCGCACAATACCAACCGCCAATATCAATAATGACTAATATTGTCCACCAATATTGCCGCATATTGGTACGTGTTCGCCCAGCATAAGGAAGCATTACTAAAATGAAGGCGACCTACTCAACAATACCAAATGCACCTTAGATCATTTGGCTGGTATTCTTCGTCACGTCTTCGCCGAATAATATGCCTACCCTCAGGGTCATTTACACAGGTTGAGGTTTTTTTCATTAGAGAAAATACAGTTGGACCTCTATTTAACGAACCTCTATTTTGCGAATTTCTCTATTTTGCGAACTTTTCTTTGGAACCAAAAACATTTTGCTAATTTCTTTGTAAAATAACCTCCAAATAGCGAAGTGCATTTTCTATTTAACGGACTTTTTCGTGGTATCTAATTTTTTTTCGCCTTGAAATATTTTCACTATCAATATTCCCTTAGAGGAAATGAAAGAAATGTAGATACAGCTGATGGAAAAAGAAGAAATTAAATCAATCATGTGCTGATTGATGATTATCTTTCACTTGATTTTGAAGTTCTGAAACACTAACTGAATCGGATATTTTGGACAGTGTGAAAAATAAAAACAATACAGCAATGAAGTGCGATGAAGATGATGAAAATGGAAATGATCATGCTGCAGAAATCAAAAAACAGTCGTATGATGAAATGCTAAGATCATTTGAAACAATCCAACGTGGATTTCAATTTAAAGAAAATACTGAAGGGGTTTTTGGTGCACTGCAAAGATGCAAGACGTTTTTCAGCGAAAACAGTTTTTCAAAAAAAAAAAAAAAACTCAGACCAAATTAAGAGACTTTATTAGTAAAATTTAAGTACGCATGTGGTAATGTATGCTTTATGTCATTAAAATTATTTTTTTTTTATAACATTGAATAATAAAAGGTGAATCTCTATTTAACGAATTTTCCATATAACGAACTTTTTGGGGGGATTTAGCGACTTCGTTAAAAAGAGGTCGGACTGTAACTGACTTCCGCTGATGCCAGTGAGATTTGACATGATCTCTGCAACATTCCAACTGGGCCTTTATCAACAAAAATGTTTGAAAATGAATCCTCGAACTGTTACTGTACTTGCTTCCTCTCCCGTACGTTCACCTCAGCAGAAACTGCTCTACGATTTTTAGGCATAAGCGCTTCAAAAACACAATCCTGTTTTGTCGTAAAGACTTGTGACCAGTTCTTTTTTTGCTATTAGCAGACCAGTACTGTTGACTTTGGAAAGAAATCTAGTGACTGCCAACTGATTACAAGACATACGATTGCAATACCACGCATTGAAAACCCTTCTTCCAGTAAAATAAAACACTTTGACTTTTTTTTTTTTTGGTATCAACTGCACATAACTTGTCATGATAACACGACAATATGATTGCAATATCTGCAGAGGGCGCTCTTGTAGCTGAAAAAAAAAAGCAGATGATACAAAAACTCCTGATTGCGTCATCTGCTGAATTTTTATTTCATCGTGACGTACGATTGTCGATTTTAATGATGAAATTCTACCAAACATTTCCAAATAGTTGGGTTTAAATGACAAAAACTGCATTCTAAAGAGTGATGCTATTTATTTTAACACCACTGCATTACAAACCTACATTAAGTCAGACAGAAACGTAGAATTTTTTAACCTCAAATTCAAAAGCCATTTTTTTTTCTGCAGCGTTAATACTATTTGATCCTTGCAGAAACAAAATATGGTTTTTGAATTAAATGTTTACAAATTCCTTGTTTCTGTCCGGCTACGTAAATATTTAAAATAGTGTTTATTCACTGCTTGTTTTTGATAGCCTGTAGTTAAATGCAGAAACTTTTGGCAAATATGTAGATAGAACCAGGTTATTATTAAACACCGTCTTATCTACTGAGTTTTTTATTTTTTTTCCCGTATTCACAGAATTCGTTTTATAATACGATGAATAGGCCTAACTATGTTCATTGCTATTACCTTACAGGTCAACATCTATTGATTCATTCTGAACTCTCAGTGATGTAAACACTCAAGTCGCTTTTCAGGCAATGTAGTGAAACTTATTACTAAGCACTTTTCCCTTAACGTCGTGGAAATGGTAGCTGCATCAATGGACCACTTCAAGCTCACGAGAGACATAAAGAACGGCCCCCGACGCTTCACGTCATTTGGTAAGTGGTTGGGTAAAGCTACTCCGCACCTGCATATACAAGTAGGAAATCAAAGGGTTCTTTCCACCTGAGAGATCAACGCAACTGGAACGCTGCAATAATTCCAAACAGAGAAGATACAGGGAACGTTCTGACATTCGTTCTATGGCTGCTTTACTTCTGCCATTAAAACAGACAATGTAGTTGGTCACCGGCTCTTGCTCTAAAATGTAACTGCCTCTACTATGTTCCAGTCTTCCTGCCTTATGGCTTCCATATTACTCAGTCATCGAACACCAACCCCATCTGGTGTCGAAAAAGATAGTACAATGTTATTTCTTCAATCGAACTCGATACAGTGTTTTCTTCCCATATTGCTCACTGAAAAAGATTCATTATTAACCAAAAACCTTACAATTCCAGGCTTAAAAAAATCTGAGATAGTAAATTTGTTCGCAGACTCGTAGCCACGAAGAAAATTCAAAAAGAAAAATGAACAATTTCCTTTTTTAATTTCTAAAAGTATTCTCCCGCTTATTTTGATGTATTGTATAAATGACTTTTCAGAAACAATGTGTACTTTCCAACATATGGTAATGAATTGCAAATGCAGTATTATATTTACAATATTTTTGCGAAATCTTCTAGCGCGTTTGAGATGGAAATTTTCTGTAAACGTGGAATTTGTAAGAATGTACAAAGTTTTCTAATCATTGTCAATCTAATTTGACACCCATTTGAATTAGGATGTGTAAAGCACTCTTTTAAGATTCTTAAGAACTCGTAAACCTACGATGTTTACTTATCGTTAATTACGACGTTTACAAACAGTCACACTGCGACCAAGAACGATAAGAGCACGCAATTTCCGGCACCAAAATCTTCATTTCCGGAAAATAAACACCTCTGAATAAATCGTACAGATAAAACCCATCCGTTTTAAAAGATGTTCCACGCAAATGGACTGCACGTGCAATTTATTGACCATGTGTTGCAGTACCTCCCAACAGATAAATATTGGGGAAATAGTTAAAATATAATCAAATCCCCCGTTTCCCATTTACCTGAGGTCGAAACCCATAAAGCAAAAGTTTTGATTAAATCTGTTTTATTCGAAATGTAACGGCTAATGTATTCCCGAAAGAATGATGATTTCAAAGAAGAGACAACAATAAATACAGGAAGTTAAATCTTCAACACAATTTCGTCTTGGAATTGTTACGACGCTCTTCGCAGAAGAGTCCTTGTGTGGGCCAGAAGTGCCTTTTTTGTGTTAGCTGAAAGTGATGGCTAGTGTACAAATATTGTACGCAACTCTCCCAACACATTTGTTAACAAGATTGTTACAGCAATTCAAAGTACGAAATACTCAACAAATCACTGGACAAAACCAGTGAATTAAATTGGCGTGACAACTTTCGAATAAGTGCCTTTTGAGGTTCTACCTAACAACTCAATTTGCTAGTGAATAATCTAAATTAGCCATTCTCAAATTTTTTTTTTTTTTGAGAGAGGACGGGTCCGGACGGCACAGCACACTCAAAAGGGCACAGCCGCAGAAAATTTTATTTCTTTTTAATGCTTGTGATCAAGTTTTCGTGACAGGCTCAATTAAAATCATTAGCTTATTGCCTGTTCGTTTCGTAAGCCAAAGTGCCCACAACAATTGGAATGAAATGTAGAGGAAGTAACTTATCAACAACCGAAATTGACTCTTCACAAGGGAAGAGGAAATGCATACAATTTGAGAAGAGCCTTGAGTGGGCCATGGCCAATAAAAACAAGTTGAGAATCAATAACCTAAACTGTTTCAGGTTGTTAAACAATTTTGAGTTTTATCGTGATTACAGCGACTAAAACTATGTTTTGAAGGATTTGAACTCTTAACTCCATGTCCGATATATACCAAAATCAGCATTTTCTTTTCCATACCCGAAAACCTACCACTAAAGTATAAATAATTTTCTGGTAATATTAATCATAGACAGACAGACGGACGGACGGTTGGACATAAATACTTAGACTTAAAAATTCTAATCTAAAATTCTATCCTAAAATTTTCTAATCTAAAATTTTAATCTAAAATATAACCCGTTTAAATAATATACAAGGCGAGGCTAAAGTCGCGCACTACACGAATGTAGAATTAACTGTTCGTGGTTTTGATCAACGAAGTGGTTTTGTTTGTTCGTACTGATGTCATTCTTTTTTGTTGTTGCAGATACAGCGGCAGTATGGAACCATGACCACAAATTAACAAAGGATGAAGGAATTAGCATAATGTTCATGTATGGGGCACCAGGTGCTACACATAGATCAGTTGCAGAGGAATTTAAGACTGACTCCATATCGCCACATCCATCAGTCAACTGTCGGACGAAAAATCAATCGCTTTAAAGATACGGGAAGTGCTGCTGATCACCCTCGAAGCGGAAGACCGAAGAGCGCAGCCGTTCTGGAAACGACTGCAGTGTTACCACAGGTTGTCAGAAGCCCAATAAATTCAACGAAGAAATTAAGTCAAGAGACAAGATCAGCGTTGCGTATTCTTCATAGACATTCCTTCCATCCTTATAAAGTTCATCTCGTCCAGAATTTGCACGGGGATGACACAGATCGTCGACAAGAATTTTGCGAGTGGTTTCTGAACTATGGCAATCCATCCATATCCTACCGTGATGAAGACATGTTTTACCTCAGAAAACACGTCAATCGACACACTTGTCGTTATTGGTAGAACAATAATCCTCAATGGATGGAAGATAGTAACATATAAAATGATCGTAGGTTCATGGGCTGGAATACGAGAAGAGCAGTTGATTATCGTGAAAGAAGTACGGACCAATGTCACAAATGAAAGATATCTCCATATTCTGCAGATCTTCTTAATTGATTTGCTCGATGATGTGTCTTTAGCAAAGAGACGCAACGTGTTTTTTTTTCAACAGGCCCTCCTCCACATTTCGCAGTGATTATGAGAGACTTTCTCAATAAGCTCGACGAGATCCTGTTGGATGCCCTCCCCTCCCTCCCAGATCACCGGACCTTATACCTTTAGATTTCTTCCTGTGGGCCATTTAAAGTCTGTAGTATATCAAATGTGCCCAAGAAGTATTCAACAATTCTTTCAATCAGAAAGACAGAATACGTTTGGAATGCAGAAACATTACGCAAGAAACGCTCCAACATTATCAGGAATCATAACACTACATAATTGCAAAATGTTTACAAGTTACTGGAGAACAGTTTGAGCACATCATCTAACTTATAAATACCTTTTATTTATGTAAAGTACATGTATTGTGTTATACACCATCCTTTACTTGCTATACCCCTAAATCCCTATGGTGGGCGACTTTTGCCTCATCAGTGTTGCGTATTCTTCGTAGACATTCCTTCCATTCTTATAAAGTTCATATCGTCCAAGATTTGCACGGGCATCTACATTGAAGCTTATTATAAACGTCAAAACTAAATATACACTCTTAAGTAGCTACGAATGTCACTCATACAGACGAAGATGGACTCGAATTGGCTTCTTCCCAGTTTTCACCAAATTACCAAAATACGGAACAAAGAGCCCTCGTTTTTCACAATTGACCAATTCCAAGTTTAATCTACGAATAACAACAAAGAACAGAAACGATGATAATGATGATGATGATGACTTTCAGTAAAGGAAACACGGAAAGAAATAAAGAGAAGGAAGCACTAAGAAAATCCTTTCAAAGATTTCTATAAGATATGTTTTGCAAATGCTTTCCATTAGCGTATTAACCATCGATCCGTAGATCGAGAACTTGTAAAAATTCCTTCAACATGACTTTCGAATATCTACTCACCGAAATTGCTGTTCGTAAAATCAAATAAAAAAAAATTCAACATAATAGCTTTTGAGAAATTCAAAATTCATGAAATATATCAATTGCTAACGAAAGTGCAGTTTTACACGATTAAGGCCTTCCCATTTTATATGAGATTGTCTCGTAGTAACTTATTCTTCAAAAATACTTACTAAATTTTTAGCACCTACTCCGAAGAAATTTAAAAGGTAAGTTTCTTCGGAGTTAAATTAAGTTGTTCCAAAAATAAAATCGTACAAAATTTAAGGAAATCAACTGTCACTTTATCGAGGGATTTTTAGGGGTCATTCTTTGAGAGATGGAAGGGCAAAATAATTGTGCCTAATTTCTTAATGTAAAAAAGAAACAAAAAAAAATCGTCGTGCTTTATAATTTTTTATCGGATATAAACTGAGAAAACGTATAAATTGAAAGCATTTGGTAAATGTGTGAAAATTGTGATTATTGAAACTAATAGCAAATAACAATGTAAAAGCTACGTAATATGAATAAATATTATTATGCACATGTACTTCTTATGTAAACATTTTTTTTTAAAGAAAATACGGATGTAATAATAAAAGCGTGTGCTCTCAAACATCTGAAGTTTTTCATATGTGCCTCTTACACTGTAATAAGATATTTCATCCTGGAGATTTATATTCATTTTTATTTATCGAACATATCCGATTGATTATGTAGTAATATATAGTAACACCACTGTCCTACTTTCAACAGCCTACAAGAGAATCTCTTCAGTAATTTATAAGAAAAAAGAAGAAGACAAACACCTTTGCCAGTCAATAAAAGCTCAAGTTTCCTTGAGACGTGATAGAGCATTGTTCTTTTAACTTCACTCGAACAATGGGTCTACTGCAATTCGATTTGTAGCGCTTTCTTTCTTTCTTTGGGGCTTAATGCAATCACTACCTGTACTGAAAAAAGAAATGATGGGTTACGGTAGAAAGTCATGTGTTATCACTCCGTGCTTAAATGTCAGTGGATGTTTTCGTCTGAGAACGGGGTGCTGGAAAAGCTGGCCCTTATTGGCAACTAATTTCATGTTTATGTTTAGGATGCGAAATACGAAATCTAAATTTAAAAACACTGTCTAGAACTGAAATGACAGCGAAGATGAAACTCTTAATGCCACTGTATCTAGGAATTCAGATGGAAGGCGAACTGAATGTACTGGATAAAATAAAAGGCTTTAATAATTAATAATAATCACTCTTCAAACTACCTTACCAGGCCAATAAAGTCTGTAATTAAGTAATCGATCACATTTGCCTGGTTTCAAAACAGTCTTGAATAAGTACCAATATATTCCAAAATTCTCTAACCATCAAAACGTAAGAAATATGAAGTGGAAATCATAATTTGCAGATCTAACAAATAGAAGGATTACATAAAAAAAATCATATATATATATGACTCTAGATCTCTACATATCCAATGCAGAGATCTATAAGCGATCTTGATACTTCAAAAGTTGGTCTCATAGCGTAGATCTTCCCTATTTACTTATTTAAAAACATAAAACTTATCTTAAAATATAGTGCATGTACCTATCTATTTATCTATTTATATAAGTATCCATATAATACACACGCTCTCCACTTACCCACATAATACACACGTATATTCACACTTACATAAACCGATATAACTCTTCCCTAACTCGGCACTATCTACAATTTTCCTTTAAGCTAGAAAGCTGAAATTTGGCATAGATGTTGATTGTACATCACTAATAAAACCCTCTCAAAGTTAAATGGAAATAATCAAAGAGTATTTTAACGATTTCTGCTTGTACCTTACATTCTAAAACAATATCTCTTTAGTGTTAGAATTGTGTGAGAGATGAATAAAAAAAATAAAACTTTCTTTTCTGTAGAGTACGTCGTCAACTTCCCTAATGCCATCTGCGATAGTTTATTCAGTGAAAATATGTTACTCTTCTTCGCTTCACATTAGAATTTTCAGTGATACAATGATAAAGGAAATAAGAAAATCAAACTTACGATCTTACGAGACTTTTTTCTTTAAATGGCAAACAGGTTTCTATTTCTTACAGACCGTCTCATATTTCTCTGAAAATTCCCTTCTATTAGAAATCTGAGAGATATTTTTGCGAATTGAACCATAATCTATGGATAATTGTTTTATAAAGTTTAACAATCAAATTCCTCGGCTAAGTTTTAAAAAAACAAACAAGCAACCAAAAAAAAAAAACAAACAGGGAGGGGATGGTTTCCTGCCCTGTTGCCCGAATTTCTTTCCATTTCTGATTAACAACATTTATCTCAATAAAACAAACAAAAGGCTTGTAATTTATGTAATCTCGCAGCAAATAAGATTGTCAAGACTCGGCCTCCGTAAATTCAGCGAAAGGAATCCTATCCACTGTCTAAACTAGAACAGATGAAAATTAATGAATCAACCTTTTACGGCTAACGTTTACTTCGCGATTCTTCCTAAATAAACACGAAAGCCATTGAAGCCGACAGCTACAAAATATTACGAAGCTCTTCATTTATAAGATCAACGCCATCTGGCGGCCGTAAAACCCTTTCGGGTCCAATTCCGATACGTATATATCTTCTTCGCCTCTCCCTCTTTTCGGGGAAAAGGAGATAAAGCTACAGAACAAAACCTCTGAAATACGGTATTTGTGTTAGTGTCACCCCAAAAGGTCCACTGTGTCTCCGAAGAAGGTAAATCGTGATAATAACAAAACTCGTCGAAACCCGGTGGTGACGAAATGGCGATTATTACGACAGGACAAAAAAAAAAAAAAAATCATATAATAACACGGACGCGGAAACTCGTAACTGCTATGATGGCCTAACTCGAAAATTACGACAACAATTTCAGTTATTGTGAAACCGAAATAAATAAAAATAATAATAAAAAATAAAAATGGCTGGCTTCAGTCCAAACGTAGCGACTAACAAAACTTCGCTCTTATTTTTCAATAGTAATTTCCCGTTTTACATTTTTCTGTTTTGAGAATTTTTTTTAAGTCAGTCATTTAATGATTTCGTTAGGCCTAACTGATGGAGCAAAACTTAGGTGAGCTTGTGTTGCTCACCAAATGACGCCAATAAACATTTGTATCACTATCAAGTGAAACTTTTACAGGCTTCTATAGACAACGAAAAGCCGTACGTTCCGCCTTTGTCTGTCCATCGGCGTCGTTTTTAATTCAGGAACTATAGCGCAAGAGACAGAAAATTCGGTGGGAAGACAGACCTTGTCTAAAGATTCTAGAAGTATAAAGCTGTTTCTGGCCTTAAGGGTTTTTTCCAGATTAAAAAGGCGTCTAGTGTAACAAAAAACTGATGTAAATCTGCATTGCCTGCGGAAATATTAAAAATCCAAAAAAGCATTTTATAAGATCTCAAATGTTGGTTTAGTTCCAAATACCAAGACCTTTGTGATAGTGAGTCAAAAGAGGAAATAATTGTAGACTATTTTATCGAAAAACATACATGGGATATATGATCAAGGATATATGATAAGAAATAGTTTAGATTATACCAATGGAAAGAAACAAACATGCAAGAAAGAGACAAACAAGTCAGCATCCAAGTCCAAGTTCAGTCGTGTCAGACCTCCATCTTAACCATTCTGCTAGCCTCAAAAACCGAGCTCCAAAATGCTGACTCCCGTTAATTTCACTTCTGTCGTGAATCAAATGGAGTCCAGGAAGTTCGCAATTTGAACCAATGTTCGCAATGTAAATAGGACATTGTGTTCTTTCCTTAAGAAGATCAAATTAAAACGCAGATTCCGCTACAATGAATTCCGCTTGAAAATATATGTAATAAACTTAACACTGGGTACAAGTTCACGTTTATTAATTTTAAAAATTATTAAAAACATTGCGGAACAACATACGTTCTGAAACAAGTTAGTTTGTTACTCTTACTGTTACGCTTGCTCAGTGTTATCCATAAGCAGAGCTTTTATTCGTCCAACCAACATCCGTATGTTTACAAGCGGTTATGGAGGGAGGTGAAAACGAAGACGTAGCACAACGCAACCGACGCAGTTCTGAGAAACCTACTAATCAATTACTTGCGCTTCACATAGCGTAGCAACACAAGCTTAATTTGAACTAGAATATCGCATAAATAAACCTCAATATCTTCCAGATGTCGGCATTAGGCCGATTTATAATGAGCCATGTTCAACGAATCAGATAAACCCAAGAATTTTTAACCGCCACTAAATTCATTCATTGTGCTAGACTTTATCTGCTCAATGAAAATTGCCTACACTTTCCGCAATGACATATCGCTGAAATATACTAATTGAAAATCTCAAAACGAAGAAAAAAAAGAAGCAAAGTTTTAATTAACCCTTTCAGTCGAGAAATTTATGGCGATGGGAAACAGTTTCGCCCATTTCGAGAACCCAAATTATTAAATGGGGTCGTAATTAAATTAGATCGTCGAATCAAGAGAAAAAGATTCATGCGATATGCAAAGGCTCTGCTTGTCCGCAATTATAAGTTCGAAAATTATTTTTGTCAGTGTCAGTTTAACTTGAAAAATAAATCGATCGCCACTTTTCCGGTTTAGATGGCACATCATGGCAGAGGGATGTCACAAATATGGAACAGTAATTTGTAATTTATTACGTTAGTAAAACTGTAGACAAAACAATGTTAATTGAAGCCGAGTTGAATAAATTAAAAAAAAAAAAGAAAGAGATAAACGATCTTTAAAATACATTTAGTTTAGAAAATTGTCGATCGTTATTTATATATAAAAAAAAATGGGATTCTAATACGGAATAGGCTATTTGTAACAATCATAAAACGAGAATTTCAAATACTCGTAGAATTAAATGCTGAAATAATGATTTTGTTAAATTACTACACAATTATATGGAAATCCTCAGGAAAAAAAATTAATGTCTTAAAATAAATGGTAATTAAAAAAATACACAAATCTGTGCCTGAATATTATTGATTTCAATTATTTTGATTTTGGATAAATGATAAATCTCAATGCATATAACAGAATTCCATATACCCGTGGTATTCCTTATTATAAGTCAACGCAGTTTGTAGGAATCGTGATAATAATAGATAATGCGTTATTTCTTCAAGCTCTTAAAATCGTAGCAGTACTAAATTCAAAATATGGTCAAAACTGTTTTACAATTGACAGGCATAAACATACATTAGTGTTCTAAAATTTATTTCTCGAAAACTGTCAAATAAAGCTTCTCGCATGACCTGAATGCTAATATTTTATCCAGTAAGATAGGATTTTACAAGTTCGAGTTGAGACTGAGTCAGATAACCACGATGTTCCATTTTGGTGCCTCTGTCCATATTTGAAACTTATCCTTTTCTTTTATGTCTTAGTTGCAAATTCGTCTTAAACTTTGATAGGCCTACGTATTAACATAATCGTGCTTTAAAAATAGAAGTTATTTTAAAACAAATAGATTTCGAAATCGCAGTTTTTCAGAAGTGCGCATGTGCAGAAGGAGAATTCAAAAAAGAAAAAGTGGAAGAATGGGATTTTTGTCTTGGCTGAAGATCGTTACAACATTAGTGTGGGGATTTAGCGGAATTGTCACAATTGCCGCGGCACTGCATTATTTAGCGGGGGAGGGATTTAACATACAGACTTACACAGTTAAAGATCTCTGAAACGATTGCTTTGTTAGTCGTCGGATGCCTCAGACAATTCCACAGTGATATGGTTTTCTCCTTTCTTGTGGAAGAGCATTCCGTTTATATGATTTTTTTTAAAAAAAGAAGAAATAGTTCGGTATTTTCAAACGAAATCTTTGCTTCTGTTATTAAGAATAGCAAACGGTAAACAGGATTTAACGAGGAAAACGCTCTTACTAATAGGGATTACTACACGGATTGGGATGCGCGACATTTATTTGAATCAGAGTCTGGTTTTGCTTGAATAGACTTGGCTGTATTGAAGTAAATGAACCTAAACTGTCGTAAATTACGGCAAATCACTGCACTGAAAACGTAATCACTAGTAAATCAGTGGTTCCCAACCTTTTTTTCTTTTGATTCGCGAACATCTTTCCACATTATATTTTTATCGAGCCTTACTTCTACACAGGATCCAGTCTCTTACAGTGTTTCTGTATCACATTTTGGACACTTGGTGCGAAATGAGTTTGAGATCACTAATATACTGGTCCAGCTCTCCTCTTTCAAGAGCGCTGAGACTCAAGAAAGAAACAGAAAAAAACAAGAAGAAATAAAAGCGCAGATGTATTACAGGAGCGGAAAATATCGTCAGAATTCGCAGGAACTGAGCCGAGGACGAAAACTGAAAAAGAAAGGAGGGGGAGGGAGGCTATGAACACGGGGGGAAGGTCACAGGGTTAGCGAACGGTAATGATGCTCCTGTTACCCCACGGGAAATCCTCGACCCGTCACTGTCTCCTTGCCTTGATTACATTCACAGTTCTCATTTCCCTAACTTAAGCCTATTTCTTCAAGACGTTACTTGGAATCCAGATCTCGTACACAAGACACTCAGCGGCAGAAATTACACCACCGGCACTGAATGCACGAAGGAGCAAGCACTAAAAGGACTTACCGATATTCCTAGCGAAAATTTAGAGAACTGATTATAGCGGCTTAAAGTTGGCAGTGATTTGACTTAGTAATAACAAATTTAAACGACTTTTTTACACAAAGGTTGAATGAAGTGCATTTTTACACTTTAACATGTTTCTTTTCTAATTTTTAATATTCGGGGATTCCAATCAAATCCAAAGAAAAATCCATCCATTAGCAACTGCTATTTTTTAAAAAAAAGTAGAACAACCCTTAATTTTTACCTGATTTCTTTGGGCATAGGCAATTTTAATGAACCTACTAAATAACTAAGTTTCATCATTAGAGGATCCAGTCAGAACGGCGCTAGAATTCCAAATGAAGACTTTAACAACAACAACAGTATTATCAACAACAACAGTATTATCAAAGGCGCCATTTAATCATCATGAATTTAATCTATCGTAAAAGTACCTAAAAAATTAATGTATCAATCCTATATGTAAAATGGATTCACGCTGAATATTTCACATAAAAGTTAAAATTTAAAGTTGATTTCCTTTTAATAATGTCATGTAATTGCAATGGCGTGCCAGCAACTCGTCACTGATTTTGACGTCATTCCGGTCTAATAATAATAACGGAATAATGATAGAAATCCAAAAACTAAAATTCGAATTACAAAAGGGATTTTAATAAAAATCTCAAACTACGAATTCAAGCTACATGGGTTTTTTTTTTTGTTTTTGTTTTTTTTGTTTTTTCCGCAAAAAAAAAACAAAACAAAACCAAAGCATACTTAAACTTAATTTCTGAAATTACTACTTTTATTTTAAGTGTTGTATATTGTTGATCATTCGTTTAAGCTTCTTTTTATTTTATCTTCCAGTTATTGTGACAGACAAACCTAGGGATTTTACGCTATTTCTTTACTGAAAATCTGATTAAAAAAAAAAAGGAAGTTCGAAAGAACAATTTCCTTAAAATATTATTTTTATTTTTATAATACTTTTTTAAAAATTATATTCTTCTTTATTAAGTTACATTTCTATTTATCCAATCGTAAAAACGACAAAAAAAAAAAAAAAGCTGACATTTTTATTCCAATTATAATATCTACTGAATTAAAACGTTTCTAAAATAAAAATCCCTATAATCTTCATTTGGTGAAAGCAAATACAACGAACATACTTTCCCCAAATTTCATAAATAAACTAGAAACAAATTCGATTTTATTCTTTAATAAATCATCTTTTGCAAGTATTTTTTATTACATCGATAATATTTTTTTTTTCAACTTGCTAAAAATTTGTAATTGGTAATTTAAAACAACATTAGAAAATCTAAAAATGTAGAAAAAACAGAAATAGAATAAATGACCTCTTGACAGGATAGTAATTTCAAGCACAGCATCAACACTCACCCACGCAACACTGCTTCGTAAACAAAAGCAGCAGGCTTTGTTTTGCCGCTGGAAAGGTTAGTGGTCGTGCGACTAAAAGGTCAGCACTTGCCAACTAATATTTGTCAAATAACATTTTTCTGGTCTTTGTTTTTTTATTCCAAATATTAGCATTTTAGTTTTTAAATACGTTTGAAGTTTATTTCTTTTCTTTTTTTTAAATGACATTCTTGTAAGATAAAGTTGTCGATACAGAAACTCTCATTTATACTGTTTTATATTTTCGTTAGTAATTTCGATTTTTATTTTATTTTATTTTATTTTATTTATTTATTCTTTTTTTTTTTTTTAAACTTAAGCTTGTTTATATTTGCTATTATATTTTTTTTACGTGGGCCTAGTGGATCGAATGGTAAAAGTAACAGCCGGTTTGTCCACCTGATATAACCTTCGACGAAGATTGGGATTTTTTTTTTTCATGGCTTGTTACTCCTTAAGACAACCTAAGGCTCGCCCATTCTTCGGATATGATATTTCCCAGTAGTACATCGGACAGCCTTTGGGCCTTAACTACGTCCCGTTAGCACAGAACCTTCCCGCAGTCAACAAAGGATTATTTATTCCTTCCTGTTTAAAGAGGTCCTGTAACCTAATCTAAGGATATCTCCATATTTAACGATTCCAATTTTTTCTCAAAATCTAGAAAATACTGCATTTATTTTCAGAATAAAATGTATTCCTGAAAAAATATAAATATATTCAGGACGATAGTATTTCAAAAAAAATCAATCTCCACAATCTTTAAGGATCAAATTACAAAAAATAAATCATTTTCCGCTTGTTCCCTTCTGTGAAAATCAAATATTACATCAAAAATCTCGATCCGAACGCTCAAAAGAGTGATGAATTAGTTGTCTACGCGAGGGAAATTCTCTGCCCGTCTCAGAACGCCAAGCCAATTGACTAACAACGCATGAAAGGCATTGGCCGCCATTATTACCCAGTCCATTTTGGATGCAATTATTCGAAATGTGTTGGAAAACCGAAAAAATAAAAAAGGAACGATGAAATATGTCTGCGGGCCAACCATGTGCACACAACGCAAAACTCTCTCACGTCCATTACTATTTATACGAATGGTTCTCGTGAGCGAAGTAATAATTCCTTTTATGAGATGGCTAGCAAAAAGAAAAAAGCATTACAAAGGCGTAAAACTGGGTTGAATATTTTTTTTAACTCTGAACTACAATAAAATCACTAAAAAAAGAAATCTTGGGAAATGTCTAACATAAGGGATATTCAAATTTGCTTTCCTTTTTCAAAAATCACCAGCATAAAATTATCAGGAATATTGACGTCTTAAAGAGATGCCAACACTAAGCTTATTCGTCTGGACAACCGGGAAATATTTAAAATATAATTCGTAATTAATTATCAGTAATGATAGTTGTAATAATAAAAAGTGTAAATCGTTTTTTGAAGAATAAAAAAAAAAAAATAGCCTCCAAACGTTGTGATTAAACAATATAAGCGAATACTTCAAAATTTGCTGTATATCAATGTATTGTTATTTGATTTACTTTAAGGTTACGAGTCTTAATAAATAAAAATAAATGTTTCTTTGTTTGTTTGTCACATATGCGTTCCTATACCATTCTTAAGATTGCGAAGAAACTTTGGTAGGTGAGTTGTTGCACGCCCGCGAAGGTTTCTGAATAAGTAGAACCATTTGACAATATCGGGTGCGCGAGTCGTTTCAATAAATGAGTGTATTTCCGGTTTCACGTTTGCAGTTTCCGGTGCGAAATCGCATTTGCAATGACCATCAACAAAGCACAGGGATAATCGCTACAACTGTAAGCACTAAATTTGGAAAATCATGCATTCACAGATGGGCAGCTATAGGTGGCCTGCTCACGCGTCAGAAAACCTTCTGATTTATTGGTGTATGCACCAGACGGAAAAACAACAAATATTGAGTATCCAAAAGCACGTCAATAAAACAGAATTAAAACACAAACTCTTTCTTTCTTTGAGTGGCATTGCAACGCATGCCGGGAACAGCTAATGGTAAATAAAAAGGATTCTCAAACGAATTTGTAATCATCAAATCTAACCAGAACTGGACAATGAGCAAACTCTTTAAGCAGAATTTTGAAAGAAAAAAAAAAACAATAACAAAAAAATATTGGAATACAAAATTTTTCATTCACGCTATTGAGTTTTAAAAAACGGGAATCCTGGGACAGCTGTTTCGTCCTTATTAGGACTATCAGCCAGATTGATCACACATTGGTGATCAACTAAGAAGAACGAAACAGTTATCCAAGATTCCAATTCATTAAACTCAAGGTGTTTCTCAATGGAAACTTTCCTATGCATAATTTCATTTACATCGATGCGTTATTGATCGAGTTGTCGTGTACCGTGGTTTAATAATTAATAAATTAAATTAATAATTTAATTTTAACCTATTCATGACAAAAGATAACACTTCGCAAAAAAATATGTAAATATATAGGTAGTTCGCTCAGAGGAAAAAAGGAGCACAATAAGCATGGCATTTTAAATTGAGAATGATCAGAAACAAACCACACTTACCATCGGAATTAGCTCATGAATCGAATAGCAAGAATTCTGTAACATTAATGCTTCATGTAAGCTACTCGATAGTAGCTATGATAAACATGTAGTTTTGTTTAACTGGTCTCCAAAGATCGTAAAATTACTGTACTTATTTTTTTACAGTAAGTCGTTTCCCATATAACATATAGCGCAATTTTGTATTAGTTTTGGCCTTTGTTCATACTTACGAAGTCAATATAGCTTGTGCAATGTTTTCATGAATTTAATATGAAAAACAAGATTCACTAAAATTTCACTGAGAAATTGTGCTGTTGTTTAAAAAGCACAAAGCATTAAACGTACGAACTAAGAGATGGATATTCATAGGATTTGATATCTCTGACCATATCTAAATCACCGAATACTAAAAAGAAGCATTTTATAACCTAATATACATAGCTAATATATTTTAATACTGTATTTAATTAAGCTATTTCAACTTACAAGATCATTAAAAATGTCAAAACTAATCTAGCAAAATAAAAGACGATTTCTCCGTTAGATATTTTAAACATTTACACTTAAAGAGTTAACTGATAAAATCCAGCTAAAAATAGAATAGCGAGCAAAACGAGCAACGGTAGCCGATTTTTAACACTCAGTCGTTATCAGAATGCTTTTAAACTTTATTCAAATTTTGAATAGCTATAATATAACGATTGTAAAACTTACAAATATAAATATATATGTAAAAAAAAAATGAAACTAGCTACGAGTTTCGAACGATTTTAAATTCATGGCGAAACACTAGCCCATTTCCTTGTTGCAATTTTTTTACCGTTCCAATGGAAAAAAAAAAAAAAACCTAAAAGCATTGTGATCAGTGAAATGTATAAAATCGCTCTGGTCTCAGCTGAATATTAACTAGTATTGGAGAGATGGGAAATGCGTCCGCCATTTTGTTTCTTTTTTTTTGGTCGTTCCCAAAGGCCTTAAAGAAAAGAAGAGCTAGAGAAGGTAGGCGGGGGGGAACGGTTCCTGCACGCGGAAGCGTCACCTGGACAGAGGCAATGCTGCTACTCCTGTTCGAGTTTATGAACCCAGGTTAAATTAGCAACCAGTCGAGTTGAGCAACTGACCCAAACGGTATCTGATGGGAATGGCGTCGACTGGATCCGTAGAAAAACAATGAAAACAACAGCAAAAGGAAAAAAAAAAGAGTTAGTTTTAACAAATCAATTTAAAATTTCAGCAGATTTAAAGCTGAAACGAAATAAATATTTAAAAAAGTTCGTTTGTTTTCCTTCCTTTTAAACTTTACTATTCTTGAAGTAAATACTTCGTAGTGAAAAAACATATTTAATCATCATCTTCTTCTTCAACCATTTTCGATCCATTGAAGGATGCGGTTATCTCCAAATTGTTGTTCTGTTTTTCCTATTTTGGAAAAGCAGTCAAACGAAATCAACCTAAGTTTTTTTACCTACATGCCAAGTTGATACGAGAAAAGCGAATGTTTTCTTGGCCTCTTCTGATTCCTAAGAATTCAGAATAGATCTATTTTCGTTTCTTCTTGCTACATGTTTCACCAATTTCAGTTATTTTGCTTCTTCACTTAAACGTAGTTTTCGTCATGAAATTAGCACTGTTATGTTTTTTATCCAAAGAACAAAATTAAACAATCTAAAGTACAATTAATTGGAAAATCATGAAACACCGCTTGTTGTTTTCAGTCACACAATGAACTTAACAGGTAGTTAGTTCTTCAAGTTAAAGAAAGAACTTAAAAACCTATTTTTTTTTAGAATGTTGTTTTTAATTTTCTAAATTTTTCTTTTAAATCGTAAAATCGACAAAAACGAAAAGCGTACGTAGTATATATATATTCCAGTTCTAATAACTACGGAATAAAAACATTACAAACTTTCTATTTTCTGAAGAAAAAAAATTAAATCCTCATTCTTTCGTTAAATCGGATTAATTTGATTCATATCAAAGCACGTGCAGTGGATTCAGGATTTACTATTCACTATTGAAGGCAACGAGATATTAATAGAAATAAAATAGAAATCCATTGTTAGAAACCAATTCTGTTTTAAGGGAATTTTTGGTTGCCTTCTGAAGCTCATTTCTCGACAAGAATCCATCTAAAAAGATTTCAAATAAAAAAAGTTAGATCATCCCTCGTCCTCAAATCGGCATACCAAGTTTCAAGAAGATCCATACAGCGGTTCAAAAGTATTTAGGGAACGCACGCAGGACTAATTGATTTTGATTACTCTCTTTTTCTTATTGGAAAATTGGCTAATTTATATTACTAAAATCTTTTATTTCTCTGTCTGTCTGTCCGGCACAATTTCTTGTGAGAATGGAAAATATAAATAATTTTTACAATGAAACGTCCAAGACGGGAATCGAACCTGCAACCTTCTGATCCGAAATCAGACGTCTTATCCATTAGGCCACGGGATCTATAACACAATTATATTGCTTTTTTTCCCTTACCCCCATCAATAATGAATGTATTCAAACTTTTTTTTTTAATCTCAAGATTGTTTATTTATTTTCGATCCGTTTGTTTATTTGTAATTTGAAAATAATAATTAGAACTATAATTGCCGAAACGTTGCAATATTTTAAATATAACATTCTTACTTAACAAAATTTCTGTGATATATAAAAACAAGCACGCGTACACGGGGGGCCTAGTAACGAAATAAAAATATTTTCAATGCTTGGTGACATTGCAATAATTTTAATTTAACCATGATTGTAATTGATTTAAAATTTCTTTTAAGGCCATTCAACAGTCATTTTAAGATATATTGAATTCAATATTAATAATAATAAGGAAAACCCAATTGATTGGACACTGGGATCCTGCTTGAGCAGGTAGGAGGGCATAGTAAATGACTCGTACTATTAGAAATCGATCCATCTTTTTTCTTTCTTTCTTTGGTGGTCGAGCGCGTTTTAGGCGGGTGATTCACTTAAGACCCCTCCACCCCTTACCCCTGCCCCCTCGATTTGTTCTTCCTCTTCCATTTCGCACCGAAAAATAAACGGGTTTGAACGTAAATGACAAAACCCGGAACCCGAACGGAAAAGCACCTGAATCCAACGATATTGATTGATTTTTTTTTTTTTTTTTCTTTATTGGAATTTCGATTTCGTATTCTGATTCCTGCTACGATATTCCGATTGCAACAGACGACAACCAACGAGTTTCAAACTTCTCGAGTCATCAGTGATTTTCTTTTGCCTCAGCTATTTTTATCGAGTTTTGATTCCGTCCACTGAACTGCTGCTTGAATTTCGTCAGCTTTTACGGCAGATGGCGCTCCGTGATTTACGTACAGGTTAAGGCAAGGTGTCAAGCAGATCTATCTCATGGTTAAATCTCTTTGGAGTCTCCAAGGAGTGTAGGGATGAGAGAATGAAGGAGTACCAAGGAGAAAGAGGGCAAGAAATAGGACGTTTATCACACTCACACTCAAGAAAACCAGCAATTAGCACAAATTACAGTAATTACGGCAATTTTTAATGGGTTTCATTACATGGTCAATGAAGGGTTTTTGATATGAAAGATGTTAGCATTCATCCTGTTTAATTGCATTATTTTTTGTTCCAAAATAAATCAACCTCCTCTCGAATGGTTGGAGAGGTCTTCTCTTAATCTCCACAATATGTATTAATCACGAATCTCCCTCAAATAACGTCTACAGTTTAGAATATTCCTGTATAGAATAATGAAGAGCATATTTGGAAGCAAACGCAACCGAACTGAACAGATAAACTATAAATTCCGCTATTTTCTATCAGAGATTTCACTTTTTTCAATGATTTGTTGTGACATTTTTTTTTTTCTGAGTCTATTTGGAGCTTCTGCATTACGCAGAAAAAATTATTTTCGAGATAGAATCGAAATTTATAAAAGCGACTGATGAATATATTTGATATTTTTCATTCCGTTTTTCAGTGTTTGTTTCATTCACAAGAACTGTGATAAGAAAGAGTGAATCCTCAAGGAAGTCCGATATTCAGTAAATTCAATTTATCTGTAAAGGTTGTAATGATTCAAAGATAGTTGTTCAGAGGCTATAAAACTTAACAAAAAAAAAAACAACAACAAACAAAAAAACAAAAAAATACACAATATAATTTAATCCTGATGCGGGGTCAAAAATAACTGTGCTATAATTGAAAATTTTGGGTTAATACAAAAAGAGCGTGCATTAAAAAGAAATACGTATACTGTATATACAGTAAAACCTCGTTAAGTCGTCACTCAAGGGACCAAACATTTTTGACGACTTAAGCGGAGTGACAACTTAGGCGGAGTGGGAATTTTTGAAAAAAAAAACAAAAAACATTGAAATACAGTATTTTCATGAATTGCTGTAGGATTCGGTGAGGAAAACAAGATTTTTAAGAAATCAATATATGCAAATGAATGAGTGGAAAATAAAAAAACACTTTTTATAGTTACCACATTTTAATCGTTTTAAAAGAAAGGCAATGTCTGTCTTTGAAACGTTCCAGCCAACCACTGCTGCCGCCGAAATCTTCAATAAATTCAACTCCTTAGCCATTTCCATGGCTTTTTCTTTGAGAATCACGGCAGAAATCGGCACATTTTGCGATCTGGCATGTTTTGGCCATCGAACTAAAACCTCCTCGATCTCGTCAAACTTCGATTTCCTCATTATCTTTCGTTTGTCTTTGCAGTCAGTTTCTTCAATTATTTGTTTCGATGAAAGAATATCGTTTAATGTAGTCCTGGGAATATGGTTTTCTTTGGCAAAAGCTGTTTTTAAAACATTTGATTTTTCAAAAAGTGCAATTAAGTCTTTTTTTTTTTTTTTTCTTTACAGAAAACGAGGTGAGTTTTCGTTTCCCTGGCATGTTAAAAACGTAATCGAACCATGAAATTGCAAGAGAAAAAAATAGCCTTTGTAGCGAGGCTTACTCGCTATAAAAGAAGTCAGACTCAGGAGCGGTCAAGAAAAACGTCTGCACTCGACAGAGACGCAGGGAGAAGTGTGCTTTGAATGATTAGCAGCGAGATTCCAAGAACCCGAAGGGGTGGGAAAGGAATAAAGTGACACGCGTGGTCGAAAATTCCCCGTAAAGGCTTGGCTTTCTTAAAGTGAATGGGCGGGGCTGAAAAGACAACACGATGGCATGCAAAATGGAGAAGAAAGATGCTTTTGGCCATTTTTGAGGGCGACGAGTTATCCGGAGTAGAATTAAATTTGGTGACGGGTAAAAGAGGGTTATTTTACATTGTTGTGTAAGAGACCTTGTCGGGACCAAAGGAAAACGACGACTTAAACGGAGTGACGACTTATCCGGGTGACGACTTAACAAGGTTTTACTGTAGTGGGCTTATTGTTATTACAAAAAAAGAAAAGATTAAATATTTTTTTCCTGGTAACAATCAGAAAATAACAACGCATTCATTATGGAAAAACAAATGATGATTTCTTTTTCAAAGCATATTTGAAATTTATACTGTACAGTGAAGTGAAAAAATGTTTAGGAAGCACTCTTACCGAAGCACAGAAGCAAAATTAAAAAGAGCTTTAAAAACACATTTAACTGGTCGACTAAAGAACACGCGTTTTACGTAATTAAAGCAAAAAAAAAGGAGGGGGGTGTAAAATAAACTTGCAGAAGTTATAATACGTGGACTCATGTAATGGGAATCTAAGCACGCGTCTCGTTTTAAGGATATCCTCTTGCAAGGCTGTTTCATTCATTTTATGTGAGAAACGCCAAGCAGAAGCCCATCTGTCTCTCGTCTATCCCTTTTAAAATGCAATCCACAGCCTCCAACCTAAATGTCAATTCACCCTCAAAAAAAAGAGCAAGAGACAAGAAAAGGTATTAATCCCTACCTTCCTACGAGATCAACTCAAAACAGCCATAACAACTTCGCTTGCCAATAACATTTTAACTTCCATCCAAACATTGCATTCCTTTCATGTATAGCCCTGGGGGGTTTTAATCTACTTTTTTTGTAAGCAATTCATCGCTTTGTAATAAATTTTAAAAACTAAAAAAAAAATGGCGAAATGTCATTGAATTCCACCAAAAAAGTTGAATCCATCTGCAATTGCCGGAAAGAAATTAGTTCTAACTTAAAAGCTTGCAATGGAGATTTTCCCAAAATATAAATTTATACTTTTATGAAGAATGTTCGTGTCAACCTATTTTTTTCTTTTCTCTAATTAAATAATAAAATTTAAAACTTGCTTTCTGCTAAGAAAGAAAATAGGCTAATATAAACAAAAAAATAGATAGAAAATTTTAGAACGTTAGGAGTCGGAAAGATGCAACTAAGAGCAATGTCGTTTTCATTTTCAACAGTTAGGAAATTACGCAGAAATCGCCTTTAATCTCGTCCAGAACTTATCAGATACGTTTTCACTTCTGTCGAAATCCATCATGTAAATTAATTCGTTTTAATTTACTAAAAAAAACAAAATCTACTGAATTTGTATCTGTAAACACGCTATATGAAGCTTTAAGTTTAATTAATAATAAATAGTTTTTATAAAGTCTTACTTTTTTAGGTGAATTTTTACAGAATCTTAAATGCATTGCTTGCAGCATCAGTTTTTCATTATTTTTATTGTAAATAATGACAAATTTCTTCTATTGAATAAAAGCCATTATTGTTAGAAGAAGCCTCCCGCTCTGAGTGTCTTATATGCAGGGTAACACGACAAACAGAAAAGTCACAAGATCTTGGTTTCCTTCATGAAACAGACAAATTCGCCAGCTTGTTCGGGTGGTTATTTGAAGCAAAAAATGTGATATACTGAAACACCATGAGTCGAATCGCGTTTATTTCCGCGGTGTGGACTGAAATGCAGCTTGGCCGTAGTTATAGTGAGAACACATCACAATACTTGATGTGATCTAATGCGAGGACCATATCTCTGGAACGAAGCCGAAGCGACCTTTGGTGTATACTACATTTTTTGTTTAGAATTCTTTAGACTGATTTGATATATATCGTTTTATGTTTACTTACTTTGACTTTCAAACATATGATCATAATTTATTTAGTAAATTTTCGCTGTCTCAGAAACAGCTTCTTAAGACGGTACACATTTATTAAGATGTTCAGTTATGGAGTCTCGGAGTTGCAGGTACATTACTTTAACTTTTTTATTTAGATTTAATTAAAAAGTATTTCAAGTTATTCAATCTAAAAATCAGTATAATATTTCCCACGAAATCTTTCTGTTAAATGTAAAGTTCCAGCTTCCTTTACAGCAAGTACGTACACATCTTCGATCAGAACGATTCAATATTAATCCAATAGCAATAAACAA
The DNA here is from genome assembly GCA_023159025.1 of Thereuonema tuberculata. Taxonomy (NCBI): domain Eukaryota; kingdom Metazoa; phylum Arthropoda; class Chilopoda; order Scutigeromorpha; family Scutigeridae; genus Thereuonema; species Thereuonema tuberculata. The sequence goes on along the minus strand of JAFIDM010002131.1, from coordinate 84,430,013 downwards.
ATAACAGCAGGTAATAAACAAAATTCCTTGCAAAATATCCCATCAGGAAAACTTTCTTTGCTATTCTTTGTCCATTTCTCCCTATCATTATTTCTTTTTGCTACGTAGACATTTATTTAATAAAGAAAAGGAATGTTTCAAATCGTGCTCCAATTAAATGAAAAAAAAAATTTTTCTTATTAAATAACGAACGAAAATGTTTAGTAGGCTGACTATCGTACAAATTGCGTCTGTGGTTCTAGTACTTTGTAAATACTTAACATTGTGTTATAATCGGCGACATTTAATTTCCTGGTGGGTGGGAGCTGAAATATGGGGGGAAAGGCAGAAACGACTGCACCAACATTCTTTTCCCTGAGTCTATTTAATAAGCTACAGAATTATCAAACATTTATTTAATTTCAGTAGACAGCATTTCAAACGCGTAAAACAAATAAATTTAGAAACATTTTCAAAATAAACTAGGCCAGTCCCCTGTCTCCTCTGGTAAGTATGAGATAATTCAAGAAGAATCGATTCCAAGCGATTTAGGCAAAAAGTGATATTTTATTCCTTTTTGAATGAACTCATTATTTGATAGCGCGCGAACAAATACAATAAAAGTAGGATTGGATATTGGGGACAAGCAGTAGCCCAATGGTTAGCGTTCTTGACTGCGACGACGAAAAACAAAAAAGAAAGAAAATTTTATAAACTGACTTTCTCAGCAAGGGATACTAATAATTAACAATTGCGCCGGACAGACAGACAGAGAAATAAAGATTTTAGGAATATAGATTCAAATAACTATTTAGCGCCTAACCCTTACTTAATAAAAACTCAAGGGTTGTCTTTAACTTAAAAAAATAACTAATAGAGTATTTTTTTTTTTATTTAGCTTAATCGACTGAGAGATTTGGAAAATGCTATTAAATGGCTGTTAATCAAATAGTTAAACAATCATTTACATTTCAAAATCTTCATTTACATTTCATTAATTATCATTAAAAATTATAAATCCAAAATCCCTACAATATTGATTAATTATCGTTAGATAATGATAAGTAAATATTATGACAACCTTAGCCTACGCTATTAATTGTAATAGTTTCAACAAATTGAAAAACCCGTATTTCTTTGATGTATAAACAATTTCTCAAACTTAACGAGACTGAAACAAATAAAACTTTTTCAAAATTTTCTTAAAAAAAAACAAAAACAAACAAACAAAACAAACAAAAAACTTATTTGTTTTGTGGAGGATTTTTTTAACATGGATCCAATGCTATCTTTTTCGAGCTTTCAAAATGCACGCTGAGATTCACTGTTTGAACTGAAGTATTATTATTAGTAGCAGTGGCGCATCCACGAGAGAGCTAACGGGGCTAAAGCCCCGCAATCAAAAAATAAAAGTAAGAAAGAACGAGAAAAAAATCTTTCTGTAATCACTGACGTATCTGTGTCTTATTATTTTTAGAAAGTGATCTTTGACACAATTTATTTTTAAATAGGCTGAATGGACTTTTACAACATCCTTAGCCTTCCCCCAACCCTAATCCTGAATTCGCCACTGATTAGTAGCTAACTTTGCAATACGAAGATGAAGCTCAGTCTGTGACGTATCTCCTAACAGCTTCTGAACTGCTGGATTGATCTTCTTGAACATTCTAGAACTTTGGATGATCTAATTTTTATATTTGAAATTTTTCCCAGTGTGTCCTTTCCAGAAATTAGCGCAAGAAGGTGACGAAAATTCCCATTGTAAAGCAATGGAATATATGGTTGTTGTTTTTTTTATCCTAGGTCTCTTCATATCTTTGTTTGAATCTCCTTTAGCTAAACCATTCCGCAAAAGATTCTAATTAATCCGATAATTTAAGTAAATAATGCAAATTTATTTTTTTAATTTATTTTTTTTCCGAAAATAGGAAATTTGTACTGTTTGCATTCGGTAAATATTAGAATCGGAATAAATATTCGCTTTTCGTTTGGTTTGTTTTTTGTTTTTTTGTGTTTTTTCAAGAATTAAAAAAAAAAAAAAAAAAAAAAAAAAAAAAACCTAAGAAAAACTAGGTTTTGAAGAAGGTATGCTTTAAGTTCTTTCGAATTTTTTATGGATATATTTTTTTTTTCGTTGTTAGTTAATAGTTGACTATTTCAAACGCGTCTCGGTTTCTAATGTAAACGGAGTCTTAAAAATAAATAAATAATAAAAATTTTTTTAAAAAATGCTCACGACGAAAAATATATTCAAGATATTAGAAAACTCCATCTACGGATAAATTTCATTTTATTAATGGTGATATTTCGCGGAGAATACCATCTTCCCGCTTTTTCAAACCGTTCAATGAAATTTATCCGTAGATGGAGTTTTCTAATTTAATTTAATAGGAGTATAAGATAGAATATGAAGTATATTCAAGATATAATTGTGGAAACACTGTCGAGTTTATAGCTTGACTGTATGCTTATGGGTGCCAGGCCCCAAAATTTAACAATCACTGCCATACTTCGACTATAGTCAGTTCATTATATCTGAGGAGACACGTGATCACAGGAAGCCAATCATTACCATTTCCTTTTTTCACTAGAGTTATTGCTTGTTCGCTTCTGGAATGTCGTTGTAGGTGTGTCGATACTGTTACATCGACTTGAAAGAACAATAAACATTCCAAATGATTCCTCTAGATTGACTTTTTAAGGTTTTATTGGCACAAACGAACAAAGGTCTGTTTTCAGCAGCCGCCATGTTGAAAACAAGTAAACAGAACTACGAGGATTAACTAATGCTCAGTCGTTCACCATATATGGAGTTGTCACGTGCCTCCACACATGTAGTGAACGGACTATAATGTTGTTTTTTTTCTTAAAGAGAGAGAACAAAGAGCCATTCCACATTAAGATTAATGGAAACCCATTCTTTATGTTATCCTCCCTTCCTTTTTCTTCATATTCTTCTCCCTCCTACCCCAAATTTACTGAATTCCCAGAGGCATCAGTTAGTTAATAAGGCACCCCTCCTTATTCCTTCCTCAGCAAACAACAGCAACAAGCGACGAAGATCTAAATGATCACGGAATCCGGAAAAAAAAATGCAAATGGTTCGAGACCTGCTGCGTTAAATCTCTTATATAAATCACCTTCCAGAACCATCGCCCCCGATTACTGCGACCCCGTTTTAATAGCGAAGATCTAGTTTGTCCCAGTCCGATGCCAGAATGTGTTACATCCATTATTAGACAAAAGAACCTAAGAGAAATCTGGGCTGAAAAATCAATGAATTGGACGAAAACTTTCAATGTTTTACATGTCGTACATTTTCCCCCTCAATTTATCACTGAAAAGTTTTGATTGAAGGAGAATTCGATTCTCATCTTAACGTCTTCGCTTTGCTAAAGAGAAAGATAATCTATGAGCGAGAAAGAAAAAAAGAAATTACTTGTAGGGCAGAAAGTGAAAACCCGAACGACTGCGCATGCTCCCTACACAAAGGATTGTGAATAGTATTACTTTTCTTATATTAACGCTGTGATTTTCAAAAAATTTGCTCTCTACGGGATCTGTAAAAATAGAAAGAAAAACGTCAACCGCTACGGTTAACATAAAACTTACATAATCCGCACGTGTGTCAATAATAAAACTACAGTTTACCTTCTACAGAGAAGTAAACATGTTCTACAAACTGTAAAAATTTCTGTTGTTCAAACAACGAAAGGTTTACACACAGTAAAAAAAAATACCTTCACGAGCTGAGCTTTCTTTGGATACATAACAAAATCCTCGAGTTATTTGCTTCAACTGAGAAAGAGGAAATAAAGACTAAACAAGCTTCTGGATCTTCTATTTACATCTATATTTGCAATTATAAGTGTTTCAATACTGAATTATTAATATTTAAAAATTATTTTTAATAATGAAGGTATTTTTTTTTCCTTGCTTATTTCAAATGATATAAGTTACAAAACTCTAGAATCAAAACTACAAATCCAGGTTTGTAAATAATTTTAAGTCTTTATGATTAATTTCTTTAGGTTCTATATTTTCCTCTTTAATGTGTCGGAGACGCTGCTGTAAGCAGACACTGAAACTGTTTGCGTTGGTTTTTTTTTTTCCTTTTTCTGTACGATTTTTCGTTTTTCTTTCCGTACCTTCTGCTTTAAAGAAAAATAATAAACTATTGGTGTAGGCTGCTTTTGCAGAAGTACCTCCCCTTCCTTCCTCCCTCTCTCTGTGCCATTGGCGCCGTCTGTCATCGCAATGGACCGTGCTTGTTACATGTGACGGTCTGAGATCTTCAGGGCGCGCGGACACAGACGCCCAAGAAGTAAAGATAAAAGAAAGGAGGAGAAGAAAAAAAAGAAAATCACCTCCTTTTCTGGTGTCTGCATCTTGGAGAAAAGATGGACCATTACCACTCTCTCCTTCTATCAGATTTTTACCAGTTACTCGCATTAACCCCACAGCGCCTGTAGATCGCACTGTAAAATGTACACAATTAGAGAACATCCATCATTCTAGGTCAATTTTTGACACAATCTAACCCTCTCCCCTTCCTTCACCCGTATTTCGATTATCTCTCCCCACACCCAACCGCTTTATAAGAACCCTATTACATTCTCATGTTTCAACAACATACGATTTTCATTTAAATCATTGTAATAAATTCTTATATTGTAATAAAAAGTAGCCTATATAGATGTATTCAGTTAAAACATAGGCTACAAATGTATGGAAAACTCTGAAAAACCAAGCCCTGAGTGAAATACACATTTCTTTCAAAGATGCGGCTCATTGTTTTGTTGGGCTTCGTGAAGATTCAAAAATATAAGTTCATAATTTCCTGGCTCCTTATAAACTATACGCTCCACGTTTCAAAACAATTGTGATTTGTAAAATCTAGTAATATGTTACTGTGGTTTAGCTGTATTTCTTTGAGTCGTGATAAATCGTAAGATCTCCCCATCTTTTCTCGAGAAGTTCCTGGATGAGCTCTGAACCTAATTACCGAACCGCTTAAACTAGGTATTTATTTTAGTTAGAAATGCGTTATTTACATCAACCGGGAATCAGTTATTCTCATATAGGACGATTACAGTACAGGACATGCATCAATAAGTGAAAAAAAAATTAAAAAGGAATAAAAAGGGATTAAAAACGCCAAATAAAATCACTGAGCTACTTTTGGAATAGTTGACACCGGGAATCCAGGACAGTCTGTTTCAAGATAATACCTTTCTTAAGCTGGATTCACCCAGTGTCTGCAACTCAGTGCCATCAAAAAAAAAGTGATTTTTTTTTTTATTTAAGTACGTTTTTGGTTTACGTACTCGCTCTGGACGTTAATGAGAGATATGGCTGTACACAGGCGTTTGCTTGATTTTTTTTCCAAACTAATACGAGAAACTGTACCTTGTCCATAAATGTTCACATCAAGTTTCGTTCGCTGGTTCAAACAACGTAACTGGAGGGGGAACACAGAAACAGGGTTTCAAGAAGGTCCGTTTACTGGGTCAAAAGTTATTAGGAGGGACACACACAGACACACACACACACACAGTGATCTTTCTTCTCTTTTCTTTTCGAAAAGCAGTAAAGAAATTGAGATAATTCAACGATCCTGAAGTTTTTCTAGCTGACAATACAAACCAATCACACGGGGGCAGCATGCGGGACTTTAAATTTTATTTATTTATTTGTACATTCCGGCACCGAGTTCAACACCCAGTCGTCACAACTGACTTAAGTCAGAACAATTTACCTTTGTCTGACGTAACAAAGGCCGTGTTCTTATGTACATAATAATTAGTGAATTCTCGTCATAATCTCAAGAGGACACACGTTCCAAAAATACGGCAGCTTCTTCATTTCAAACATAACTATAAATAAAAGTCTGTTAGCTTTACTCATAACTCAAATAGCGCGTGCTTTTTTTTTTCCCCCTTTCATTTGCTTGTGTTTCTTCTTTAATGTATGGCTGAATGGAGTCTTCGTTGCATCCACAGAGAGCAATTAAATTACTTGAATGTGTAAACGTTATTAGAGAGAATGTCTTCCTTTCCGATACCAAGGTAATGACTGAGGCCTTAATGAGGCTGCGATGAACACAGTAGGGTGCAGGGGAAAACTATTTGTTACTGCATCAAATTCTCCAAACTGATTACGCCTTTCATAATTTGATTACACAATTTCAATCAATGTCCCGCACTTTGTTAAACTATTTCCCAGACAATGAAACATTCAAATGTTCCTCATCCCTTCAAAGCCACACGAAGTTCCACTTGCGGCCGTTTCTTTGGGATTTGTTTTGCCAATACCGCAAACGAATAATGAAAGGTTTCTATAATACGAGTGAGGCGTAACAGAGTCGCCCTTGTGACGATTTGTCCAAAACATTAATCATACACATTAGCCCATCTCTGAAGTAATGATTCTTAAGTAATGTTTCAGTTCTTAACCACCTCTTAAGTAATGTTTCAGTGGTTCTTTACCTTTTTTTGATCACAATCAGTCTATCTTACCACATAACAGGTGTCGCCTTTCAAAAATTCCGGCTGTGTCCTTTATCTACATTGAAGGATTCCCAATGCTGTTAAGATGTCACGTGACTGAATACATTTCTGAGTATAAGTTACCAGCAATCACATTTCGCTTTACAACAATTGCTTTGCAAACCTTTTTAATAATGCCCTCAGTACACTTACCGGTGAAAAGCCTTTTCTTGTCTAAAAATGAAGCCCGATAAATTAAAAGAATTCTGAACAGGTATTTTTCGTTCGCAACATTTTATACTACTGCCTGCTCAAGGAAAGTACGCAAATTCTTAAGTATTAGAACTATTTTCCCAGATAGATATTTGCGAAAAGGCAAACTTCTAATACATACAATTTAAGTGAGGTTGAGCCCAACGAACGTAATAACAAAAGAGAACTTGCATTTTAATTCAATCCGTGGCCCAACAGCTCGCTTTCACTAGTCGCCGCGCACCACAATTTGTGAACAGCTGATACACAGCAGATGAAACGAAAGCCAGTCACTTTCAAAAGATGCAGTGGCGAAGAAACGGAAAATGTTTGTCCGGCATCCTTCCACTTTACTAAAAGCATGAAACGGTGCAAAGGTGACCAAAAAAAAACCCGTCTTTCGAGACTCGATTAATATTAAACATCAATCACTAAACTTTTGTAAATCAATTCATTCTGAAAGCTTTTGTAGGTATCGAAAGGTAAAACCCAAGAAGCGAACCAAGAAGCATTGGGACGAACTTTACTTAATAAATACTCTTTACCCCTTTTGACTTGGAGAAGGGTTAATAAGTAAAGCTACGAGAGAAACATAGATATCGTCAATTCATCGAAAGAAAAAAAGCAACATACAAGGACGGCATCATAAGTTACAAAAACAAAAGTTTGAAGTACAATTAATACAATTCTTATATTCTTCTTTGTTCGATTTGTAATTCTTTCTGTAATCTTTAGGTCGTATTTTTCCTAGCTAAAAAGACGCTTATATTCAAGGTTTTTAAGCCCTCAGGCATCCCAGGACAGCTGTTGTTTCGTGAAATTAAAAACAAACAACAAATTCCTAATTCATTTCAGTTCCTTCAGCTGGATTTTTGTAAATGATAACAATTAAAAAGCAGAAAAGAAAAAAAATAATAATAAAGAAAAGGAAGTTTTAAAAATTTACGTTTTAATTAAGACGCCCTTTCTTCTTTTAAGCCGCCTGATGTAAATTGATCTCTATATTTACTTCTCGAATCCCGTGTAGATTAAAAAAAATAATAATAATAATCTCCAGCCCATTCACGCGAAATTACAAACCCATTATTCAAAACACTGACTAACTGAAGAAAAAAAAAAAGTAAGCTTATTAAAATCGCAAAAGTGCTTTTACTAATTAATATGGTTCGAAACTTCATTTTCTTATAAGATTTCCCTCATCATTTTTGAATGGGCCATAAATTTAATCACTAGATCGGCGAATCGACTTTTTGAAAATAAAACAATAAACGCGACAGATAGTTTGCTGCTGCGTGCACCACTGGGGCTCTTCCCGACTCGTTGCGAATTAGTTCAGTTCATTTACGAACAGACAGACAGACAGTGTAAATGAATTCTTTATCATTTTTTTTTCGGCTATTTCAAATATTAATCCATTCTGTTACAGTAATGTCATTCATCATTTCAAAGTAATAAACAATCGATGGAAATAAATAATTTAAACAAATGACTCTAAATGGTCATAGTTTGAAAGCACAAGCGCCGTTGGGGAAAATGCTCTTTATTACTTATGGATTGGATATTTTAACGACAAAGTTACGAGGTGGTGATGATGGAGTTGTTTCGAATCGTAGTTTTCCTCCTCTTTCGACAAATGAACTAAAGGAGAACTAGGACAACGACAATTAGAAATAGGAAGCTAAACCCTCCCGATTAGAGAGTAACTTCCAGTCGGACTGCTGGCCACTTCTGAACTCGGACAAAGGTCGCAAAAAATGTATTTCCTTTTTTTTCTTTTATACAGTCAACTATTATGTAATATAATTTTCTTATACTTGACTACATAAAAGAAAATAAACTCGTATGTCTCTATCTATCATGGTTTGGTTGCTACAAAGTACTACATTAATAATAGAGAATTCCTCTTTTTGGCGTAATTATAATAATGCTGTCGCTAAATATTTTCTTCCGAAAAATTTATTTCAGTCTCATACTTAAAACTTATATAAACTTTCCAGAGACCAAACTGATATCCGGGCAGACCAATCCACATACAATTTTAATATTTATTTCGGAGTATGAAATTATGCCGTCGCGAGCAACTGAAACATCCCGAGACACCGAAGTCGAACGACTGACTGACAGTACGCTGGTTTAAACACTCCAAACACTCACTTGTTTAATCACGTCGTCACAAAGATGTACAGTACATGACACTCAGGCACAATCGAGTTGTCTACATAGTACCTACTATCTTGGCTAATATGCCTGAATCTGGGTTCGAATCCCGGTGTCGGGTTGGATGTTTCCTTTCCTTCTTCTCTTTCGGATTGTCTAAAGTCATTTACATATTTTAGGTCTGTGTAATATGTCTCTAGGCCGAATATTAGTGGGATGTACTCATGGCCCTTTCAAATCAAAAATTCTTAACTTGGAGTTTTAATAAAAGACGAAAGTTTAGCGGGGCAGCCACGTTACAAAGTAAACGTAGGCATTCAGTTTCTTACAGAAGTTAAAATGTTATGAATGCTTTCTTTGTAGCCAACACTGCCATCTACCTATCAAAGCTGTCTTTACAATTTCTGCCAAATGTAGATCAAACAAAATGAAGGGCGCGAGGAAGTGAGAAAGCAGCCGAGGGAACGAAAGAATTCGGGTTGTTGTTTTTTTTTCTAACTTAAGAAAAAAAGAAAAAAGGCCAGTATTCTACACTTAGGTACCACTTTGTATAAAGTTGATAATATTTTCACAAGCATTTGATTTGTAGCGCAAAATCACATTAAATCTTCCTTCAAAACGGGTTTAAACTAGGAACACCCATTGCTTTGCCGCTTGGCGCCTGCAAAAGCTATTTTCTAAAGCTATTTTCTCATGCTGAACAAGTTCTATTTTTATTTTTTCCTCTCAATTTTTATAATTGAATCGCCACGTTCCCTTTTTTCTTCATTATTTAAAAAAAAATCAAAAAAATCAAAAAAAAATCTGAGCAATGTGATACCGGTGCCAGAAGGAGAGAGAAAAGAAAAAAAAAAGTATCTTTTTCTTTGGGATATTCTCTTTCATTGAGAAGATCGATGAAAGTCTCTCTCTAGGGAAAAGAAAAATGAATGACTCCGCCCTTGTTGGACAGTGGTTTTAACCAGACCGGATCCGCCTGTTGTTTTACGAGAGGAAAGAAAAAAATATTCAGTCGGTTCTAACGATGCATCACACCCCTGTTGCATGGGGAAGGAAGGTGGGGTGGGGGGGTGGTTGGAAGCACTTTTGCCCTTCCGTCCACTTATCCACCCCCTCCCCTCACTGGTTCCGGCAGTTTCCTACTGCAACAATCACCGCAGGAGGAGGAGGAGGAATTGGGGAGAGGGGGGAGGTGTTGCGATCGTTTGTATGAATTGCGTAACCTTCCTTAATGACCCGCATTGGTGAACACATCCACTTTAACCAAATGCAATTTCAATTCGGGACCTAATACAGACGGTGTCGATCACGTCAGACGACACCAAAAATCACATCCTTGTTCCCGGCTTCGTTTCTTCATTGAATTGAGTACGTGACACAACAGCCACCCACCAATCGACTCTTTTTGTTTTCGGTGCGGAGTCAGAGCGTAACAATGCGACACTCACCACAAACAACAGATTTTTTTATTTTATTTCAACGGAGTAAATGAGAGTTGGCGGCGGAGACAAAGGAGGAAAAAGGACGTGAGAGAATCTATTAGCTTGTGTTATCTATTTTGTTTTTCTCATTTTTTTAAAACAAATCAATCCGGTGATTCATCATCAGTCTCATAGATGTGCTCAGGTAACTCTGATGAAGGAAGACTAACACTTTATCCGAAACTGTAGTTTTCTTTTTTTTTTTTTAAAGTTTATATAAATGTTTTTTGTTTTTTTTGCTTTTTTTAAAAACTGTAAAGTGTTAGTCGAACTCGTCATTATCAATTCTATAATTATAAAATTATTAATGAAACATTTATTGGAGCAAATCGAGTTGAAAAAAAAACAACAAGGAAATGCAGATATTAAATGAATAGAAAAGAAAAAGATAAATCCCGAAAGAATTTGTAAAACTTGTGGAAAGGCGTAGAACTTCTGGGAAGCTGTAGAGATATAGTAACAAATACACTGTTACTGTCATTCTGATTACAGTTGCCATAACCTAAAGGATTCGAAGGAAAGGGGCGTTATTGCTGCTTTACATCTCTCGAAAACTTGCCCCAAACGCACTCAAAGACTTGCCAGTTGCCGCTTTACATTGGAAGAGAACTTGATGTGGCAAGTCTCGTTTTGCTCTCGTTGAGATCGCGATTAAAACTGCCGGTCGCCGAAGCGACAAACAAGAGGATTTTGCAGCTTAGTTTTGCTAATAATTCTCAACTCATTTCACAGCAGAGTTAAAGAAAAAGGAAAAAAAAAAAAAAAAGAGAATGAATGAAGCTGTGAATTGAAATCACGAACAAAGAATATCCAGGTTTCAGCGAGAAGTTAACACTGCCGTAGTTTTTAAATTTTTTTCGCCTCCACGGGCGCTGTTGTCGACTTGCTTATAATATTTCCCTGTCGTTGTAATTAAAGCATGTGGCAGATTTTTCGAGAATAATGGGAGATTGAGGCAAGTTTTCGAAAGCATGTAAAACAGCCATTAAAAAAAAAAAGACGACCATTTTTAGATGATGCACTTGGCAAAGCGTTACTGCCAATTGTTGTCCAGTCAATTAAGGAAGTCAGGCCAGATTCTAAATAACATATCTCCACCTTCCGGACGTTCATGAATTTACTGAAAATTTAAGCGGATCCAGGTTTTTTTCCACTTTTTTCAAAGGGGACAAAGAAAACTTTCCTTTTTCAGTCGAATGCAATCCAGATGTTTAATTTTGTGCTTCTGTGGACGTTTTCTTGGCTCCTTCTCCGAAGAACCCATTTCCATTTTCTAATGTACATCTCGTTGTTCTTGCTGTATGTCCCGCCCAATGTCATTCGGTTTCTCACACTCTTAATTACTCTCTGATTCGTTCCAGACTATACAGATTGTATAGAAACATAAGAAGAAACTGCAAAAGGAATATGTTCTACTTTTCCAAATCGGCCGCGTGCCTTTTTGACACATATCGAACAACATTCATTAATATAAAAGAAAGTTTTTAAGCATGTATTGATTACTCAATCATCAAGTATTTAATGATAAACTGAAACTTTTTTCAAATAGAGCAAGAAAACCCAACGGTAATTAAACCGAAGTTTTATCTCCTTTCCACTCTCATCGTTTATTCTTAGGGACAACACTGAATACGATCTCGTGACAGTGATGTAAGCAAGTGCGCCAGTGTGTGTAGAGAACTTAAATAATGGATCTTCCATTTGTTTTAAAAATATTTATACTTGCATTGAAAACTTTCGTACATGAATATTCACGCCTAATCAATATTAATTCATGTGACGGCAAAGTCACCAACACTTCGACCGCTTCATCTGTAATATCTTCCATTTTTAAGATAAACAGATTCCCACTAACTCTTTATAATAAAAACTAAAATAATTCAGACTGGATTTTTTTTTCCTCTTTTCCCGAAATCTTGACATATTTTTTTTTTTTTTTTTAACATCTATAATCTCATTTTGAAGATAATAAGATTATAAAAATCTCAGGTGATCCAGTAATCGAAGTTTAGCCTTAAAACTTCCGCCTTAAAAAATTCCCTTAACTGATGAATATCCAAGGCAGACTGATATGTCGTAGACTGATAAAAATACTTCCTTTGTGCTTTTACGAATGTCAGTTTATTCTTCCTTAATTATATCTTGAATTGTTTTTCCCGCCAATCTTAGAGCGGGAAACCTCAGAGCAGTTTAATTGTGATCCGTCTCAGGCTTTTATGGATCATTGCTAAATGGTTAAAAATGACGTTGATGCAAAATTTCGCTTTGTGACATCATAGTAATACTGAAATTTTAATTATCAATATTTGTTGTTACGTTGACGAAAGTATGCGTCAGTGTCATTGCTAACAGTGTAACAAGGGTCCGCAGAAATCTGAGACAGACTGCAAGAAAAGGATGAGTGCGGGTGGCATTTAAGTAAGTCGTAGCCTACAAATAAAATGAGAAATAATCTGTAGTTTCAACCTGCTTTTATATATACATATATAGTTTTAATACTTTCATAGAAAATACAAATAAGGTTTTGCTACATATAAGCAAAAATTTCATTAGCACAGTAAAGAGAATTACAAAAACTTAACAGAAATAAGAGAGAGAGAAAAAAAAAAAAAAAGAAAAAAAGAAAAATGATGGGAAAGGGTTAAAGTTGGCAAACAGCTAATAAATGAATGGATTACATAAACAGCAACACTGAAAAAGACTAAAGACTTGGACAATAAAACTTATGGAAAAATAATGGAGAAGAATATGGATGCATCTCTCGTTCAGTTTCAGATCCATGTTCTATCGTAACAGTCTGAGAAGCACGATAACATAAAAACTGTAGTTCGGGAATTGGACTATATGTATGATAGGAATTTGCAATCACTGATTCTTGGACTCATAATGTTTCGAGTTTTTCCATTTAAGGGGTGATTATTTTTTTTCATCTTCCGATTAGAAAGTGTTACTTCTCAGTAGGATGTGGACAAGGAATAGGGAATGTAGGGGCCAACATTCCCTATTCAACATTGAATTTCCCAGGGCAACACCGGGTACTATAATGTCTTAACAACTACAATGCTAATTTACAATTTCAGTTCGTTTCGTGAAATTTCGTCCAAGATTATGCGAGAAGTAATTAGATTGTAATTCAATTTAAATCAATAACCTATTTGAATTTTGGGTCTTATTTTAAAATCTATTTTGTTGATGTACTTTGATATAATGAACATTTTTTCAAAAGAACGTACGGAAAGAAGTGTTAAATGTCCGTGCATTTGTTGCTGCGTGTTCCGCCAATTGTTTTTTATCAGTGGCAAGCGTTCCACTGCTGAGAGAAGATTGAAAAACACTGATTTTCCTGTCAGGTGTCTTTATTTATGGGAACGGACTCTTTGCTCGCTCTGTCCGACCAGGTGAGTCTCTGCATCCACCCTCCCTCTCTTCCACCTACGACTACTGCTGCTATTCAATTAAGCACATTCTGGTTAATTTGGCGAAGAAGAAGAGCGATTTCCGCTTTGCCAAGTGAATGCCCTAATTGCGTCTATGCAATCGTCACAATTCGGGGAAAAATATCTCCTGTGACAAGACGCAGGCACCAGATAATGAACCTCCCAACAATTAAGTGTAATCAACAAAGCGTCTCCACACACCAATTAAATGCCTCAACGAAAAATCTAATAAGAAATGAGAAAAATCTAATACCCGTCGCGGTATTTAATACAAAAAAAACAAAAAAAAAAACAGTCTCTTCCATTTTCTGCATTTTTTAATTCACCCTGTCTTTATCATCTGAGAGAGTGCGTGTGTGTGTGTGAGGGCAATCTTGCCAAGTAACCCATGCTTTTCATCTTAGTTAACTTTCGATTCGATCAAGATAAGTATTTACACAGCGCCAAGGAAATTTCACGACTCTCGTGTCAAGAACAAAGTGACGGAGATAGAAAATAAATGAAAATACAATCAAACAGAGAACAAATCTATTACAGAAATATATATAAAGAAAAATATATATATAAAGACACATACACACACACTATCAGTATAATAATATAAAGATAAAAATATAACAATCTTATTTCAGTTATCGAGATATTATTACTATTTATAAATCTAATATATGTAAAGGATATATATATTTTTTTTCTGTAATGTTTCATGTTTTGAAGCATGAAAACTTTAAATATATTCTTCGTTTTTAAACTTAAAACACTTTTTTTTGTAGCTGTATTTAATTGTAGGGAATCTGCGCACATTTGAATATCTTAGTAACTGATACATCACTTTCCAATTCTTATTTTCAAAATGTAAGTAGCGTTTCAGTGATGAATTTTAAAAAGATAGCTTAAATTGAGAGTAATCCTGAGAAATATTTAAAAATCACTCGCCTTGGAATTTTCTTCCAGGAATCAAAAGAATTTGCAATGAAAAATCAACGCAAAATAACTTTTCTGTCTGCGATAACTTTTGGCAAGGGTACATTTTAAAGATATAAATTTGAACCCGATAAGAAGTGTTAATGTGAATCGTAATCCGGATTGCGAAGAACGTTTTAGCCGATGTCGTTACACACAAAATTATCGGGGGAGGAACAAGTGAAACAGTGGGGGGAAAAGAGAAAAGGCGGGATGGACGATGGGTAGAGGGAGCACAGACTAAGTCAACACAACATCCACATGCGAAAAATGCGGCGAAAAATCCAACCTTTGCGCTGTGTCGGAAACTCACCGCTTGCTTCACAGGAGCACTTGGGCCCGGCGGCGGCGGCTTTTTTGGCATTGGCGGCGGCTGCCTTCAGCTCGTCTCGTTCGGAGCAAGTGCCGCAGCACGGGGCAATAGCCCATACCACCTCGTGTGAGGGCAGCATCATCATCGTCGCTGCCGTCGGCGGCTGGTTGGGCAGCGGCGGCGGCGGAGGAGGCGGCGGTGGCAGTGAAGCTACCAGGCCTTCGCACATAGCGGCGGCAAAACTTGGCGGGGCCGGACACGCTCCGCGCCTTTTCCCCGGCTACGGAGCGGATGTGACGTAGCGACGTGCGTCATCCGCCTCTCTGACCTCTGACATTCGTCTCTCTCGGAGGCAAGGGGGATGCGCGCGCGCGCGCGTGGGATATGCAAAGGGGAAATCGGTTACGTCATCAGCTCTTTCCCCCCTTCCACTACATACCGGACTACTGCGCCTCCAAAAAAAAAAAAAAGGAAAGAAAGGAAGAAGCTAAATATAAACCCGGCGATCAATTAAGATCCGGAGGGAAAAAAAAGTGAAAGGAAATATTCCGAAAAAGAAAAAAAAATTGTGTGCACCCACGAGTCCCATTCAAGTAGAAAATGTAAAAAAACAAAACGGAACAATAGTTGCAAAAGGAAATTTGAAGCCAATTAAGCCGCGGAACAAGATTGGTTAAAATAACGAAAAACCTCGCAACAAAAATAAGACGACGCTATTGTTCCATTTTCCTTGCGTTTTCAATCAAAGAAAATAAAAAAAAAATAAAAACCATTCCAAACTCATCAGGAAACGTCCAAAAAAATTCAAAGCTCTTTGTGTTGAAGGGATTATGCATAAGTAACTTATTCCTAATGGAAACATTATTTGTGGCGGAAATTAAGTTAAAAACAGCAGACATAGAATAATTGAGACCTTCTTTGCAACAAGACACGTTATGAAGACAAAAAGAGGAAAAGTTCTGAGGTGTATTGTTATGGCCAAATCACAAACGATCAAAGTTATTATCATCATTGTTTTGATCAGCTTTGAAATAGTCATCGTTTTTGATGATCTGTCATTCGCTATCGTTGTTTCCAAATCATAAAAATGTTCATAAAATGCTCAAAAAATCGTTCATAAAAATGTCATATAATGTATGTGATAAGTATGTTTTTTAAATCAATTTTAAAACCAAGAACGAAAAAGCGATTCAAAAACTTTCGATTTTTTAATCATTGATGTAATATTAGATCATTAGGATCGTGTGTTTGGGCAATTAGTGTTAACACTAACTTTAACTTGGGCGCTTTTCTATTGATTACTAGTTAAATGTTGGTCTCCTGGAAAACTAAAGTGATAATTGAACTGCTGACAAAAGCAAATGGTATTAGTGCAACTGCTTCAGTTCAAATTGAAGGTCCCCCTCCCCCCCGTATAGGAATTGGAATAAACATCTCGCTGGACAGAGATTCTTCAAGGTATAATAGATGGCGAATAAATGGCTCTGAACCGGTGGTCGATTTGAAAATCAACGAAATTCCATCTGTGAACAAACAATCGGGGAAATTAGGGAGGCGGGATGTTTCCACCTGACGAACTAATCGCCAAAAATAAACTAAAATACAGAGCTTTCGTAAAATAACTCTTTATCACAAGTGAATATGTCCATAAATTAAAGTCCCAGGGCGACCGTTTCTCGAGATGACTGAAACGTTCTGTGCGCCTCAGACCAGGTTTCAAGTGGCTTAGGTAGCTCTTCATCAGTCGAACATTAATTGAATCTCTCGTAATCGATCTGCCTGCTTTAAACAATGGAAATCTATCTATCTATAAAGAAAGGTCAATTTTGTTGTGATTGCGGATGTGCGTCTAAAGAACATAGCCGTCGACTATGAAACGAAATGCCGTGAATATTCATTCGCTTGGACGAAAAAAAAAATTCGCATCTCTTGTTTTAGCCTAAGTATAACTTTTTCTAGCTTTTTCCATAACAAATTTCATAACAAATAAAGCTTTTTTCATAACAAATAAATATATATTCAGCGGCCAACAAGAGAAACTTCGAAGAAAAATTGAACTGTAAATTGTTTAAACTTAATGTTTTTTAAGTTCTAGTTTTAGAATGCTATTTTCTAAAAATTTGATACTAATTTTTTTTTATTCTTTTTTAAATGAGAAACTGTGTGTTTTTAATTATTTATGATTAATTACTGTTAATTCTGTCAGTGATTTACTTGTCACAAGCGCTACAGATGTTAATGTTTCTGTTTTGCATTTTTTTCCCTAGATTTGTTTCTAAAGTCTACAGTTCTATGATGCCTATTCAAAGAGGATTTTTAACTTCCTTTCCAGGCGAAACTATTGAAGAAATACAAATGCAGGAGAATTATTTCGCATTTTACTGTATTTGTATGCTGAGAGTTCTTCAAAAGAACATTTATCATTAACGCTTTTTTGAGCACTGCTTTGTACCATGGAATCGAGATTTTCGACTTTAAAAGACTGGCCTTGTAACATTGACCAACAGATGGTGCCAAGCGGCAGCAAAAGCCTTCAGTTCGCCGAATTTTACTAAAGGAATTTACCTAGAAAACGCTTTCTATGCATTTATCTAGATCCAATTTTATTCTTTGATTTCACCTTATGATTAATTTGTCAGAAGTCCCACAGCCTCGTTCAGAATTATTTATTTATTTATTTTTTTATTTATTTATTTATTTATTTATTTATTTATTTACTTATTTATTTATTTATTTATTACACATTATCGACCGAAATTGAAATTTGATGTAAACTTTCCCGCTGCTTCTGTAACTCTCTTCTATCGATTGCAGCGCCCTCTTACTACGTGACGGACAAACCAATTTCATCTGTAGTCTACATCTGTAAGTGACCAATCATCCTAAGTGATGGTAACAGAATTTAAAAACAGAACATCATAAAAACCAAAACGAATAAAAACAAATTCTTTTTTTATTGACTTTTTTTTTGTGCTA
Organism: Thereuonema tuberculata; assembly: GCA_023159025.1. Taxonomy (NCBI): domain Eukaryota; kingdom Metazoa; phylum Arthropoda; class Chilopoda; order Scutigeromorpha; family Scutigeridae; genus Thereuonema; species Thereuonema tuberculata. The sequence continues at coordinate 84,411,967 of JAFIDM010002131.1, read as the reverse complement.
AACAATTTGTATTATCTCAAAAACAGACTATTTTTTCTATTATTTAGGTTGCTTTACGAATAATAATAATAATAATTATAATAATATTAATAATTGGGCTATAAAAGGCAGCACTATTTGTAAAATAAGTTAGGAAATTTATTCATACCACTGGCAAAAGGGAATAAATTTCCTAGTGTCATAAGAGCAAACAATCTGTCTCAATGTCAAGTCCATTCGTCAGCTTTTCCCTTTCAAAATAACCAACTACAGGGACTCTAAGACTATAGTCATTTGTCTGCCTCACTATTTAATTATCAAAGTACCGCTAAAAGACTGAACTCAGTTGTTACTTAGCACATTTCCGCAGAGAAGAATACTCCAGATTTACCCTTTGACAGATAAGCAAATAATAATAGTTGTAGAAGTAGTACGATCAGACACTGAAATATCGCTAAATTGCCGAAGAACAAAACGGATGCTTCAGCTCTCCAATAGCCAATGTCAGGCTCTAATATTAGCCTGAATGAAACACGGTAGACCCTGCTTTGAATAAACGGATGTATGTACGTATATGTTTTAGAATATCTTATTTGTGTGTTTATTTATACGGCACTCTGCAGATAGTTTTACTATTTAGAAAATTTTCGAAAGAGCAAGAAGATTCTACACCTCTGACTGTTCTTGTGCGTCTAATCCATTCGACGCTTCAAGGTATCGTAACCGAATTATGCAGGAAAGCTCCCGATGCCAAAGGGGGAGCTTTGGAAGGAAAAAAAGAGCAAATAATCAAATCCACCCTTCAAAGTTGTTTCTACTGCCAAAGTTATTTTTTTCCATTTCACCCTGGTGGACAGTGCAAATACTAAAGACTGGAAAGTGATTTCACCTTAAAGGGATCTACGAAAAAGGATTACTTACATATAAGAGTAAATAAATTTCTGTGATTTAATTTAGTCAGTTTTTGAGTTTCCAGAATTCTCGAGCAACGTCGGGTAGTTCTGCTGCTTAAATAAATATGCCTAAGTAACTTAGAATGAGCCTGTCAATCTGTAGAAATGGAGCCTTTTCTATCAAACTGTCAACGTTAATTAAAAGCATATCAAATAACCCACAACCCACAAAGAAGAAAAATAACAAAACTTAATTTTTATCAAAAATTAATAAAACTTTCGCAGTTCGCAGAGAGATATTAAAGAAAGATTAATTGCAATCTGTTCTGGTGTATCGGTGTCCAATCTGTTGCCTTTTGATGGCCTGTAATTAGCGATTGCCTGACGCGTTGGTCAATCGATCCAGTGTCACGTGACCCACTCCTTATCCTCGATCATCGCCTGTCAACCTCTTTCGATCGCTCAGGTGCCGACGCCGCCTCAACAATAAAACCACCGCACTTAGCCGCGCTACTTTCGTTGTCTTCGGGTATTTCTTTTCTTTTCCTTCTTCTTTCCATAGGCTTCGTTAAGGGGAAAAGTTTTACAACAAGGCTTTCAAAGTTAGGGCGCCCACATCCTCCCCCGCCCACAGAAAAGGCCGTAAATAACAGAATCTCATCTTCCATTAGTGCGAATGAGGCCCGGCTCGCTTTAAAACAAAGCGTGGCCCCCGCAAACCAACATCCGGAGACATTTCGTGGGGTCGGTGTAGAAAGGAAACGCACAAAATTACCCTCGCCTCTCCAACTACAGCCAACTTGTTCTTTCTCTCTTTAAATGCTTCCGAAACAAAACTTGTTAAAATAATTACAGAAGTTGCAACACAACTTGAATGAACTAATAAATTAAGAAACCGGCGATCGTAAAACGTAGTAAGTTCTAGATATTCTCTGTGCATTCTTTAATAACAAGGAGATACTTTTTTTTTTAAAATTTACTTTTAACATTCGGTTATTGATGTTTAAGTCCTGAAGTTTTTATTTTTTGTGAACAGTAAATCCCATAAAAATTCTAGGTTTTAACACATGTTTCTCGTTTGGAGTTCGCGAAAAACAAAATTATATACATAATGGCGATCATTTTTTATTATTATTTTTCATTTTGTTATAATGTCGAAAGGGGTTCGCAAATCAAAAAATGGTGGGAACCTCTACTTTAGCAACTGATTGCTAGTAAAAGAACTATATCAAAAAGGGGGAGAAAGGCAATTATTTTTTTTCCCCATTAAACTGCTGGATAATTATCAATCTTAATTATAGATCTTATAATTATAAATCAATTATAATCTATATTTAGAGTTTACGACTCGGTCCAGTGGAAGTAGAGGTGTTGTATTGGGCCGGTCAGACGGACTGACAAAACGAAGGTAATAGCGCTTATCCGAAATGCGTCAAAAAAACAGTAAAACTTCGCAGTATAATAAATCTTTCGAATCTAAGGTTCGAATTCCTTTCAGGCAAAAGTGCTTTTATTTCTTTTCTGTCTTAAGTCTCACAAATTAAGGACTTATCTCAAAACTTAGGATTTTGTTTTGATCAGGCTTACGTCAAATAAGACAACTTCAAATAGGGATAGCAGTCGTCAGATATAAACAATTCTTCTTTTTTAAAAATGTTCGTAACTATAACGTCAACATACTGGGAAAAAAAAAAAAAAAACTTTCCGAAACGAGATTACTAATCTTATAGGAACTTCCAGATAATGGAATAACTTTGTATACAAATACATATATTACTTTTAATCTACCATTTGCAGCGACAGAAATACTGGTTACTTCAAGATTTAAGGAGTTTACCAACCTACTTTCTGACAACACTACATTTCATCATCTTGGCAACAAATAAGAAAAATGAAATAAAATCAACTGTCCCTTACTGAAGATTCGTTTATCTCTACTCGCACGAGCAGGGAAATCAGAAATGTAACGCTTTCTAATTCAAACAAACAGCACCTTTCGTAAGGAGATAATGCAGACATTCACTTGTTGCCGTGACTTGTCAATCAGCGACCGCATTTATCCTAAATTCTCTATTTAAGATAGAAGCACAGTTGAAATATAATTTCCTTTAACGTGAATTAATTTTTTTTTTATACTGTTCTACTCGTAGCACAGGTGTTAAAGCACAGTTACCCAATGTCATTACAGATTTGATTTAAAACCCTTTAATAGTCAACGCGGCAACATTAGTACTTTACTCTTCAGAAGTTTACTAATGTCAGCTCAAATATTCCATCCTTTTCATATTGTAGATAAAAGACCCTGACCATTAACAGGAGCCTTAAGAGCCTTCATGTTAACCTCAGGAATAATTATATGATTCCACTCTAATAATATAAACTTATATATACTAGCACTTATTACCACTATTCTAACTATATATCAATGATGACGAGATATTTCCCGAGAAGGAACTCTTCAAGGAGCCCATACTTCAATAGTAGTAACAGGACTAAAATGAGGGATAATTTTATTTATTGTTTCTGAAATCTTCTTTTTCGTATCATTTTTTTGAGCTTTTTTCCATAGTAGACTAGCACCTACCATTGAAATTGGTATAAAATGACCCCCTGTTAGTATTGTTCCATTTAACCCCTTTCAAATTCCTCTTCTTAATACCGCTATTCTTTTAGCTTCAGGAGTTACAGTTACATGAGCTCATCATAGTCTTATCAATGCTAACTTTTCACAAACAAATCAAGGCTTAATTTTAACTGTAATCCTAGGTTTATACTTTACAGCTCTTCAAGCTTTTGAATACTATGAAGCCCCTTTTTCTATTGCAGATGCCGCCTATGGATCAACATTTTTTATAGCAACAGGCTTCCATGGTTTACATGTAATTATTGGTACTACTTTCCTTATTATAATTCTTATTCGCCATAACCTAAAGCACCTTTCACCCATTCATCATTTCGGATTTGAAGCAGCTGCTTGACACTGACACTTTGTTGATGTAGTATGACTCTTCCTATTTACATCAATCTACTGATGAGGAGGTTATCTTATTATTATACAAAGTATTATTAACTTCCAATTAATAGGTCCATAAAGGATAAGATAAACATATATTTAAATAATAAAGTTTGCTTTGCAAGCAAAAATTGATAATCCCTATCTATGTTTAAGTAAAAAGCGAATTATCGCAATCAGTTTCGACCTGATCATTGATATAAAATCTTTACTTTAGAATATATAAATTTAAAGCTGCTAACTTTAATAATAGCGATTACCGTTAATATTCTTTCATATAGTTTATATAGAACATAACAGTTTCAATGTTAAAGAGTCTTGACTATGAATTACTTTCAGATAAATCACCTTAGCATCTTCAATACTATGTTCTCATTAAACTATAAAAGCATAATATAATTATTACTACCAACAATCAAATTAAAAAAGTAGTTAAATACACCTTTAAAGAATTATTCTGCAATCATTAATACTAGAACAAACAGCGCTTGAGAAGGTTATTACATTTTAATCAAAGTAGACATGTCTGTCTGCGATGAAATAACGGAACAATTACTTATCCTAGAAAGCTGCAGCTTTAAAAGTCAGGCTATTAAATATGAGTTCCCTTGTAAAAAGCCCAATGTGTAGGTAATGACGTTAGGAGTTAAACGCACTGGCCAAACAAATACGAAACCTTTGTTAACGAGTACAGTCTCCTTTATGACGAGCGACAGCACGTATTCGACGAGGCATTGATTCCAAGAGATGTCAGAAGTCGTTTAGGTTCAAAGATAGCTATTCTTGCAGCAGAGTATCGCGCCAATCTGTGATAGCTAATAGGAGAAGATGTCGATGCCTTTCCCGTAGGTCCCACACATACTGGATGGGAATTGAGTCTGGAGACTGTGGAGGCCAGGGAAGATGACAGAAGTCTCCTCCTCACAGCTCAGCAAATCGTTCTTGTACAACTCCGTGGACTTTATACAGTAGTCCATAGACAGGCAGACATCGCATTCGAGGAAAAACGTGCAGCATTGCAGAATATTCTCTGAATATTCTCGAAATATTCTCTGGATGACATGTTCTCTCAGAACATCTATCTTACCATAAGATCCACCTCCACATCTTTGCCGTAGACTAGTCAATATAAAAAATTCCTAATTTTTTGGCCAGTATATATGAAAACTACCAATAACGGCCGTTATCACAACTCTGACAATTATTTATCCTAGATAGCTGAAATTTTAATGGAAGTGCACACCATCCAGCCAATGTGATATCCCGATTCATTCAGAATTTGATAGGAATTTGAAAGGAAAAAAAAAATAATATTTTACAGACACGGCATCTACATTTTTCTAATTATGTATAATATCAGGTTCGGCTAAAAAAAAAATTCAGCAATTTTTAGAATAATAATACATAAAAATAAAACATTACACGATTGTTTCTAAAATTTCAGCAAAATTCTTGAAAGCTGTCAGAAGGTTTTAAAAATCTGAAATATGCCCTTGAAGCCGTACTTGAAAAGCCTACTTCTTTGCCATTAAGATGGTTACGGCTAGAAGTTCTGACATCAGATTGACATGTTGAAGAACGAAAGCTGCAACGTTCCCTTTAGGTCAAGAGTATTTTGCCGAAGAAACGGCAGAACTGCAAAGCATTAAGATGCTAAAGACTGCGAGTTAACGCCGAAAAGCCGATCATTAAAACAGACATAATGAAACCACTGGTCTACTCCAAACTTTGAAATGCAAAACCAATACATACACATCACGAACTCTGTACAGATAAGACTTCACTCATCCAAAAGATCATGCATTTATTGTAATTGATGCAAAAGTATACCGTAGCTGAAAAGAAAAACTTTTTCATATACAAATTTCACAATTTTTTTTTTTAGTGTGTTTTGATTTCAGTTTATGAACTCTTTTGAAAATGCTGATTATTTTTTTTCCATTACAGATTTAATCTAAAATGTTAACGAAAATAATGAGTTTTTCAGACGTGGTCACGTCCTATGCAAAACTATGCGAGGAGTTTTGTAACTATTACTTAATGCCTTTTTTAGCGATCCATTTGGGAGTGTTGTGATAGTTAATGCATTTGTCCTGTCCGTCCGTCCTCCCCTAACAACTCCGGAACGGAAGGTCGGATCGGCAAACGGACTTAATCATCGTATTCCAAGGCCCAAAACAACATAATAGGATATTTTCAGGGCCCCCCCCCCCCCCATGTTCGAGATATTTTGTTTTCATTGGATTTCCTCTATTACCTTTAAATGTTAGAAATGCAGCCATCTCATTTCAGTTGTCAACTACAGCTTGATATGCAAAGTCTCGGACTCACATGCTGAAGGTTGTCGGTTCGAATTCGTATATCTACTGTTTTGTTTTATTCTCCCTCAACATCCGCATGGATTTTTTTTCCTAATATTCCTAACTTTCTTTTTTATTTTTCCTTAAGTTAACGTCCTTTCTTTTATTTTATTTTTAATTTCCTTTTAATTTTATGGGCCGCTCTTAAATTTATGCTTGAGCACAAAATTATATTCCCTTGTTTTCTATCGGGTAAAAAACAGTGAGATAAATATGCGATAACTCCGGGAAAAAAATATGCGTGAGTCTCTTCCCTTTTAAGTTTATTCTGAAGTAATCAAGAGGAAGGACGGGGGCGGGGGCTACTATTATGAACTCATTCCTGCATACGAGGATGTTCATTTGAATTTTCAAGAGACTTCAGGAGGGATAGGGAGAAAGAAGCCACCACTCGAAGATTATCAAAAAACAAGGCTTACATTGCAGTGAAGAAGCTTATTCCAATCCCTAAGCAATATTTATTCTGTAGCTCAATTATAAAGGTACACCCACGCCACCGTTACATTCGATGTGAAATGTCAATTAGTTACGTTACTGATGTTGGTAAGACATCATTTATAAAGTCGCAGTGCACAATACCGTCGCTGTTATATCAAAATCATACGTCAAAATCTACACTTTTCAGTAGCTAAGAAAAGCTTCTGTTTTCATTTTGTATTAACCCTAAATACTTGATACCATGATTTTAAAACTTTGGTTGGCACATCGTGCAATATGTAGGTACTGGGTTTAACAAATTTCTTTTTGTAGTGGACTGTTACTTACATACGATGTTTTGCAATTAGTTTTTTTCTTTTAACTTAAGATGCGTTTTGTTTTTAATCTGTAACTTGCGTTCTATCACCTGATTACATACAACGATTTGAGAGAAGATGGAGCTAATAAATACAAGTGTTTTTTTCCTCAATAAAACTTTTTTGGTAATTTTGACGTATGACATTTTGATATAACAGCGACGATGTACTAAACAACCTAACAATGATTTTATTTTTGTGGAAAAATGAAAATTTTTGCTTTCATAGCATCAAGACTTATTTATGCAAAGTAAATAAAATTCCATTAACAAAAAGAAAAAAAAAATCAATATTTTTCCTTCGTTTTTATTTAGACGCTTGTGGTCTGTTTCACTAACTAGTGATTTCTGTGCACAAGAGCTGCTTCAATTCATTGCAAATTGTGATGTTAGCAGCAGGGTTACCTAAAATATTACATAACATGATTGAAACCTTATACTATTTCATTTATGTAATATGAATGAAACCTTATATTTAGGCCCACCCGAGTTGGCTTTCAAAAGTGTTTGGTCAAATGGACTCAGGGGAAGTCGAATAGTCATTTCGACTCTAGCCCGGCGTTACATTGTGGGAAAAAAATACATTGGTGAACCCTACAGCCTCCGTGGAAGAAAATAATCAGTAAAAAGTAATGCCCTACCGAGAAACAAATCCTGATCCCTACGTCCTTTCGGCAAATGTTTCCAAAACTGAAGTTGTTACTTAATATTCAAAGCCATTTAACTGACTTCTTGAGGATGGTGCAAAATACAGTTTGTTTCAGTCATTTTTTTTTAATCGTTGTACTGCCCTCATTTACACCAGATTTAAGCCGTGGCGTGTTTCCAGAACCATTTTTTCCAACTCAATAAAAGTGACATTATTTTATCGAAATGACCCGTGAAAATCTCGCTTTCCGGATTTAGTCTTTGCATCCTGTTTCTCTCCCTCAACCCAAGTTCTTCGTGCGCATCATCTTCGCCAGTCGAACCAACAACATTCACTGAAAATCATCACCGATTATTTATTTATTTTTTTTATTTTATTCAATATCACAGCTCGCGAATTTCAGTGAATAGACACACACACACATTAACGAGTTTCACTAATTCCAGCTTTTGACATTTCGACGCCATTAATTTTGAATTACTGAATTCATGCATCAACATCTATTTCAAATGCTATAACAACGTAATTAGGCCTAAAGAATAAAAAATAAAAAAGTTTTCTCTCTCTATTAATGAGTTAATAAAGCAAATAAATACACTTCATTTCAGAAATCATTTCAACAATAATAATTCTGAACAAAAATATAATAAAACCATTCGACAAAAAAACATTGTAACATTCTAAAACTTCTAATAAAAAACAAAATAAAAATAGAAAACGCCTTTTTTTTCATCTATTTTTTCAATAAATAATAATTTGTTGAAAGATTACTTCATAATTTTTTTCCATTCTCTGGACATGAGACGAAGTAATTGTCAAAATCATGCTGGTTTTTTTTTTTTTTTTTTTTTTTTTTTTTTTTTTTTCAGGTTAATTTAGACTGAAGTTGCGAAGAGAGAGATATAAATAATCTCCAACCGATTGTGTAATTAAAAAAGAAAATCCAAATATGCATAAAATGTCGTTCTTGGTTTTAATCTCCTCTTTTCCCGCCCGCAATCCTCGAATTATAATTAATATGTAACGTCTTGTAATTTCTGCATAATAATTACATTAAAACTTTTTCCCTCGTGAATTCAAAAGACGAGAAAATGCATAATTACGTGGGTGTAAGTTTGATATGGATTATCTAAGGATCAGCGAATTAGAAAAAAAAAAAAGAAGAAGATGGGGGAATACGGGATGAGGATAGAGATTGAGGGGAAATTTGGGAGAAATGTGAAAAACTGTGGAAAAATGCCGCAGACAACGCTAAAAGAAAAAAAAAAGGTGAAAAAAAAAAATCGATTGTGGACTCACCGGAGCGGTAGAGGAAGTTGTAGCGCGCCCTCTTGCTCACAAAAGGGGAATTAATACCATTGATGATAACAGCTGAGTCGGAGTCGCTATGGTAACCAGAGATGTCACTGCTGCTGTCCTCGTCATCGTCGTCATCTACGTTATTGTGGTCGTTGGCGACTTCTCGCATCAGACTCAGCACCTGCCAACAGAAACAAACACAGGAATCAGAACAACATCAAAAAAACGTTTGAACCCTTTAACAAAACCCGACCACTTTTTCGAGGGCTAGTGGATCTGCCCACTCACCGACGAACCGAAGGATAGAAAACAACCCAACCTTTCAGATCAAACCTTCGATTAACCGAAATTTTCTGATCTTTATCTCCCCCCCCCCCCCCACCCC
>JAFIDM010002131.1:84383386-84402496 GCA_023159025.1 Thereuonema tuberculata | reverse complement strand
CTCCAAAAAAAGTAAATACAATCCCCCCCTTTCCAAACACTAAAACTGAAAAACCCAAAAATTTTCTGATCTTTATCCCCCCCCCCCCCCACATCCCGACAAAAAAAAAAAAAAAAAAAACTAGAAAAATGGAAGAAAATGGGATGAAACTTGCCAACCCTTCAAATGCCTAAAAGGATTTTTTTTTCCTTTTCGAATGTTCGTAACTCCCTCGCGTGAAATGACTCTTCTTGGAGGACAGACCGCAACTGAAGCGAAAACAGGTAACGATTGGAATTTAAAAAAGAACACCGCGTGGGGGATGAGGGAGTTAAGACTCTCGTTCCGTCACTTGGTTTTCGTAAGATCTGGACGGAGCTCAAAGAGTTTACAATCAATGCGTAAACGGGAGGGGAGGGGGAGACTTTCTCTCTTTTATTTGGAGATAGGTGCGGACAAAACCGAAAAATCTGCAGTTGGCTTTGATTGCTTGAATGGGGCTGATTTTTATTTTTTGTTTTGTTTGTTTGTTTGTTTTGGGTGTGTGTATTCTCACACACACCTCGATTCTTGGATCGTATCTTTCACTTATTAACTTACAGTCATCAAGCAATCCAACGTAATAAACAAAGTTATTCATTTTACGCAGAAACACTAAACTTCGCTCTCCTAGCAAATTCGATCAGACACAAGCACTTAGAGTCAACATTAATCGCCAAAAAATCTCGTTTAAAATTTAATGAGCTTCAAAATCTTTCTAGTACATGCCACGGATTGAAAATAATGCAAATAGACAAACAATCAATGCTTAATAAGTTTGCTTTCAGCCGAGAATCATAAGCATCACAACGAAGCTTTACAAAGGAAGCAATTCCCACTCAACATGGCCGCAATTCAGCCATCGCATTGCCTACCTCACAAATATCCTAGAAAAGATATTTCGAAAATTCTCATTTGTTTGCAATGTAACTAGAGAAGCGGCCCTGAAGGCTCGCTGGGGGGGGGGGGGGGGGGGGTGAAGGTTGATTCGAAGTTCCACGATCTCCCAGGAAAGATCCCGATGCTCACTTGACACAGGGCTGGGTAAACCCTGGAACCCAAACAAACAAACAAAAAGAAAAATCCCCTGCTTCTAACTCAAAAACCTCCAGTCAGTCTATTCTTACAAAATTACAATTATACTTACTTACCTTACAAAAATACAATTGAAAAGGTTTGCATCAGTTTAGGAAGGAATCGTAATACTTTAAAAATCTATCAAACTCCACTGTGATTGCCACGACTTAAAAATCTCAATTACAAATAAAAATAAAAAAAAATTTTTAATGGCTTTCGTGAGTAATGGTCTAATATCAGAATACAGCCCTTCACAAAAAATAAAATAAATGTTTAACAAAATTATATTTCAACTCAGCAACAAGTAAGAAAACTGAAGACAGTTCGACTTTTTACTATTTTATTTAATTTTTACACGTATACCCCGGTATTAAGATGTGCTAGGTTCCAGACAGGTAAAGAGAAAACTGTCGGGTTGCGAAGCACGGCCTTTTCCTTTCCCCCACTTATCGATGGATGTAATACAACTGTCCTATACATGCACAGCTGACATCTCATTCACTTCTAACTGCTATTATTATTATTATTATTATTATTATTATTTATTATTATTATTATATTTTATTCAAAAGAAAACAGTGGAAATTACAAACAGTTTAACATTCACTTAATCACAAGGAGACTCAGCGGGTCTTGCAGTTGTAGTATGCAAGTGAACACCATGTGCTCACCGAAGATTTTTATTTAGCATGTTTATGTAGCTAAATGTTATTTAGCATATTTGTTGTGTTATGTTATTTAGCATATTTTATGTAGCAGAAAGAGTCGTATCGGCGAATCAGTTGACGGAAAAAAAAAAATCGGAGAAAAAATGGGGTTAAATAAAAATTGTCGTAAGAGTGAACTGTCGCAAGGCAGGATATAATTTTTAAAAAATCTTTTGAAATTCATCTGAGAAAAAGAAAATTAAGAAGACTTCTTAAACGACTTGAATTTCGTCGCATCTTGATTCTAACATTTTTTGATGTCTTGAAAAACAGTGCTAATTGCTTTACAAAACATTTCACGAGATCTTTTGTGTGTGTTGTTCAAATCGATTGTAAATGAAGTTGCTTCAAAGACTCAAATAGCACTAAAAAAAAAAAAAAAATATCGAGCACGAAAACACTTGGTAAATATTATCAAATCTGCGAATATTGTAAATCTTTTTAAACCACAACCTTAAAGATTAAATATCAAAAAGCATCCTCTGAACTATACTTATACAGGCCCTCCACATCAAATTCAGGGCCCAGATACCAAATGTATTAACGGGCCGCTTCCTATATTATGGTCAAAATCATAGATTGTATGAAAGCAATTAATATAAAATGTAACTTAATTATAAAAAGAAAAAGTCTACAAGTGAAAGGCTAAATTCTATAATTGTTTTTTCGGTTAAGACCTCAGCCTGGGCTCTTTGACTCAGCTCGGGCACTGGCCCGAGCACCACTGGTGAGGCACCAACTGAACCCCCCTCCTTTCTGGGATCTTTTTTTTTTTATACATATATGTAATAACCATCTTTTAAACTTACTTTGTAGCGACCATGAAAGGGGGAGGTGAATTATTAGGATTCCCGTATCTTATGTGTATATGTAAAACGCCCTCCACTCTAAACCGGGAGATGGAACCCCATGAGTCATTCCTCGTTGGACTCTTCAAAGCCTGGATATTTCCAGAAAAATCCCACTTCCAGTCCAAGCCACTTCTAATTTTAGGTTGTCACTGACCGTGTCAGGAAAACAAGTGGTAATTGGAAAGAATTGATCCAAAGTAACCATTTCCGGTTCAGGGTCACCTGGAATACTTCGGCGGCAACAACTCTCTTGCAAGCTCAATAGTAATGCATGTCATGTAAACTGTACTCAATCCTTGGATTACTGCGGATTGAATAAATGAGTTTTGCACGCCAATCAATAGTAATGTCACTTTTAACAATGCAATCGTTTGATAAGATTACAAATTACACGGGGTCACTTGGTTTTGTGTTTGCAAAACAGTGAACTTAGTAATTTAGTTACGCACTGGAATTTATGTCCGTAAAACTAATGGAATACGGCGATCCAATTTGATTCATAGAATTTTAACGTCGTTTAATGCAACTGAACTACAAATGTTATCCATTATTCCGGTATAGAAGCACGCATTACACAAACTACTAATATTCAAGTGAAGAACATACATTTTAAAAGCATTAATGTATGTTGTAGTGTGGCGATCGACCCTCCAATCATTATTTCTCATTAGCTAAACTTTAAAAATTTCAAAATTTAATGAAGTGTTTCTGTGGTCTGGGTTTTTAATTAACGCAAAAAAACAGATAAAACTTCTGTTATGATTAGTGGACCTTAATCAAATTACGTCAAGCGTACATATTAGGAGGAGAACAGTAGAAATAGTGAGAATGTTATCTCATGTGGAAGCTACATACATACAAGCATCTTTAATTATATATATGTATATATATATATATATATATATATATATATATATATATATATATATATAGATAGATAGATAGATAGATAGATAGATAGATAATTCTAAACTTATAATTGAGAAGATATTTGAAGAAAAGTTAGAAAAAAAAAAAGAAAAATGTGCATTTCAGACTTAGGCGCTTATTTACAGTGGGGAAAAAAAATGTTAAGCTAAAGTTAACTATTCAGATGCAGAAATTAGGCCATACTTTAACAACTCAGATGTAGCAATTAAGCCAAGTACTTCAGAGATGAACAAAGTACCCTCCAGACAAGCATTTAAAACAGAAAATTACAATACAAACTCCACAAAGCTACATTCCCGCCAGTTACAATGGGATTTAATTACAGAAGGAATTTAATAATAATAAATGGCCTAAGCATGTTTTTACATACACTAGGATTAAGCATTCTCAAGTGTAGGTTTTATTTCCTCTAATTTTGTTGTTTACATGCGCTAAGCGCCCCTTGAGGGGATGTAAAACTAAACAAAAAAAAAGAAAATATTCTACACAAAAACGTCATTCCTCGTATCGTAATTTACAGGCCTAGAAAAGAGTTGAAAGATGTACATACAGGGTGGACGAAAGTTTTCGCTGAGTCCGACGGAGACCATAAAAAAAAAAGAAAGAAAAAAGAAAATCAATGTCGCAATTTTCTTCTTTCTTGTTCATTTTACCTTAACTCTATTACTTAAGGAGTATCTCCGTTCATTATTCCTTTGATAAACATACGGACACTCAGTGCCAAATTATGGATATTAATTAGCTCGCGCGCGCCTACTTCATCAGTCAGCGTCCTCTTTTTTTTTTCCTTGCAGCTCCGTTAATAGAGACAGCCATGTCTGGAAGAGAAATGTGGTCGCCAATTTTTAAGACTGTAATTAATGCACAATCCCTCACAGGCGACGGACAAACAACCGTCCCCTTTAAAAACGAAAACTCTTTAAAAGATACCGAACGCCAACGAAAACACGAAACCAACTCCGTTGTGGGAGAGAATTAGCGTGATATATCTATTTGCAGTAGATACACGCCGACTAAACCCGTCTCGGCACGTGGCTTCTCGACCGAGATGGTCCCATTACAAATACTTTGCTTTTAAAGCTCAGGATTTCTTACGAAATCGGAAAAATATTTTGGCCACTGAGGAAACCCTGTTCTCAATGTTAATTAGTCCCTTTTACTCGGTTTAGACTACTTTTCTAAGAACGTGAGGTTGTTATCAAATCACTCAGTCTGTGTGTGTGTGTGTGTGTGTGTGTGTGTGTGTCCACCTATAAGTTTTGAACCGTTGGTTGAATCTTCTTGAAACTTGGAACACATGTTTGTGGACGAACCTAACTATTGTATTTGAAAACATTGGGTTTTTCTGCACGCTACTCCTCCGAAATCCTCAGACACAGAAATAAAAATAAGGTGTCAAATGTTAGATAGACTATTGAGGATGACTATATTTCATTTTTCATCGACGAGGGTCAACTGTAAGTCACGTGAGTTAAGGTCAAAGGCTAAACCGTTCGTTTTTGGTTGGCTTCCCTGCCACAACCACTCAGCACTTACACGACGGGCACGTGATCTTGGATTCCGAGATCATTTTCTCAAGTCAGCAGGGAAGCCCCTAAAAACTATGCGGGTTGCTATGCACAAAAAAAAAAAAAAAAAAAAAAAAAAAAAAAAACATGGTCTGCTGTAGTACTCTAAAAGAACTTGGAATCTATTTTCTTTATAAAATCACAAATGGCTTATAAAGGCTTTTTTTTATTAGTTATTCAGCAGTTCTCTGAATAAAAACAGTGTTTCTTCACTAACCAATCACAATGCCTGTGTTAAAAAAACGGATTGTTTGTCGTCTGCTACCTTTCATTTCAATCACGTCACAATTTCATCTCGCCGCTACATTAAAGTTTGACGAAATGACAAAAAAAAATTGCAATGTAGAGGAGGGATGGTATCTTGTCCATAAATATGCCTAAGAAATTTCAAGATTCCTTCATTGATTCAGAAGATGATTATAGGACAGTCACAGAGACGATGGCACAGTTCCTTTCTCAGTAATTTAGCCAAAAATGAAATTTGTAAATTTTGAAGAGTTTCTTAATTTGTGGCGAGATTAAAAGGAATATCAACCCACTCATATGTTACTTCTTAAACATGAGAATACAGTATATACGTCTATGTCTTTACAGATTAAAAGCCACTATAGTATTTTGCAAAAAAAAAAAAAAAAGGTTTGCCATTTACGGTCATTACGTAGCGATCGATTTTGTCTGGAACAAATGTCACCAGTTATGACGTCATCAACTTTAACTTCGAGCGGTCAATCCAAGATGGCGTCGTTTTGTGATCGCATAAGCGTGACCAAGAAACTTTGCATAGTTAAGCAAGGGGAATAGTGTGGAACGTTTTTAATTATTTCAATTTTAATTATTATTATGTATTCGTAACTGTAGAAAATACAGAAACCAGATTGTTTTCGTAATGTTTATAAGATTCAGTTATGGATTTTTAGCAATAGATGGCGCTATTACGTCCTGGAAACATCAATCTATAAGGAAATTACGTCATCAAAAGCTCTTCTTTCATGAATTGAACTGTAGTAAAATTTAAAAATGCGCTTAAGCATTAATACTTTGTCTTTAACTTTTATTTATATTTTATCTTTTTTTTTTTTTTTTTTACTCATAACTTGTGACTAGATTAAGTTCGTTTGTCTGTCTCCAGAAGGCATTTTTAATTTAATAGTCGTCAGTTTGACGAACATAAGATAAGTGTGTGTGTGTTACAGCAGTAAACTACTTTGGGAGAACGAGTGGGTCATAACATTCCGCATTGCGAGCATCGCTATTAAAAAACTATTTCAGGACGCATACCAGTCAATCACAGACAATTTCAACTAGCTATCATTACGTATTTTTTTAACTAATTTACTAAAAAATATTAAATATAAAAATAAATGATAGTTGAAAATCCCTCACGGATTTTTTTTTCTATTTTTTAAAATACAGTTAAAAAAAAAAAGCTGTATGTTTAAAATGTTCGTGTTTACATAAATATATATATATATAAATATATTAAGCATCAATATCTCATAATGTCGATACTATCGCCCAGCAACACCTTAGCGGTCAAAAGAGAAACTGCCTAATCAGGGCCGCCCAGAGGGGGGGGCAAAAGGGGCAGATTGCCCCGGGGCCCCACAAAAAGAGGGGCCTCATGAGGCCCGAGCGGCCCCGCCGTATTGATTGACCTTTTTTTTTTTGGTTGATAAAATAGGATTGACCTTTTTTTTTTTGGTTGATAAAATAGGATTGACCTTTTTTTTTGGTTGTAGATTTTTGGGATGGGGGGGGGGGGCACAAATTCAAATGTTGCCCCGGGGGCACCACTAGTCTCTGGGCGGCCCTGTGCCTAATGATTCAGCATCTTACACTGTGCTATCAACCGGCAAGTTTCTTTTTGAACTGATATAATTAGATTGATGAAACCGGTAAGTCTGCGCGTTCGAACATTTTCTCAAGTAATTACTGAACCAGTGAATGCATCTTCTTCAAACTTCGCTTGTCTATTTACAATTGTCAATTTCGCATTTATTTCCAAATAGTCGCCAAATAATAAACCGTTTTTCTTTGGAAAAAATTTACGAAGTAAATTTAAATTTTAAAAAAATAGAAAGAAGCTCTGGTGTAACTGTCTTTATGACAGGTTTCAATTGGACGCTCTCCATTTTCTTCTATCCTGTGCATCTTCCTTCAGTTGTTCATACTTTCTTCCCCTTTTAACACCATCCAGCATTCCAATCCTTCTTCTTCCTCTTCCTCTCTTTCCTTCTACTTTTCCCTCTATTATTCTTTGTTGTAGACAATTTCTTCGTAGCACATGTCCTAACCAAGATGCTTTTCTCTTGCGTATGGTTTCTAACAATTTCCTTTTTTCACCTATACTTGTTAAAACATTCTCATTCTTTACTCTATCCGACCATTTCACTTTTAACATTCTTCTCCAGAGCCACATTTCAAAACTTTCTAGAAATCTCTCTTCCTTCTTTTTAATAGTCCATGATTCATAACCATATAACACCACACTCCAAACAAAACATTTAGCAAACCTTTTCCTTAATTCTATTGAAATGCTTTGTGCTGTTAACAATGCTTTTACCTTTTCAAATGCTCCTTTACCCATTGCTATTCTATTTCTTATTTCTTCAGTACAACTTCCATCCCATTTCACCAGACTTCCCAAATATTTAAAAGCCTTTACTTGCTGTATAATCTTTCCTTCTAAGGATATATTAACAGTACCTTCTTGCCTGCTTATTCTCATCACCTTGGTTTTTCCCACATTTAAGTTCATTCCAAAGTCTTTCCCAACTTTTACTATACTGTCCATCATTTTCTGTAACTCTTCTTCTGATTCTGCCAACACTGCTTGATCATCTGCATATTTAATGGTTTTCAATCTTTCTCCTCCTATCACAACACCTCTTGCTTCATCTAAAGCTTTCGCAGTGAGTTGCTCTGCATATACATTAAAAAGCATTGGTGAAAGACAACACCCTTGTCTAACTCCTCTTCCAATACCCATCTCTTCAGTCTCATCATCTCCTACTTTTACAGCCACTGCCTGCCTACAATACATCTCCTTTATTAGTTTTCTATCCTTCCAATCAATGCCAATTCCTTTTAAAATTCTCAATAGTACATACCAATTAACCTTATCGAATGCCTTTTCCCAATCAATAAAACAAACAAATAAGTCTTTATTCACTTCTAACATTCTTTCTCCCATCATTCTCAAGCATCCTATGGAATCTCTAGTTCCTTTTCCTTTTCTAAAACCGAATTGATCTTCTCCCAAATTTTCCTCAATCTTCCTTTCAATTCTTTTTAATATAATCCTCATTATTGGTTTTGTAGCATGGCATATAAAACTAACTGTCCTGTAATCTTTACAATCTTTGGCATTACATTTCTTTGATAATGGAACCAAAATAGTTTTAAGCAGTTCTTCAGGCCAAATACCTGTATCAGGTATTGTATCATATATCATATTGATCAAATTTGTCAATCTACTTATTGCTGTTTTTCCCAAGTTCTTTAGTGCCTCAGATGGTATTCTGTCGCATCCCATCGCTTTCCTTTCTTTGAGGTCTTTTATTGCCTTTTCCACTTCCTCCCTCAATATCTTTGGTCCTCTATCTATTTATTGAAGTTACACAAAGAGGTGTTTAGAATTTACCTTTCAACTCGCCATTAAATTACATCGATAGCATTGCTGTCTTATATTTACGCCTATTAAACAGATTCTTGTATAAATATATATATATAATACAACTCAAATAAAGTGAAATAAATGTTGGTGTATGTTTCTCTTTCTTTAATGTGGGTGAATCTACAGAAAACCTGCAATTTCAGTCAAAAAAATTTGAGATTTTAAATTTCAAGATTTCCTTTTCAAAAAAATTGAGATGATTGCTTTTGACGTTCTTACATCCATGATATATGTGGTTCAGGTCAACGCATTTTGGTTATTTAAAAAAAAAAAAAAATGATGGTAGGCTATGTCCACAGAAGTGACTTGTGTTAATAATGATGTCGAATTTTAATATAAATTATATTCGAAATAGTGAATTTACGTGGGAAAACTATGAAATAAATAAATAGAAGACTAATTTAGGAATTAAAAGAACTTTTTATCAAAAGAGGAAATCATGTACAATAAAAATGAATCAGACTGTCAATCTTAAACGTCTATAAAAATGTAAATATATAATTACATTTATCATATATTATATTATATATATTTATATAATTATAAATATCCTTATTGGCATTTAACAAAGACTGGAAGTGAAAGACAAGTCTTGGTGAAAAACATAGTAGCCGCTATTGTTGATGATCATCACTTCCACGGACCCCAAATGTCCACGGAAGTGATGTTCACGGAAGTGACGAATACTTATGCTTCTTGACCCATGTGCTCTTCATTTTGAAGTTAGGAACACGTGTCATTCAGAAAATTAAGTTTACCATATTTCAATTATCATGCCTAGAAATAATCATTTTTCCATAGAAAAATTAGGTTCTAAACAAGACCACAGAAGTGATGGGATGAGCTGTGCAAATGACGAAAAATGAATAAAATGGTATTATTTTCCTGACCAATGTGCGACTCGGACGAATAAAATCACTTCCCAATCCAAAATCGCCGTGTAAACTTTTGTTTTTAAGTGAAATGGAAGACAACTAGCGCATCGGATGGATTTTTTAGAAAGTTTAGGAATGTCCACAAAAGTGATGGCAAAACCTTGTGACAAGACTTGAGGTTGCAAAAAAATTTTACTGATAATTCGAAAAAAAATTTCACTTAATATTATGTTAAATTTCTGTATTTTCTGATTTCACAATATATATATTATTTGAAAAATATTAAAAATAAAGCAAATTGGGTCTTTAGAAGCTATCCAACTGTAGCTTGTGACAGTCCACGGAAGTGACGAATCACCATCTGTGGACAACTTTTTTTTTGGAAATTCCATAAAATTTAAAGAAAAAAATATACTAAACTATAGTATATTTTGTACTTCAATGTGTGAATTTGAAAAATGACAAATATTTTCAATCATTTTCAATTTATTGCTCTGTGACATGAATTACAGGTTTTCCGTAGATATATATATTTTAAAGAAAGAGAAACATACACCAACATTTATTTCACTTTATTTGAGTTGTATTTGATGACATTGTGTTTATTGGAATTATAATTCTCTTAGAATCCATGTTTGAAGATGTTTTTATTATTCTCTCCTATACAGCTCTACTATTACTACAAAACTGGTTAAACCTGAGGAACTGCTTATTTCGTCATCCCCTAAAAACCTGAACACACAAACAAACAAAAAACAACAACCCTACAACCCTTCACTATTATAAATGTTTAACGTGAGACAGTTTGCTCACTTCGGTCATTATTTGCCAAATACGCCCCAATATAAATTCCTGCTCCACCATCTGGAAGCTCATCGTGGTAATAATCGATTTTGAATTTCATTACAATATCAAATTTTGTAATACACATTCTGATATTTTCTGTAAACTCTTTAATTAATATTCAGCCTAATTGATTTACATAACATAACCGAAAGACCTTTCATTGATTTCCCATACATCAAACACTACAATTATAAATAGTTCATTATAAATGTCAGCAGAAATGTATCAATAGCCTAATTGCCATCGTTTAACTTAATCAAATCTATTTAAAGATATATTTACCCACAACTAACAAAAGGGCAGTTTATAACTGGAAAAGGCTTACACAAGAATAAAACAAACGATTATTATTATTATTATATTATTTATTATATATATTATTAATTATATTACAATTATTTATTATTATTAAAAGGCAATTGTGTTTTTGTTTATTCTGTGCTGGGCTTTACGGACATTTTCAATGAAATTTGTCAGCACGTTAATCCATTTCTTTTGCTTATGTTTTATTTTGTCTATAACTCTTTGTTTGCATCAAATCAGTGATGTATCATTTACTTTGTTTTATATTCTGATTTTTGTATGTTATTCTATTTTTGTTTAACTAATGTATTCGAGCCTGTTGATGGGATTGTTTTAGTTCAATCCTAACAGGACGAAAAAAATTTAATGAAAGTAAATAAAAAAAAAAAAAAATTATTATTTAAAATCAGTTAATCTTTCTCTTGACTTCGTGTATCTCCCGAAATTTGAGATTCAGGTGAAAATTTCTAACATATCTTAATATATAAAAATGAATGTTTCTTTGTTTGTTTGTATGCATTCCTATACCATTCAAGAGATTGCGATGAAACTTTGGTGAGTTGTTGTGCGCACGCCTACGAAGATTTCTGAATTAGTAGAACCACTGTTTGAGCCTCT
Source organism: Thereuonema tuberculata (assembly GCA_023159025.1). NCBI lineage: Eukaryota > Metazoa > Arthropoda > Chilopoda > Scutigeromorpha > Scutigeridae > Thereuonema > Thereuonema tuberculata. Next base: position 84,391,027 of record JAFIDM010002131.1, on the reverse strand, counting down.
GAAGTCCGTTTGTCGATCTGACCTTCCGTTCGGGAGTTCCGTTTCGTCCGGACAAATACGGACGAAGTCAATTTCTGAACGTGTCAGTTTTTTGGCGACAAGTTCAGAAATTGACTTTGAAGACCAATAATTGTTGGATATTGAGAATGGGAAAATGGCAATCGATGAATCCACACAAAGTATCACATTGCCAACAAACTTCTGTAAAATCCCAGCAACCACAAACGAATTGATTCACAAAGTTTTCTCAAATATCGCAAATCTTAGCCGGGTACAGCTAGTAATTTATATAAAGTTTATAAGGTTCTAATTGGTTACAATCAATTATTATTTTTTTAATTCTAATAATGGATGCATGGGAGTGGTATTTATTACGTGCAATTTTTGTTGTTTATAATAATGATTATGGGTGGTCGTCTGGAAGCCAAGTGTGAAGGTTCTCGGCTGAGGTCTGGAGGACTCGGGTTCGATCCTCGAGGAAGTTTGGGGATTTTTCCCTTGATTAATTTTCCATTAGACGACGAGTCCTCGAGTCCACCCAGCCCTCTGTAGAATTGGTATCGGGTTACTTTTCGGAAGGTTTAGGCGGGCGAGCGTTGGACTGACTCAGTCGCTGCACTCCCAGGTCGTCGGAAACGTTGGAAGCCTTACCTCCAGCCTTGATATTAATGATAAAAATTTTTTTGTCGTTTTACCACTTCAAATCCATCTTACACATCTAAATTCCGTGTTCGTCGTCGACTTTCAGTGAGTTACGACTCAGCTTCGATGAAACTTTATCCCTCCGTTAATGTCTTTAAAATCTTACATTTATTTTTTTTTGTAAGTCACGAGCTCACTTTCTCGCAAGACTGTTGGCTTCTTCGTTCACGTTGGCTTCTTCGTTCGTGATGTGCAAACGAATGCCAACGCACAATCATTCCTGCAGTCCCGTATTTGTCGAATCATTAAATTCGGGACTATCGACTTATTACAATGGTAATTCTGTGACTGGTATTTATAGCAGACATGGATTCCGATCCAAAATATTTCGATCGCTCTTCATATTATAAATATTTCCTTTCTGACGATCAAAAAAAAAATGGCAACGCTGAGCCAATTGCCTCCCACACAGTCCCACTAATTTCTCTCTATTTGATATCCTTCACGCAACTTAAAATTAAATGTTGACGATGTACGTAAATGCATTTTTACATTGTTATTTTTTTCGAGTGAAAAAGTGTTATTCACTGGATAAGTTTCGTAACTGTAAGGGAATATCTTTTGGCCAAGTGAGTCCAATAGTGATTATTATTATTATTTATTTATTTACTTATTTATTTATTTATTTATTTATTTTAGAGAAACAGTTTTATCAACGGTTTTCTTGGGATTTTCAACGATTTCTAATACATAATAAAAATACATGAAAAGTACTTTGATTGCATTTCCGAAAGTTTTCCGGAGTCCCATCTTCCGGAATATCTCTACAAAACATTAGGCAAAACTACGAGTTTTACTATTTTAACAGAATTTCCTACTTTGTAAATTTAAACTACACTAAATAATTTCGAACTTTTATAAATTCTCTGATTAAAAAAAACAAAAAAAAAAAAAAAAACTTTTGATTAATTTCCATCTTCATACTGAGAAAATTAATCCAATGGCTTCTATATTAAGAATGCTATTTCTTTTTTATTGTTTCGTAATTTGAGGGCTAATTTCTGCTTATTCGATCTCCCATTTCAATTGAAGACTCAGGATGTATGGAAATGCAGATTTCTTTTCATTCTTAAGTTCCTTCAACAAAGACTTTGTCAAAAGAAGAAACACAGAATCAACTGGCGAATAAACAGTTGACCATCTACGAACTTCAGGACAACCGTTTCGAGTTCACTACATCAACAGCCATTAGTTTTCTCAACAATGTCTAAATGGGTTAAGAACTCAGTACTAAGGGGCATCACACTGTATCTAATTAAGCGTAAGTCCGTACTTTCAGCTTTTAGGTCGTAGCGAATAGCAAAGGGACGAAGTAAAGGTCGCAACGCCAATGCGACCTTTCGCTACTCCTCAATTTCCGCGAAAAAAATGTATATATATTATTTGCTATGTACATTCTGAATTTCTGTTGTGGTTGTTTCGGATTTATGGGATCAACTGTATTTATATTTACAATTATTTAACGTGCGTTGATTAATTAAATATGATTAAAATTTAGCCAAACGCACAAATATTTTTAAAAAAAATACAAAGGATAAAAAAAACACAACGTTTCGACTTGCCTGCAAGTCATCGACCAAGTCTTTTTGGTCGATGACTTGCAGGCAAGTCGAAACGTTGTGTTTCTTTTATCCTTTGTATTTTTTAAAAAACTTTTTTAAAATATTTGTGCGTTTGGCTAAATTTTAATCATATTTAACTGTATTTATACTTAAAACATTTTCGAACTTTTGTTGAAAAATTATTTAATATTTCAGGGTACGAAGAATGAATGTAAAGACTGTCACTGCTGAATTACAAATAACAAATATCACAGAATCACAGTAAATTTACACAGAATTAATTATCAGAAGGCTTTTCTATTGTTGAATAAGAGCACATTATTGCCCTTAAGAGAGCAATTTGTGCATAAAAGTTTCCAACCAAATGGGGCAAACAGCGCTTTCGGGCATTGCTCCAAGCTACAGTTCCGAACAGATATTTATTTCAGTATCGAATTCTTTTGAGAGATGAAACTTCAGTTATTACTAACAAGGGAAGTGCGTGACCTCGAACGCTGAGAACCACCGAAAATATGCTTAGAATATAAATCGCTCACGCCAAAATCAATGGCATGAGTCATTCTAATTCAAAAATGCACGTCTTACCACGAGAGACATTTGAATGATCAACTATTGAAGGTCCAAGAGAGGATCTTTGGTAACGCGAAGAAACAAAATACAGTAGAGCTCCGATTATCCGCAGAATTGGGTGGCAAGGGTACCGCGAATAGTAAAAATCGCGGATAACCCGAAAAAAGACTAAAAATGAGGTGTAAACACGAAAAAAAAAGATTTCAGCATAAAAACTACGGTTTATTATACAAAAAACATAATATGCAAAACTTTTAAAATATGTACAGTACAGCAGAAACCTTTCTGCAGAGCAAGAGCCTGCCACTCATCCACAAATTCCGAAAAGGCCTATAGGCTCACGATGCAAAATAAACCTGTCAGTAATTTTCGACCTTCGCACTGTAGGGCCTATTGTACTTTCCCTGTTGTTGGCTTGGATTAAAATTGGTTTTTTTGAGGTTCGTAATTAAAAAAAAAATTTGCGGCACTCGCGGATAATCGGGGTTCAACTGTATCAATATAATAGCACTAAAAACAAACATATTTCAATGTCGTGACTATTTTCCTATATTTTCCTCTGCTTAAAATAATTATGCTAACTGAACAACAAACTTCTCCTACTGACCTGATAGTGTTGCACAGCTATTCAGTCTTCAAAGTGCGCTAGCAGACAACAGCTGAGTTTTGCATGTGAATGAATCATACCACTGTTTTTGGGATGCGCGATTTATATTCTAAATACACTTTCGTGCGGTTCTCAGCGTTGGAGGTCACGCACGCCTTGTAAGTGTCAAAAACAAATCGCAACTATCCTGTACTAAACACATGAGCATCTTAAACACGTGAAACTTCAAGAACGTCATGAACATTATTAGGATATGCGTCACGAGCGTCTTTAGACAAATACGTCAAAGAAAATTAACGCTATTTGGACGGGGAAAAACTGAGTATTGGCAAAATTCTTGTTAAGAGTAAAAATAGATTGAATAAATTTTAATGTTTCCTATTTGTAGCTTGGTAATGACGGGCTTTTGTAGTCTCACTTTTCGATAACCCTCGTATCAAAACCTAACAGACACTGTCAATTGCCACCGCCTTAATTCCAATAATCCTGTCTTGAGAAGCGAACTCCAGATTACGCAGAAGATATTGGAAAATTTTGTTTAATGTAACGAAGGTCTGAGTGGCAGCATTGATCTCCAGCTCGTATCCAACTGTTCTCACTCACTGAATTCCCCAATCGAACTTAAGGAGTCTGATCAAATAAGGGCAATTTAAAACCGCAATTAACGTGTTTACATATCAGTAATTAAGAAATAAATTAGTGAAAAGCACGATTATAGACGAAGAAGAGGATTAAATTCATACAGAAACTGAAGAATCATTTAATAAAAGTGAATGGCAACTAACGTTCTCCAATTCACCAAATAAAGCTAATTTGTGGAGAGAAGGAAGAAAATCCTCTTTTTTTTTTTTTTTAAAAGGAAAAGTTTGTTTTACTTAAAAAATTTGCAAATTCTTATTTAATTGCAAGAAGCAAATTAATAATGGTCGTCCAGTGATGCAGATGCTGGGCTAAGGACTGAAGGAATTGGGTTCAATTTCCGGTGGAGATCAGGAATTTTTCCCAGGTTGTTTCTTGTCCAGACAGGTCCCAAGGGTTCACCCAGCCTTCTGTAAATATAGGGATCGGGTTAAAGATGGGAGGAGCGTCGCACTGACCACCTGACCCCAACTTCATCCGGATGATTGAGGAATGGTTGGCATCGACGACACACTGTGGGGTACAAAGTAATTTTGGAATGGGATGGGTTTTATGATGGTTTTAGCCGCTCAACCAAAATTTTCCGTATTCTTGAGGGGAGAGTATTACAAACAAAACGACGACCTTCCAACCAAAAGAAGGGAAAGGAGAAAGTTAGCCTGCTTATGTTCAAATTCTAATACACTGCTGAACTACAAACAAAACAAATTTTGAATTTTCTAGGGAAAAAAAAAATAATTACACCGCGTTAATTAAGTTGCCGAAATAAACTTAACTTATCATATGAAAACCCAGCATTTAATAAGGAATTAGCTAAAAGGGGGATTTAATATCCGCTGTTTGCAACAATCAAATATTAATAGAATTAGATAAAAACCCATTGTTTAGATTCCAATGTTTTCCTAAAGAAATTCTTCTTGCGCTAATTTCTCGACAACTGACTCACTTGGAAAATATCTTAAATGTAAAAGTAGATCGTTTCTAGTCCTTAAATATGTATACAAAGTTTCAAGAAGATCCATGTAGCGGTTCAAAAGTTTCAAGGGAAAGCACAGACCTGATAAACCTCGCTTTCTAAAAGCTAAAACAGACTCTTCCATTACAATAACTAACCTGCGGTCTCTTGTATGCCTAGGAAATTGTATTCCCGGCGTTTTGCCACCCCCAACGCCCTCAGCCTTTTACAACCAAAACAAGACCGTTCTGCTTGAATTTAGCCAGCAATGATGTGGGTTCGAAAAATCACGAATTTTCAGTTGTGGTTTGACGGGAAGCCAATGTGAAAACCCCGACGCCATTATGTGAAGGCTGTGTTGATCTCGAGAGAATGTAATCGAGCTCTGGCTGTGTTTTTGAAACTCATCATTCAAAACCGAAATGATCTCAACCAACATTGCACATTGGATAAACAATGAGGCACGACAGTTAATATATGTACGTATACATATTTGTATGGTCTTTCTGAATATTACCCAACATCTCTACTCCCAAAAGGAATAAACTCCGTTTCTGTCTAAATTCGTTTCAGGTTTTACGACATAATACGCCATGAGTGCAGGGGATCCACCGCTATCATAAACAAACTTTGGAATTTCAGAATGGTGAAATCCAAACAACAAATGATGGCCTAAAACTGATCATCAATCATCCAGCTTTTCTATATAGTTATTATTAATTTATAACTATAACACGATTTTAAAGAGACTGGTTTTCTTGATGGTTTTGACCCAGAACGGGTTCAATTGTTGCCAAAATCAATATGTATCTAAACATCCTCCAGCAATGGAGGTAACATATGCCTCCAACAACTAAAATTCCAACTTTCTCAAGCTCAGATTAAATAGCATTTGATTAATTGTGATTGTTCTCATTTAAGACAACATATTTTAGCGATTTATTTTCTTTGTTAGTTCCTTAATTATTGATCTGACGTGGAGAAAGTTAATATGAATTCCCTTCTAGTAAACCATACTTACTCTAGAGTTTCGCTTCCTACCCCATAAGTGTGTTTAAGTTATTTTGAATAGAATACGAGAAATGGACCGCCAAATGGAGAGATTTGCGATTTCGACTTGAGATTAAATTCTCGAACTATGTTCTAACCCTTATCTCTAGCCGATGTTTATTAAAAGGCGTTAACAACAATTGTACCCATAAAAACATAAATGTTAAAACTTATAGGATCCCACTGAACGGGCTCTGAACGATTCGCTACCCAAGTCGAATGAAGGTGACGTCGAATGGTCAGTTGAAATGAAACCCGGTCCTCATTTTACAGAAGCATGAGCGACCCTTAGGACCCGTCCGGAAGAGAAACACGAAAGACAAAAATCCCTGACCTACATCGGGAATTGAACCTGGCTTCTCAAGCTCTAAGCACAAGTTTTAAATTCTTTTATTTCTTGAGCGTGTAATAAAACGTCTTCTAAAAATAATCTTAACCCTTTTACAACATTCTCAATTTCCAATTTAAAAAAAAAAAGAAAGCAAAGGAGAGTATTTCGTTTTTCCGAGCTACTCGGAAAAGTTGAGTTCATAAAATCACTGTGAATGTGCGCGTCATGCTAATAACTTTTGAACTACTTGTTGAATCTTCTTGAAAATTGGCATACATATTTAAGAATAAAAAACGGTGAAACTTTTTTATATTTGAATTTCTTTCTGTTTAGATCCTTGTCCATAAATTAACTCGAGAGGATGACAAAGCTTCCTATAGAAAGTTAAATTAATAGTCACAACAGTATGTCTAAACGATGGTTTTTCGTCCTTTCATCTAATCCAGAGGTGAACAACCTTAGAAAGTTTGAGGGCCAATATTTTTATAAAAGATCTGATGGAGGACCACAACGTCCCATTCTCCAATCCTTACCATATCTTACTAATCAATGATTTGAAAATGTCATTTATAATAATAATTATTAATAATACATGTAATTTACGTAAATTTCTTACTAATTAATGATTTTAAAGTGTCCTTTATCATAAAAATTATAATAAATGTAATTTACGTAAACTTCAAATTATCCAATAATGTGCTAGTTGTACATTATAAATTATAAATTATAATTATTTTAAACATTTATTTTTGTTTTATTTGAAGACTTTTCAATATAGAGAATATCTAGAAGAGGGAGAATTAAGAAGACTTATGGTATTTTTCAATGTATTTGTTGGCAGCAACGTAAAGGCTAAAATTTAATATTAAGTTTGACAATATCGTGTCGCAGCAAAAAAGTATGGCGGGTCGCGAGTTGCGCACCACTATCTAACCAATGATCCATGCAACCTTTAATATAATTGAAATTAACTGGATTTAAACAACAAAAGGAAATAATACAATTTTTTTTTATTTTTTTTAATAGAGATTTTGCAAAATTTCGACTGTTTATATTCGGCAGATACAAATTATACTACACGAACACTTTATGTTTGGGTCATTAACGACTTAATAAGTAAATAAATAAATAAATAAATAAATAAATAATAATTAAAGAAGAAATTGTTAAGGATTCTTGATATTAAAAGAAAACACAAAACTTTAACTCTTCAATTAAACATCTT
>JAFIDM010002131.1:84353011-84382986 GCA_023159025.1 Thereuonema tuberculata | reverse complement strand
AAGATGTTTAATTGAAGAGTTAAAGTTTTGTGTTTTCTTTTAATATCCTGAAAAGTAGGAGGATTGTGACGTTTCAATTTTTGTTAAGGATTCAGTTAAATGAAAGTAGGTTTTCAGTTCTCTTAAGGACTTCTCGTTTTATTTCTCTACTAAATAGAGCGTAACATTTTTAAAATTAATTTAAAACACGTCTATGTGGTAGCAGCGCATTAATAACTCACAGAAATGGGAAAACGGCAGAAGGGATCAGTTAGTTCCACCTGATAAAAAGTGCGCGTGCTCTGCTTCTTTTTTATCAGCACATTCATAAAGGATAGAGTTTATTTTCTCATAACCTTGTAATGTTAAATATCGATGCCTATCTAAAGTTATATGGAAAGAAAAAAAAAAAGACTTATCAGTTTTTTTAATCTTAGGACTAAATGTAATAAGAGATTACATTGTTATTTTTCTTGATTCTTATATATTTTAATCAAGTTAAAAGGGTTTTTTCTGGATCATTTAATCCTTATTTTTTTTAATTGAACGTCTCCTTTCTTCTGAACTACAAACGTTCTATTATAATGAAAAATTAACAGAATTTTCCAGATACTTTTTTATTCATATGAAGCGAATGAACAACATTTATATAAATTTTTATCTGTTTGTAATTGTTCCATTATTAGAATAAAATCTTCGAAATATTTTTTTGTCCTTTTTTTTTTTTTAAATCATATTAAACACAAGAGGGACACTATTAAAAGATAGCCCGGCAATCTTCCATTTGTGTTTAGTGATATTAATTCCTATTCTGGTTTTAGACAGGTATGTAGATAGTCCTCTACTTACGACGGGATTATGTTCCGACGAAAGCGTCGTAAATCGATTAGTCATAAGTACAAATTCATATAGAGTACAGAATGTCAGCAATCGTACCTACAGTACATATTATTAAATTGCTTATATTTCCAAACTCTTCTAAAGTTAATGATAGCTGCAGAATATTACAAATATGATATTCAATACCATTATTCTATCGCTTTCAGCGCAGTCAGTTTATTGGGCCAGCGAGCGAGCTTCGTGAACTTATGTTTACGACTACGACCGCTATTGGATGAAATTAAAAAGTGCATGTGAAGTCTCTGTGGGATCTTCGACGTAAGTGAGAATGATCATAACTTGGAACCCATCAGTGTTGATTTCTGAGTAGTAATGGTACGAGGGCGGCAAAGTAAGAATCGCAATTCTTTTACATTTACGTATTTCTGTGTCACGCTAAAGGATATCCTATAAATCTGAAGGCACAGACCTTAGGAAGTTCAGTAGTTATGCTTGTCCAAAATAAATTAGCTCATCATTTGGTTGATAGCTGGAAGCTAAAGTCAGATGAAAGTTGAAGACGAGTTTTAGAAACACCCTACACTCAGAATTGCATTTGCAAAGCGGCTGTTAAATTCAGAGAAACGGGTGCTAATAAACTGCCTAGTAACCTCCATGACACAATATCAATGCTTTTCGCTGAGTGTGCTTTTGGTCAGCTGAGTTCTCTTTGTCTAATGAATCCAAGGGTGAAAGAACTCTTAAATCAAATACTGGTTTACAAATAGCAATAGGTCAAACTTCCACCTACGCCAAACTGATCTACAGATTTTTTTTTTTTTTTAATACTTAAAAGCCAGTAAAATAAGAGGAATACGTTTTAGTCTATTTTCTTGTGATAGTATTTCAAATTTCCAAACTTACTACATGTCATTTTACTATGAGACACTCTGAACATTAGAAGCGCAAAATGTAAATTACATAAATTTTGCCTAAACTTTTTAAACATTTCAATAAAATAAAATAAAAAAAATTATAATTACTGATATTTAAAAAAAAGTGTATATTATTATTTTAATAAATTACAACATTTACCAAGTTGGGATATTAACGAACATAAATTAGCATTTTATTCACTGTATTTTATATTATAAATATAATATTTATAGCTTTTCTTCGCAAAACAACGAATTATCAGAGTTCATCTTTCGCCTGTGTGGATTTATAGGGATTTATTTGAAAATCATTAGGATTTGCTAACGAATGCCGGATTTGTCGGCGCCAAATCTATTACTGTCATAAAAACAAACAGATGTAGATAAACTGTTTGTCGGGCGTATCTGGGAATTAAAAAAATTGGAATAAAAATGCATCTTCATTCAGACGCACACCAAGACTCCCACAATTGTCACGATAGAGGATAAGCGCGCGCTATTTTAATCTTTTGTTGTTGTTGTTTTTTATATAAAATAATATAAAATAAAATTAATCTCGTTGGCGATCCATTTTGGAATGGAGATGTATTAAAAAAAATAAGCGATTCTGAGACCTTTCCACGTGTTACTGTAATTCAGTCAATTAGTAGAATAAAATCATAAATCGATTTTTATTTAATTTGAAAAAGAAACGTATGCTTTAATTCCGAAAAAAAAAAAGGATCGGAAAGAAAAGAAAAAAGAAAGAAGGAAGAAGATGCAACTCTACATATCTTGAAACCTTTTAGGGGCGTCTCCAGAAAGAAAAAAAAAAAAAAGGGCTCTGAATTAAACATAGTGGGTTTTATGGAAGAGGCCGCCTCTCTCGTGTAACAGGAGAAAAGGATTATTTATAACTAGCAAAGTTAGTACAATCACTGCAAGGCTAGTCGATACCCCACAGGCATAAAGGTTCCCAAAATATACGAACCACCGTTTAAAAGATGAAAAAAAAACTGATTTGTAAACGTTTCTGTCATAAAATCCGCCAACAATCGGCGGTTGATCCACAGGATCAGGGAGTTCAGGGAATTCAACTTATCGTATTTACGTTTACTTGTAAGTGCATTAACAAAAAATTAAAAAAAAGCAAGTCTGTAAAGGATTTTCTTTTTCTTTTACAGTTCAATAGCTTTTCTAGAAGATTTTAATTCTGAAAATATCACAAGTATTAGATACCAAGTTACAAGGGAAAAAAAGTACAGCGATCACTGAGCTACTTTTGGTGATTTTTGACACCGGGAATCCAAGACAAGCCTGTTTCTGGGTTATTCTCCGTCCTCAGTTGGATTCACCCAGTGTCTGCAGCTCAGTGACATCAAAGAAAATATAAACAAACGATAGGTAAACATAGAAATGGCCCTTCAAATAAAAAAAAAAAACAAATTAAAAATAAACAAGGGGCAATTAGTTAATCCCCGCTAGTCAACAGCTAGCTTATGAAGGATTAACCTATAAGCAAAAACATGCACATAAGGAAAATTTAACGTGCATGATATAAGTTTACAAGGGGGAAACTTTAAATCAGATTCCATTAAAAAAAAGAAGAATCCTTATTTAGTACCGATCTCTGTAAAATGTGGAATTGACTTATAATCAAATTCCAGTGTTACATAACAAGTTTCATGAAAATCAGTCCAATTAAATTCGAATTGTTTCCTGCACAGACAGACAGACTGACCAAACGAATTCAATAGTGTCTAAAAGGTTTTCATTAATGCAACTTAAGCTTGTAAGATCAAAGTTTTTAATAAATTAATAAGTTAATAAGAAATTGCTAAAAGAGCAAGGAGCCTATTTCCTTAAAATATTCCAGTTTGTTTGTTTTTTTTTCTTTTTTTTTAAATATGGAAATAATAGAAGGATAAAAGAATTAAATTATCAATACATGTCGATAACTACGTTAACTTTGAATTCTCCATTTGCTGAAAACTGATTAAAAACACAATTTATTTTTTTGTTAATCACAGCACGCGCGTCTGTAATGTAGTTAGCAGATTGATAGTTAATTGTTGGGCGGAAATAAAACTTAATTGCTTCTACTCACTGGGAATTAGATTGTTGGACTTCCAATACATTCCTAAGGAAAACTGTCTCCATCTTCACGCGCTAACTTCTCCACACGAAGAAATTTAAAAAAAAAAAGCCTCGGAATGGCCAACAAAGTTCATGCCAACTTTCAGGAAGACCTCTTACTCTGCTTCAAAAGATAGTACGTACACCCATAAATCATACAGAAACATACTGATATTATGTGTCTCACTTTCCTTAAGAAAATAATGTCCCTAAAACCACATAATCCTAAAGTGCTCGCGCTGAGAGTTGAAACTCCCAGAATGCAACGCAGATTAAAGTTTGTCCTTTCCTGGCCGTTTGCTAACATTCAAATAGAAGAGAAGCTACCTCTTCTATTTCAATGTTAGCGAACTGCCAGGAAAGGACAATCTATAACCTGCTTTGCATTCTGGGAGTTTCAACTCAGCGCGAGCACTTTAGTTTTGGTTATTGTTTTGATCATTTATCACAATTTCATTGAAGCCCTTCTGACTGTTTCTGTCATCATTTTTATCACAGTTTCATTGTTGAAAAGGCTTTAGAATCTGCTCGAAAATTCCAGCGAATTTCAGCTCATTAGTGAGCATCAATCACGGCCGGCGAAGCTGTGACGTAACAGGAAACAAAGGAGAACCCCGATATTCAGCGGTGACAATGTAACCGCCACCACTTTTGCCACAGCTCTGATTGAATCCAAGATTATTATGAATTCAATGAGATTCCCTTATTGAAATAAATTCATTCTATACATTAGAATGTGCAGACGTTTATTTCTGAAAGAGATTTTTCATTTCTTGTTGAAGCGATAGCATATTCGCAAAGTGCACCCAATTTCCACTTAAAATTCTAAAGATTCTAAACACAATCTTCTTGCAAAGTTCATGCAGGTTAAAATTTGCTAAAAAAATTCTTTTACTATCCAACGGATACTGCGTTGGGTAAAGGCGACATTAACCTGTAACAAAAACCAAAAGTCAGAAGTTTTAGACCTCGTCGCTCATTGGCTTTAAAAAAAGCTTTCAAAACAGCAGCGCCAATCACTTGATCTTCACGTTTCCATGAACGTTGTGATTTGGGAACGAAGAAATTAAATGACAAAAGCACGAAATCAAAAACGATGACTATTTCAATTGGTCGAAACAATAACGAAAATTTTGATCGTGTGATCTGGCCTTAAGCCAATAAAAACATGAAGATATGTTATGTCATTCGAGTAGCACCTATACTCATGTCACTGCTGTAATGGAAGATCCTACATTAATCGTGCAAAGACACGCCTGTGACCTGTTTCTCCAAACTTGTTGCAGCCGAGATTAAAAACCCTATAAGACAGGACGAAAAAAAAAATCCCTATAATGATTCTCAAAACCAAACAGAAATCAGGGATTCTACTTTTTTTTTTGGGGGGGGGGGGGGGGGGGGGGGGGAAATGCGACCATTTTTTTCTTTTGTATGGGATCACTATACATTTACTTTTTTAAATGTTAAAAATGCTGAGCCATTATTTATTTATTTATATCTTAATGCAACATTAAATATAGTTCCTGTAGTTTTTACCTTTCTTTCTTTTGTTTTTCTTTTTTTTTTTTCGTTCAGCATTTCACGAAAGCGTAGATAAGTTTCCGAAGCTAGAATAAATCTCGTCATGCAATCTCAAAAGAGATGAAATAAAAATTCCTATTTTATTAAAAACGTGTGCCTTTACGACCACGAACACCTTTATTATTCCGTCTCAAAAGCTCCACATTACAATTGCCATCCAACTGCAGCAGAACCAATTTCTATCAATATTATTAATAATCAGACGAATTATTTCGGCATCTTCAAAAGAAAAGCAATGCTCGTAATAGATCGTACTAAAACAATGTGATTTCAATCTCAATTCTCCTTCTGCTAAGAAAAAAAAAAGGGGGGGGTTGGTGCAGGAAAAAAAGAAATAAAAGAGGTTGGAATTTTCCCTCCTTTCACGGAAGGTGAAGTACCTGATCGCATCCGTGCGAGAATCTCATGAGGACGGGGGCGACGATGGCGTTCGGGTGGACGTCCTTCGCCTCCTTCTTGATCTGCGTGAACTGGAACAATACGTCCTTGTCGTATTCGATACGGCGCTGCAGGATCTCAAGAAGTACCTCCAACGATCGGTTGCTCAACGAAGGCTCCACCACGTTCAAGATGGTTTTGTTCTTGATTAGACGCTCTTGAATCTCAGCCTACAAAAAAAACAAAAAGACAAAAAATATAATAAACACTCGACCAATCTTTTCTCTCTCTCTCTCTCTATTCCTGAGTTCGATTTGAAATTTCTAAAATTATAGAAAGGCTCTCGTACCAGGAAAAGATGCGGAACGTGAAAAGGCATACGAAATACCATTAAACGCATATACGCTAAGTGAGTACACTGCATCCGTTTCACTATATGGCAACCATACACATAGAGCCTTTTTGTGAATAAAGTGGCAGTTTGTTAAAAAAAAAAACTGATTAATTTCCCATGTATGGACATTTTTGAACCAGCCTTTGTATATAAAAGTTTACCACTCCTCCTATTCTCTTATAATAGAGGCTTCAAATATAGGAGCCGCGAGATTGTCTCACCCATACCGCCTGATTTTCCGACTTGTCTTCCCGACATTTCAGTTTCACGAGTGAATGAGTGTTGGAGAGTGGAAAAGTATACAGGAGAAAGGAGGGCAAGAAACGGGATGTTTTTCACACTCATCGCAAAATGGGAGATGGCCAAATACGGAATTCAGACGAATTATTACGTAAGCATTTTTCTGGATAAGGATTACAGTTATCGTATCCTTCCTTATACTGTAGGAAAAACAGAAAAAAATGTTATGATAACTCTGATAACAAATTAAGTTCTTTAAAACACGTATCTTAATCTTTATTTGAAAGTCTGTTTAATAACTATTTATAGGTTTGGTCTCTCGACCAGATATGAGTTGAGACTTACGGATTAACCTAATTCTAATCCGAAAACATGAAATGCAATAATACTGCAAAGATTAGCACTTAATACAAAGTCCAAATTAAAAGTACCGTGTCGCCTACATTATTCATATAGGATTTATATACGAAGACATCCGAACAAAGTTATCGACAAGCCACATTCAAAGAGAATGGAATACAGTAGAACCTCATTATAACGGACTAATAGGGGCTGAAGGTTGTCCGTTTTAATGAAAGTCCGGTTTATAATAAATAATTCTTATAGGAATGTAATGCAGCAGGGTGTACATCAATGAAAGTACAATGGTTAGCTATAAAAAAGTGTTTATTATATATCAAAAACAAAAAAAAACAAAACAGCCTTCAACATAGTAGGTTGAATTGAAAAAGATGTGTACGTATACACTGCATTAATCTTTAGAACAAGAAGGTCCAGGTTCATGTTGATTGCTTACATTCATTGGTTTGAAAAAATAATTTATTTTCTGCTGGGTTTGTTTGCTGCTTATTTCTTCAGTTAATAACTCACGGAGATGCCGTAAGTGTTCATAATAGGCAAACATATTTTCAAACACATATGGTTGGAAATGTAAAACTAGTCAGATAAAAATAAGCATCCTTTCTTCTTCTTTCTTCGAATTTGGCCGACTATGGACCACGTGAAATAACTCATGATTATTTTTCTACTTTCTTTCTTCTCTTCCAGTATTCTTTCATTCTTTCACTATGTTGTTTCCTTCTTTCTTCCGTCCATTTTGCTCCCGTCTTCTTCTTTGCCTTTTCTTGAAAACCCTTGAATCCCCTGATCTTTTTTCTGAATTCTTCTCTTCTCTCCACCTCTTCTCCATCTATTTTCATTTCTTCCATGTCTTTTCTGACCTCCTTGATCCATGTCATCTGAGTCTTGGGGTTTCTGTCGAAGAAGGTGAATAATCTCTTCGTCAGTCTACCTTCACTCATTCTTTTAATGTGTCCGTAGAAAGCCACTCTTCTTTTCCTCATTGTGTCAGTTATTTTTTCTGTTTTTGCATAGATTTCTTTGTTGTTTCTCAGTTTCCATTTTCCATCTTCATATTTTGGTCCCAGGATTTTCCGTAAGATCTTTCTTTCCTTTTTTTCTACCTCGTCCAATTGTCTGGCTGTGTTTAGTGCAAGGCATTCTGAGGCGTAGAGGCCTTCTGGCTTAATGACTGTATTGTAGTGCCTAATTTTAGCGTTTATAGATATGGACTTCTTGTTGTATATATTTTTTGTCAAATGGAATGACAGTTCCATTTTTCTTGCTCTTGCTAGGACCGCTTCTTTGTCAAGGGCGTTTGGTTGAATTATTTCTCCCAGGTATTTGAATTTATTAACCCTCTTGATTTTCCCATACTTTGTTGTGATCTGTCTTGGTGCATCTTTTCTATTGGTCATGTATTCCGTCTTTTCATAAGATATTTGTAGTCCAGCCTTTTCTGCCGTCTCTTTCAGTATATTTATTTGTCTTCTTGCATCTTCAATGTTTTCCGCTAGTATTGCAAGATCGTCTGCAAAAGCCAGGCAGTCAATTTCCAAGTTATCTTTCTTTCTTCCTATTTTTATTTTCTTGATTCCTTCCTCTTCCATTCTTTTCCTCCACTCTCTCATTACTTTCTCCAGCACACAGTTGAAGAGCAATGGGGAAAGCCCATCTCCCTGTCTTACTCCTGTTTTCACCTCAAATGGTTCTGAAATCTCTCCCAAAAATTTTACTTTTGACTTTATCCTTTATTATTATTATAAATTTTTTTAAATCTGTCCGTTATAAGCGACGTCCGTTATAATAGGGTCCGTTAAAATGAGGTTCTACTGTATTTGATAAATGGAAATTAAAAAAGCACTGAATATAGATGCCTATAAAATACAAACAAAGAACAATTTATTTTTTTTCCAGAAAAATTGTTTTTCTCTAATTTTTTATTATAAAAAATAATATGGTCCATACTTTTCAAATGTCCGTGACGCCGACGCACTGTTCAAATATTAAAAATAGATAAAAAGTTAAAAAATAACTAGTCGTTTTATTAAGCGGGCCTTCTTCTGATAAAATAACCCAATATTAAAAAGGATGGGCTTATACAGCCTTGGGAGCTACCCTGCATTAAGGGAACGAGAAATAAGCTATGACTATTGGTTAGAAACGGAAGGGTTAAAGTTAAGATAAGGTGATAGGAAGTTGGGCTATTGGTTCCCATTATTTGAAAAGTGGGGGTGATCTTATTCGTAGTTTATTATACTTTAGTTTTTTGTTTTGTTTTTTAATAAAATTTTTATTACCAACTTTTCAAATGGAAGATTTTTTTCACTGAATACAGTGGACAATAATTGTAAAACGATGAGAAAAAAATTTCTAGTTTAAAATTCTAGTTTCGTTCCGGGCAATTGTATCTTGCAACTTAAACATTGCCTTAAAAATCAGAAGTTTATTGACTGGTGCACGCGAAGTCTTAGTTTTCAACTTAAAACATTTTTCTCCTTTAAAATTGAGTCATTTAACGTGTGTACAAATATTCAGGGGAAAAAAAAAAAACCAACAACACTTAAAAAACACACAAAATGATTGTCTTTAAAACCAAACTAGTTTTGGACTCTCATACAGAATCCTTTGTCAAATCTGAAACCACAAGTGGATCACCAGTATTAAACCAAATTGGACCAATCAGCATCGATTGTCCAAGTCAAAAAAGCAAACAGGGAAGCATCAAATAAACCAATCCAAAAAAATTGTATTGAAATCATACAAATGAGGGCTCTTCTATTATCAATTTAGTAAATGAACATATTAGGAAGTTTAAAGAGTCTCTAGGCATGCTAAAGGATAGGCCTCATAATACGAAACTTACAGTTGAATCCGTGTAACAGTTATAACAACTACTGTCCGGCCACTTTATTAGGTACACCCCTGCTGTGCACACATATGATACGGGCAGTGGGGGAAGTGTCATGGTGTGGGGGATGACCCTGGCATACGTTGGGTCCATTGATACCTCTGGAGGCACGTCAGGATGCTAGAGTATACCTAAACATCGTAGTTGACAAAGTGCAACTGTACATGTTAACAGTTTATCCTCATGTAGATATCTACTTCCAGAAGGATAATGCGCCGGTGCACAAAGCCCGCATCACTATGGGATGGTTTGAGAAACATGACGATGACTTTTCCTTGCTGCAGTCCCCGGATCTCAACCCGATTCAAAATTTGTGGGATGAGCTGGAACTGGCTGTTCGCTGCAGGCCTATACCTCCTTCAAATCTTCAGGAACTGCGTGACACATTCATGTCTGCATCGTTCACAATACCTCAACAATGTTTTCAGCATCTTGTGGAATCCATGCCTGACGAATTCAGGCTGTTTTTAGGGCTAAAGGAGACCCAACCACCTACTAGATAGGTGTGCCTACTAAAGTGGCCGGACAGTGTATATAAGATTTAAGAAGGGAAGAGAAGGAAAAAAAATGATGGGAAATTAGGAAGAGGAAAAGAAGGGGAAACAAAAACTCCCTTTATTTATTTATTTATTTATTTTTTTGCTATTCCTCCGTTCTCTGATTCTAGTTTATCATCTGCTTTTAGTTTCATCTCATGTCACTAGCTTCATCCACTAAATTAATAATAGAAAAGCCCTCATTTGATTTTAATACTTTTTTATTATTATTATTATTTTTTTGTTTTATTTGAAGCCTCCTTGTTTCCTTTTTTTTTTTGACTTGACCGATCGATTTTGATTGGTCCACTTTGGTTTAATTCTGTGATCCACTTGTTGATTTCAGACGTTGACAAAGCACTCTAAAACTATTTTTCTCCTTTATTTTATCTATTGATATTCCTAGTTTTGTTTGTTTTTTTTGGACTCTTTGTCTGTTCGCACATTACGCTAAAACGGCTGAACGGATTTTCATAAAATTTGTACATACCTTATTTATGGTCCAACTTTAAATTTGAGCAAGTTTATTTGGTCTCCGCACCCACCCCCAGCTTCAAATTGCGCCTTTCAAATGCTCTGTCCCCACTATTTCATAAAAGTTCGGAGTAATAAAATACCACACACACTATTGACACTTGTACTTCTATTTGACAAGGTATAATAAAAAAAACCCGATTTTTTGTTTAAAAAAAATATAACAAGCAATAAAATAAATAAAGTTTCTATATTATCCGACTTTCGAAATTATCCCTATTATCCGAAATTTCATACTATTCACTGAGTTCAATGAAGAGAAGGTTTTAGAATAACAATGAATGAACCTAAAATGTTCGGGTTTAAAAGAGCAACAATTTTAAACAAATATTCAAGTAACAGAGCTTTAGGTTATTGTGAGAGTCAACAATGCTTGTAGGATTATAAAATTATGAAAATTAGGATTAAAGCTAGGAAGCTTAAGTAAAATAACGAAAGGAGAAGGACATTATATAAAAATAATTGACTTTTGTTTTTAAATTAAGCTTTAAGTTTGTTTTTTGTTTTTTTTTCTTTACATATTTTTAAATTTTATGTTGTTATTTCGCTTTCTGAATTAATAAGAAATGAAAAATAACTTTGTTAATAGTAAAACAGTTTTGTATTTTTTTTTAATCATTCGGATTGTAATCTGGGATTAGATTATGTCGATCATCCGGGCTTTTTCTATACTTGGAACCGGAAGTTAACGTACTCATAAGCCTTTACCGTGAAATGGTGTTTCCCAACAATTTTTTCATAAATCTTAAAGAAATTTCAATTTAGGACGAATTGTTTGTTATTTGCTTGTAAATAATAGTTCGCTCAAGTTATCCACCGCGTAGTGGGACTATGCTTGAGGTTTAGAGTCCATTTGAAAGACTGGTGTGGGGGTGGAGTGAGACTAAAGTAGAAGTGACCCTGTTTTAAGTTGGATCATAGGTGTACCCAGGACGATGGTCGTAGTCGTTCAACCAAAAACAAAGAAAGTTCATATTCTTTCTCGAATGGAGGAATATATTTACTTCCTATTATTATTACATTATTTATCTTATCTTAATTATATATAAAACATGAATGTTTCTTTGTTTGTCCCGTATGCGTTCCTATACCATTCATCAGATTGCGATGAACTTTGGTGAGTTGTTGTGCGCACGCCCGCAAAGGTTTCTGGATTAGTAGAACCATTTTACAATATCTGGTGCGCGAGTGGTTTCAACAAATGAGTGTATTTCCGGTTTCAACATTCGCAGTTTCCGGTGCGACTCGCATTTGCAATGATCATCAACAAAGCACAGGGACAATCGCTACAAGTGTGTGGACTAAATTTGGAAAATCCATGCTTCACACATGGATAGCTGTATGTGGCCTGCTCACGCGTCGGAAAACCTTCCGATTTATTCATGCACGCACCAGACGGAAAAACAAAAAATATTGTGTATCAAAAGCACTTCAATAAACAGAATTAAAACAAACATTTTCTTTCTTTGAGTGGCATTGCAATGCATGCCGGGTACAGCTAGTCATTTATATAATTTTACTACAGTAAAACCCCGTTATTACGCTCCCGCTTATAGCACTATCCCGTTCTTTACGCTGCTTTCATACGGTCCCTGGAATTTTCTATATAACTCTGTATACTTTTACCCTCCTATAACGCTTCAGATCCCGCTTGTAGCGCTTTTTTTTATATCGGAAACTTTGTATCGAAAAGAAATGTAACACTGTAAAGATTCTTTTCTTTCCCTGGTAGGAGGGAATCTTTGAACTCTTTGAAGTGCGGGTCTGTGATACAGTTAGTTAGTGCAAAATGTCGAAGCGGAAATCCCTTTCTATAAGTGAAAAATTGCAAATTCTCCGTAAGTACGACGAGAATTCTACACTAAGTCAGAAGGATTTCACAGAATCTCTAGGAATTCCCTCATCCACTCTTTGAACAATAATAAAAAATAAGAATGGAGCGAAGGGTGGTTGCAAACCTAAAAAAGTAAAGTGTGAAACCTCAAAAATCATTACCCGTCTATAGCGCTATCCCGCTTATTACGCTTGTAGGTCATGGTCCCTTGACGAGCGTAATAACGGGGTTTTACTGTATTAAAAGTGTACTAATGCCGGACTCGTTACTGTGGGCTGAATCATAAACGGATTTCACTTAATTTAAATTTCGAAGTAATGAAGACGAAATGTAACGTTAGCAATACTTGAAACGTCACTACGACAAAGCATTTTCCGAGACTAAGAAAAATTGTTATCTCCCTTAAAACTAGTCAATGTAGTTTCGGATAACTCTTCAATCACCATTGATGTCATTCGTCCATCCATAATGCAAAAAGTAAGATAGAACCCTTTAGTGCAATTCAAGCCTAAGTATTGGTAGAGCTTGAAATTTGAAAGATACCTGTACATATTTAAAATGCAAAATATCCTCCAAATATATAAGATCTCATTTCTTAAACAGTCTATTCTAAATTTTATTTTTACATTTAAATGTCGCTTGGAATTAAGTAACACAGCTTACTAGAAATACAGAATCCACGACAACTGTTGTCAGTCTTAGATTTTTTTTTTTGTAGATCACTATTAGATAGCAATACTACTGATGTATGCTTTGTTTCTATAAGGTAGCTGCAGCAATCATTAGACTACTTAAAGTTTAGGGAAAAAAAAAACATGAATGCCATTGTTAACCACTGAACAGTGATCCACAGATACCTGAGACCGACTGTAGTGAAAACTTTTGCAATGACATCGTTATTATAATATCGGGAACTTCCAGATTCTTTACTCAATGAATCAATACTGATAACACTCCGTTCCTCTGACAGTGATTAATTTTGGATCGTCCACGCTAAGCCTAACGAAAACTTTAAACTGCAATTAACCTCGTAAGGCTAATGTAAATAAAAGGTAAATTATCTGACATTTGATCAGCCTAATTGCGACGATAAGTCAAAGTGGCTCTGAATAGTGACGTCATCACTGCGCCCACTAATCATAAGAGTGGAAACATTAACATTTCAACTATGTACGATGTATATTTGTTAAGTTATCGTACTTCAGGAGTTTCAGCGGCAATATATAATAATTAATCTGGCCTTTAAAAATCTCATATCTGCTAAACTAAACCTAAGTTTTAGCCTCCAAGGATACATAATGTATTTTTAACATTCGTATTGACAGTGTTATTTTTTAAAAGGTATTTTTTTTTGTACTCTCACCTGTTTGTTCTTCGTGAAATCATCAATTTTGTACGTTAACTCATAAATTCAAAGATTTTGAAAACAAAAGCAAAAAAAAGTAAGATCTAAGATGCAGTACCATCATAGTTATTGTGCTCACGCCGAAAGAAACTCCCAGAATGCAACGCAGATTGTAGCTTGTCCTTTCCTGGCAGTTCGCTAACATGCAAATAGAAGAGAAGCGACCTCTTCTATTTGAATGTTAGCGAGCGGCCAGGAAAGGACAATCTATAATCTGCTTTGCATTCTGGGAGTTTCATCTTTCGGCGTGAGCATAATAAGATTTAAGATCAAAAAGTATGATGGTACTACATCGTTATTATTGAAAATAAATCCCCCAAAAAATTTAAAAAATATTAGAAAGTTTTTCTGCATTAATGGATATTTAAATATTTAAATGTGCTATTTTGTTATCAATTGCTTAATAGGATCCCGGCGTTGAATCAAAATAATCAAAAGATGACTGTTTTTAATTAAAAATAATAATAATAATCAACCTCCAAGAAATGAGAGGAAAAAAAAGGTTTCTTTATCTTTCAAGCAGTAATAATAATGTTTTTAAGATAAATGACTGAGAACAGGCATTAAATTTACTAATCAAGTTTCTAAGAACGACATTCACGATGTTAATGGGGGTTTTTTCCCTACCACTCCGTTCTCTCCTTTTTTTATATATTAAAAAAAAAAAGAAGTGCTATTCTCTCACAATTAAGAGATTTTGAACGGAGTGCTCTACAAGATTCGTAAATTCGTCACCCCAAAAAAAAAGAAAAAAACTTAGTCCTATTAACGAGTCTCCACATTTTAACGACGTGCATTCGGGAGCCTTCCAGTAAAATCCTAATTAATCCCCGACCTTTTCCCTGGAACGAGAACATTTCTAATTTATTTCCGTCGGGTCCCTGAAAAATCTCCAATATACAAAAGGGGAAATCGTTCTTGCTAAGTTTTAAATGTTTTTAACCTTTATATATGCTGTAGCGACCCGATTGTCGTGATGGATACACAAACTTCGGATTCGGATTCCCCTTCAATTTGGTGAAATCAGATTGACCACTTGTGATTACTTCCGGTTTCTGGGTAAAAATGTGATTTTGCCACTAAAAATTTCCACATAAGACACAAGTCTATCTGGTGGGATCGCTCTGTTTTGTTGGAAATTAAAAACATGAAAAACCATTTGGATTAGTGTAGTGTCTTTGGATCCGATACTTTATAAATAAATTACAATGTATCGAATTTAGATAAATGTGTATCGTAACTCTTTGAAACTGTCATCTTCATAGTTGGAGTTCACCGATGAATTCCAATAGTTCCCCCACTTTGAACTTTTACCTCTACCTATTGGCGTTGTTTCATGACCTATTGGACATGTTAGATAGTTTCAAATCTTAGAGCGTATTCAAGTTGACGAAAGGTGAAACTTCGAAACCTTACCTTTTTCTCGGTTGCTTAGGAGAGACGAAACTAAAATCGATTCTGAAGTGAGAACGATAGAATAATTTCTAGTTTAGCAAAAGGAACTTTTTATAAAATAAAAACTAAATAAATAAATAAATAAAATAACGGCCCTAAAGGATTTAAAAAAAATTAGGGTGCCAATTTGAAGGGCTCAGAATCCAGGAAACTGCCAATATTGTGGGTTGTTCGTATGGAACTACGAATAATACATTCCAAGAACAGGAAAAGGTCTTTGGACAAAACAACAGTTTCCGAGCCAATGGTGAATGCTCGTGCCTCTTCATTGCTCGTGATAATGTACAATGTTTATCTTACCCTATGCAAGCCCTTAGCCAAAACAATATGGAACGGCTAATACAGAATTTAACCAAAGGCTTCGTTTTCCAAGATTTCCAAGATTTTCCATGATTAAAAAAAAAAAACCTTTCTCTGCAATAGAACTGTGAAGTAGGTGCTGGTCCAGTTACCTGTACTTAAACGCCTACAATGCGGGATGTCATTGGACCATTGAGGACTGGAAAAATCAATCCTACCCGAATCTTCTTGGTAGATAGGTGGGAGGCTAAGAGGAGAGGAATCACCCCGATTCCGTGGTTCAGAAGACTATACATATCGCAAATGAATATTTAAGGGCTCTGACATCCACAGACAGTGAACTATTCTGAATTCTACAAAAGGCACTGTGGGCTAATCCCATTCATTCATTCCCTCTTGGTAAGCCTTTCCATATCGCACATGTGTTGTGCAGCAGGATAATGTACCATACATCACAATGCGGTATTATTCCACGATAGTTCATCAAACACCAAACTAACTTCAGGTATTACGTCCGCCGAATTTCAGCTCCATAGATCTTGTCTGGGATGATGTCGATGAAGCGATTAGACGTTTGAATTCTAGAAAATCGCAAATATTTATTAAGAATGATTCACTCTCCTTTTTTATAATCAGTCCATGCGACGAGGTATTCTGGCTGGAAATGGAGAACTAAGGACTGTAACGAAGGATAATCGTGATATTGTTACCAAACACTGATTTTTTTTCTTTTCATTGATTTTCCTTTTGTGTCAAGAGCTCGATTGCGGCCATAGCACAGACAGTGAATTTAATTCTTTGTTTTTTCTCTCTGAAACAAAAGTTGACGTGACTGACGATGTCGCTGTACTTCACATAGTTGTGGACATATTAATTGAACGAATCAAAAGAACCGTTCAAAAAAAAAACAAAAGAGCAAGTAATTTCGCAGATTTTGTTAAATTCACTCAGTTTTAACAATTTTAAATTCTTCTTTCGTGTTCTAAAAAAGGACTATTATAATTTTATTTCAAAATGTAGTAATCTTTCTTGAGAAATAATCTAAACAATTTTTTCCATTTTTCGACGGGATACAGACTAGTACAGTCGTCCCTCGTTTACCGCGGTTAATCAGTTCCAGACTCTACTGCGATAAGTGAATTTTCGCGAAGTGGGATTCTTTATTAAAAAGAATGCCTTTTGACTGTCTCCTTGAATAGGATTCTTTATTTATAAATCGAGTATTTTCGTAGTTAGAGCATTGAAAACCTGTTCATGACCCTCTAAATACGGTTTTTAACATTATTAAAAATCAGACATGAAATAACACCTCGTTAGTCATCAATATACTCGTATTTCCCAATATATTAGATAAAGTAAGAGCTAAATATGGTAATCATCTTACTCTAGTGCTTAGTTTCATCGTAAGAAGGCTTAGAAGAAGCAGCACGTTTAGGAGCCATCGTGGGGGCTCAGATAAAAGTTCTCATAAATCGCAAACACTTACAAGAGCAAAGATACTTCCGATGCTTAGCGATATAGAAGCGTGTATGAGAGAAACGAATTTGCGTGGCGCTGAGCCAATCAGTGACCAGGATAGGAAAAGGTTAGGGTAGCCAATCAATGAACAGCACGCTCTGATTACTTGGTTTCGCACCCGAATATATAGGCCTACAGTCCATACATATAGTAATTTTAATTTTATTACAGGGGCGTATAATTGACTCAGACAACCAAGCGCGCGCTGTATCATTTTCACTATCTCGATCAAAAAACCGCGAAAGACGAAGAGCGAAGTGGCGAGGGACGATTGTAGATATCGATATACACATATCACTATGTAATGTTTAGATAACATATTCTTTCTCTACGATCATTACATTTAAATACGGAGATAGTAGTTGAAGAGAACTTAAAAGGAGTCTTTCTTTTGGAAAACAGATTCAGGACGTAGAAAGCAATATTTTTTTTTAAGGGAGCAGGAAAAAGACAACCCAGTTAACAGAACTTAGCTAGAAACCTTCCGTGTTCTGGATGCCTTAAAATCCTTCACTTGAGCTTTAATGAATACTGTCAATTAATCCATTAGTTTCTAAAATACGAGTTTCAGATAAATTAGTTAATTTAATAAATAATTAGGTTACCTTCGTTCGGTAATCGTATGAATTACATTTAATTATAATGTTTTTAAAGTAATGAAATTCCAGAATTTATTTTGTATTTCAAAGTTTAATTCAGTTTATTTTGTTTTAATATTATATTTATTATTGTGAATAATTGATTTTTCGGAGCAGAGTTCTCGTGTGTTATTTTTGGCTGTGAATTATTTTATTATCTCAGTGCTAGTTTATTGATAATTTACCTGCTTGAGGCTGAGCTGTCTCTGGTGACTGGCGTTGGTTGGGGCAGGGCCGTAAGATACCGAGCGCGTGACAGGGGTCTTGGGGGCCAGGCTCATATCGAGCTTCTGCACGGCCGCCTTGTACTGGTGAATCAGCTTCTCGAACTCGAGCTTCAGGGCGTCGTGCAGATCGATGAGCGCCTGGTCCGAGGTGCCCACCAGCCCGTGCTGACCGAGGCCCGCCAGGGATTTGTTGAGGGACCTGCGCCTCATTTGCAACGCCTTGCGTATCTTGGGCTCCGACAGCACAATCACCTTGAGCAGTTTCTTGCAAGAGTTATAGAAGAGGCCTCCGCTCTGCAGCAGATTGCTCGTGATCGTGTCGTCCTGTCGAGCGAAGAAGTGAACCAAGTGCCACACGACGCCCTCGGGACGAAGCTGCTTGATGGCGCAGTTGAGACCGTCCGACAGGAACACCTACAGGGGAGAAATCATTAACACACCAGAGTTAATAAATATCATACAAGAAACTCTAAACGGTTCCCTAAAGAACCTCTTACAAACAAATAAACATAAATTCATTAGTCTACACAACTTTAATACATTCAAAAATACCTAACATGCATAATTTCAAACGATTTCGAAAAACTCGGACGGAAATAAAAAAAAAAACATACTAAATGAAACCCATTTTGATGCAATTTATAGGTAAAGTAAAAGGGTTACAAAATGTAATGTTTTTATCATTATTAATAAGTAATTTAGCAATGATTTTACTTACTGTGTAGTATGGGAAAACAAAACATAACATAAGCATTTGTGAATTATAATTACTGTGAAAGTCGGAACAGTAATCTCAGCACGGAACGATTATTGTTGACATTCACAAAGTTAGAATGATGAAGATTGACCATTTCAAGGAAAAGAACTGAGTTAACCAATAGCGACTGGCATTTGACGAAACTTGCAAAGAATTAATTGCACTGATTAGGGGTACCTAAGATTTTGGAATGGGAGGTGATATTGTTATAGTCCTCAATCAAAAAAATCAAAAAAATAGTTTGTCCTTTCCCGATGGGGGCGGGAGAGTTTACAGACAAACCGATGAAACGTCCAACCAAACAAAACAACCAGGTCCAAAATCCTAGAAAATCCTTAATCCTTTTCTGATGCAATGAGGAAAGTGGGGGAGGGAGGGATTCTGAATCATCCTTCAGTACTTCAGTGATTATTTGTGTTAAATGTTGTAAAAAGTGAAATCTATAGCAAAAAACTACAAACGTTTTGTCGATGAAACAGAAATTGGCAGAAACCTAGACACGTCATAAAACTGTTCCATTTCATTTTCTAAAAAAGCAACAAAACTGAATTTTAGGTCTTTTATCAATAGCTTACAAATATGACATTAAACCAGTGTACGTTTCGAGTGTTTAAAAATATTCTAATTTATGGATTGATTCACTTGTGGAAGTATACGAAACAACTACGGTACCGGTATCAAGAAACATCCCGCTTTAGCGTCTTTATTGTTAGCGGCCCTTTAGGGAGAAGCTTCTAGGATCCCCATGTCTGTGTGTGTAACGTCTAAACAAGCCCTTCCAAATAGCCCAAACCGGAAGTCGGAGCCCAATGAGTCTTTAACTCGTTGGACTTCGCATGTCCTGGAGGTTTGGGGGAAAACCCATCTTCCGGCTCAGACCACTTCCGGTTTTAGAAAGCCATTGACTAGGTCAGGGGTAACTGCACAAATTTGGGTTCCATTTATTCTATGCTGAGAATGAATATGATTCCCTCTTTCTCAGAGAGTCACTTATTTTCAAGAGAATCTCAGAATGTGAATCGCTCGAATGGTGCAAAAAAACTGAGGGTCTAGACATACTAAACGAAGTCAATGCGGGCAACGCTTGAAGTTATACTTGACCCTTAAATTAAAAACGGCCATAATAAATGAGTTTTGCTCGTCAATCAATAGCAGTGTCATTTTTTTTAAGAACGCAAGCGTTTGATTGATTGCAATTTGTTAGGGGGTCGCTTGGTTTTGTGTTTACCACAAACCTATGCATTTTTCTTTCACAAGAAGAACTTTGAATCTTTTGTCCTTCACTGTTGGATTCGAGGACAGTATTCCATAGGAAGAAATGTCTTTCGACAACAAACATCAATTATCTTGCTTTGTTTTATAACAAAGTCAGTCTCAGATGATTGTGGACCACCGTTAGGTATTAAACTAAAATGAAAATAACAATGAATTTTGACAAGTCCTATTCATTGTTGTTCGGACCCAATAGAAAGAAGACGTACGTCGACAGCACTGGTAGCCATCTAACAATACTCCACAGAAATTTTGAAACAGACTAACAAATTGATCAAGTGTACAATATACTGGCAAAAAGCCATCCTCCTACACTGCTACCACGACAGCTAGATTTCCATGGCTCAGATCATCCTCTATCAACATTCAAACGCCGAAGCGTATTCTGTATTTCATCCATAGTATTCTATCCAGAGACAGGTCCACATTCTATGGAATTCTTGAAACTGCCAGAACCATCTGGGAAAGAAACTGAGGTGGGTTCCCGGGGCCTTCCTCAGGAAGCCATTATGGTAAGACTTGAGACCCTAAGAGAAAGTGAAGAAGAGGCTCCCAAACACAGGAAGGAAATTGAAACAACCAAGCCACGCCTGGGATTCGTACCCAGGTTCCGACACAACACTCACGCCAGACCGCTCGGCCATGCCGGAACCGCGTATTCTGGAGCAAATTTAATTATTACAAAGAGCAAATTTAACATTACATTTTTTCAACATTTTTTGTATACTATTGGTACAGTAATTCGCCTTCTCTCTCTCTCTTTTTTTAAATACTGTCCTTGTCCAATAAAAAAACTTGGAAACACTAATCAATTACCATTGGTGTACCGAGAATGAGAGGGGAGGAAGGAGTTGATAGAAACTTAATCCCTATTTTGGATCTTTTTCTTTTGGAAACCCATTGTTTTATTTATAAACCTCATACCTCTATCGAAACAGTAGAAATTTTGAACCTTTTTTTTTTGGAAACTCATCGTTTTATTTATAAATCTCACTCCCCTATCGAAACAGGACACAACTTTATGGTTGAACGGCTAGACTATTATAACTCCCCTTCTATTCCAAAATTTTTGGGCACGCCTCAGTCACCTCTCTATTCTCAATCTTAGATAACACCTGTTTTGTTCTCATGTGAAGTTCCTGAAAAAAAGAATTGTATTTTGTTACGTATCTTAGCTGAATACATTCAACTTAAAGCTTGTCAAAGCACTTTAATATAAAACTCTTGTCTTTAGTAACATTTCTGTCATTTTCAGATTCGATTCTGCTCTCGATCAGGTTTCAGTTCCTTCAGATTCCCTGAATTTATTTCGAGGAAGAGATTATGTTTTAATTTGTCTTTAGCTACCCAACAATGTTGATCTGTCCAATGATGGTAACTTCATGGAATGTCGCAGTTTTTTTTTCCTTTCTTTTATGAACTGCTAAGAAACCTAAAGCCATCCGAATCTGGTTGTCCTTTTGGCAAATTAGAAAAAACTCTGAAAATCTTGATTAACTCTTTCAATTAAAAATTTTGATAACTCGAGGCGTTCTTCCCCATATTATTTTAATTAACCTATTATTCTATTTTTTGAAGTTCCTTTCATTGTCTGACTGCAGTACAGAATCTGCGTACAATTACGAAAAACATCCAATAAGTTGTCAACCACTTTCTCAGCCGTTTTGACTTCAATGCTCTTATTTGGAGAAATTTCGTTAAATTGGCTTTGCAACTTAATTACCATTGTGAATTCGAAATTACAATCATTAGAACGTCATTTAGAACAGTGTGATCCCTAGAATTCAATTCAGATGGAAACAATGAGCTTCACTACACTCTTTCTTTCAGTGATTACTATGAATTCATTGTTAATTTAAAAACAATGACACAACAACAAGACACTTTTCTAATTGGTTTTTGTACTAGGGTTAATCTTCTTCGCAATGTGTGTTCTTCCATCCTGTTCAGTTCCTTATAAAGCTTCGTTGAAGGTATCACACGTTTCCTAAGAATGTAATATTGAATTCATGACTCACCCTCACAGCAGACATTAATTTCGTTCTATCACCCATGCACTAAAGACAAAAAAACGCTTCAAAACGTTTGTAATCGTGTGGCTGCTCACCATTATCTTTTTTTTTTTTCTTTGCACTACTAATGCATTTAATTGTGACCCGATGATCCAATGTAACGCATTGCGCTGCGGGCTGAATGAGCCGGATTCAGCTTCCGGCGGAAGTCGGAATTTTTTCCTGGGTGTTTCACCTCCAGACGGGTCCTGGTTTATCCAGCCGTTGATGTAAGATGGTGTTTCTTTCCTGGGAGTTAAAGGCGAGCGCTCGTCGGCCTGACCACTTGATTTCAACTAGGGCCGTTGGTCTTGGAACGCCGGGAGCCTTACCTCCTGCGACCCCCAAGGGCCACATGTAGATCTGTAGTGAAATCCTTTTAATGTCCTTAAATATGTTAGTGTTAATCTTTATAAACAAAAAAAAAAAAAAGAAAAAGAAAACTGTTGTCTTCTCTCTTTTTACTAATTTATAAAAAAAAGTTATATAGAATTTTTTTCTGCAATATTGGGATCGTCTGATACAGATGCCACTCCACTAAAAGAGTAACGGCCACGCGTTCACCCACTTTGGCTCCGATCCTTTTAGACCAAGTTGGGCTGCGCGAACATCGCTGCGATTGAATTTCAATCTTGTTTCCAATACATCCAGCGGATTTTGTTAGACCAGCGAATCCACTGGCCCAATCCCTTCCGCCTTAACACATGCTCCCATCACTATAGGAAAAATCAGGTTTTTTCTCTGATATTTCGAGAGAAAATATATATCTCAGTTTTACATCTTGAATGCTGACATTCATTTTTTATTTGACTTTCACAGAAATATATATATGTATATAGCATATAAATTTATATAGTATATACAGTTGAACAAGCTTCTAAAGATATAAATATCAAAAAAAATTTTTAAAAAATCATTACTATTTACATTCTTAATAAACATAGATGCCCGCACACATGGGCAAAGGGTATGATGTCCTACTCTGGAATTTTCAATTTAAATGAAAGTCGTAGAATTTTTTTTTTTCTTTCTAGAGGACTAAAAGAAAACTGATGAATATAACTAAGTACTTAGTTTACTTATATTGATTTTATATAATTTCACAATATAAAGTATAATTTTTTAACGAATTTTTTTTTTACACTACTAACATATTTTGCTCCCCCCCCCCCTCTCTCTTTTGGAAAAAATCCTGTGGCGCTCATATTAGTAGGCTAAATGTAATTTTCAACTTCAAAACGCTCTTAAAACCTTAAAATTAAAACCACTTCCCATTTCTTACCTTGTTGATATCAGACAGTTACTGTTCGCTGGCGAAACCGGTCGGATCAATGTTTTAATTATACATAGTTTTTTTTTTTTTTTTTTTTTTTTTAAATTGCGTTGGTGTTAATGTTTTAATTGCAACATGCACGTTAAATTTATTTTAATTCAAAATGCTCCCCTGAAAATTCCGGATACTAATAGCATTGTACGAGTAGGGGACGGCGTATGTTTACTAAAATTAGAGAGTTTTCAACAGGAACCAGTGCGAAGGTAACTTAGACAAAAATCGATTCGAAATAACAATAAGTATGCCTGAAAATAAATAGGTTAGGAAAACGTAGGTTTATTGCTTAGAAGAGTTAGTCTCTAATAGCCTTTAAAATTTTTGAAGGAAATATTCAACATGAACTTAAGCCTCAGCGATCGAGGTTTGTAATGTAAGAAAAGTCTTAAATATGGTGGATCAATTTGATTTAAAATGTTAATCAGAAAATCCTAACGAATAACATTCACACAGTGAGACCTTAAGGCTTAAGGAAAAACAAACAAATAAAACAAAACAAGACTCTTTCCCAAAGGAAAAGATTTGGAAATGAAGTGACAACAACATTAGTAGATGTTACAAACAAACAGCCATGGCATCTCATGAGAGCGGCCGCAAGCGTTCCGGATTTCTTGACTCACATCTAAGTAGGCCTATTTAGCGCCTGTATTCCAAAAATAACTTTTAAAACTGATGGGGAAAATAAAGAATTTAAAGAATTTAAAGAATATTTCCGCGTGCTCTTGCCCGAAAAATCAAATGGTGGAATTGCTGGCAAGATGGTAAAAACATCAATTCAGTCATGTTTTCGTGCCAAAAGGTCACATTACTAAATTCTAACAAGAATATTTTACTAAATTCTGTCCACTGATATTTACGTAAAGTTTACTATCCTACAACAACTCAAAATCATCCGAATCTGAGATGAAGGAAAAAAAAAAAAAACATTTTTCCTCGAAATTTTTACAAAATGTCCCCACACTCCTTCTTTCCCATCAAATATGGCGGATTGTTTGCTTCCCTTTTTAGTTTTTAGTATTGATGTTGAAGATGGCGTTTCTTTGCGAATGTTCTCTGTTTCCTTATCATCGCCTACTTTTTTTTTTTATTTATTTATAATTACTTACTATTTTTTTCCTTTGTTAATCAGTTAATAATTTAAGAGAAGGATTTCTTCAGATAAAGAATAGTCGTTTTAACAATGGCTGTAGCAGTGGACAAATAATTGTCACTTTTGTCAGGCGAATCTCTGTAAATACGCATTAAATTAGGAATGGACAAACTTTAATGGGTTTGTTTCTTTATTTGTTTTTCCGATTTTACTTTGTGATTCTTTTCTGTTACACTCGCTTGGTAGAACAGTACGTAAAAAGGTTTGGTCTAATGTTTGGAACGCTTCTTAATATATAGAGAGGAAAATGAGGTTTGTTTGTTTTGTTATGTTTTTTTTACCTAGAACTGAATTTTGCAAAATATTAATAAAATCATTTTTTTTTAATCGAACAAAAACATATATAATCTAAAGAAGCTGAATTACAGAGTTAGATTAACAAACAATAAGTCAGTAAGCTACAAAAGAAAAACAAAAGATTTCGCCTCTGAGCTGTTATCGATGAAACGGCCGTTTCATCCTCTTTCATCAGCCAGACAAACCCCTCGATGATAGCTCAGAGGCGAAATCTTTTGTTTTCCTTGTGTACCTTAATGGCTTATTATTTATTTGATAACGGGCATGTTACATTTTTAGAGTTAGATTAAGTTTACTTAAGGACGATCCTTATTGGGATTTTTGTATAATACAGTCGGATCTCTATTTAACGAACCTCTATTTTGCGAATTTCTCTATTTTGCGAACTTTTCTTTGGAACCAAGAACATTTTGCTAATTTCTTCGTAAAATAACCTCCAAATAGCGAAGTGCATTTTCTATTTAACGAACTTTTTCGTGTTTTTTTTTTTTTCCCTAGAAATGTTTTTACAAGGCGTCAATCGCTGTCATTCTTTGCATTTCAACCAAAGCTGGATTCTTTGTCAATAATGATAAGTCGGCAAGTACGGAGGACGAAGACGATATTCCCTTAGAGGAAATGAAAGAAACTGGATACAGCTGACGGAAAAAGAAGAAATTAACGATGATCTGCTGATTGATTTCACTTGATCACTTCACTTGATTGAATCTTTCACTTGATTTTGAAGTTCGGAAACACTAACTGAATCGGATATTTTGGACAGTGTGAAAAATAAAAACAATACAGCAATGAATTGCGATGAAGATGAAGATGATGAAAATGGAAATGAAAATGAAGATGGAAATGCATGATTCAGAAATCAAAAAACTTTCGTACGATGAAATGCTAAAATCATTAGAAAGAAATCCGACGCGGATTATAATTTGAAGAAAATACGCCAAAAGAGATTTTTAGTGCATTGCAAAGATGCGATTTATATTATAAGCGAAAACATTTTTTGAAAAAAAAAAACTCAGACAAAATTAACAGACTTTATTAATAAAATTTAAGTACGCATATGGTAATGTATGCTTTATGTCATTAAAATTATAACTTTTTTTTAATAATATTTATTGTTTATGTATTTTAAATCTGTTTTATATAGTTTAAAGTAATTTTAAAAGGTGAATCTCTATTTAACGAATTTTCAATATAACGAAGTTTTTTCGGGATTTAGCGACTTCGTTAAATAGAGGTTCGACTGTACTTTGTTTTGATTACTCCTGAAAATTTAAAGACAACATAAATATGTTGTTTTGTTTTGCCAGTAGCTCTTTAACAGAAGATTCGGGATGTGTAAGTTAAAGAGCTATTGGGCAAAACAAAACACTCGGGAGTAATCAAAATAAATCTCAAAAAATTTGTGAGATCTAACTTGTACAGCAGGCAAACGTGAGCTGCCTACTGATTTTGATAGATGTTGGACGCTAACGGGACGAGTCTTAGAAAAGCATGATTATTAATTACATAGAAAATTAAAAGGCTTACGGTCCACACTATCACCGTCTTTTTGGATCTTATCAAGCGGATATCGGGAAAGTTGACCCGTCATCATGCCCCGTTTCAAGACAATATTTCGTGTAAAAAAAAAAAAAAAAAAAAAATGGCTGTTCCTTTTCAATCAAATATGGCGTAAGCGAAAAAAAGAATAAGAAAATATCGTTTCAGTTCTACAAAATTTGAAATAAATTAATTACTAAATATAGTAAAAGTTAATCACCGTATTTAGGTTTAGCGGAAAGCCGGTCATCCGAAAATGGCTTATTGTGTAGAGCAAATGATAAAGCATCATTTCAATCAATAGGATTTTATTGATAGCGGATTGGATTATTCTAAAGCATAAAACGGATTATTGCAATAACGAAGCTTAACTCGTTTATCTGGAAACATCGATACTAAAATCAAATAATTGACATCCCTCATGAGTAACATGAACTGGACTGAGCAATGGAGAGAACTGCTTTTCAAACTGTATGGGTACATCTACTTTGAATTCTCAAAATGTTCCCTAATGTAATTACAAATTGCTTTTGGGCGCGCTATTTAGTCAAAGGATTCGGGATTACAATCCTCTAAATTTAATGGCTGCTTTTAACTTTGTTTGTTTGTTTTTTTCTTTTTTGGACTGAAGACTCCATATCTATGAGTCCAGTCTTCAAAAAAATTGGTAACAATCTCAAAGTGTAAATTCTCGGACTGGCACTAAACTTTTAGCCCGCTTTGTTTTAAATAGCTTTTTGAGTTATTCTCATCAGAGAAGATGTTAACACTATATTCTCTACGTTGCTTTTACGGTGGAGTTGCAAGCGCTAGACCAAACCTGCGAAAGCTGTTTTTCCTGTGCCTTTTCAGCAAAGGGTTTCGGTGGTGTTGGTAGGTGTCATTTTCAGGCTTGGGAAGGAGTGGGGACCAAAATTTAATGGGCCTTTGTTTTAAGTTGGACCATAAACAAGCTTTGTAGCAAATGTTATGGAAATCAGTCCAGCTGTTTTACCGTGATGCGCATATATACAAACAGATGGACAAACAAGAAGAGAAAAAAAATGCTGTGAGACTCGTAGTAATATTGCTCTATCAATTAAACAAACATGTTTCTGTATACATTATTAAAAAGGCAATTACTCTTGACACAAAACTTCTTAATATTGCTCTATTCAAAATTCAAGGCGTATTCTATTACGGAATCCATTCAAAAAAACTTAACATGTAAACTCAGTTTCTTCTTAAAATAAAATGTAATGTCATAGTTTCTGAAGTATTTACCTTTAGAACTTTATAGGGACTGTCTGAAATCGCTAAATTCGCCCCCATCCCCAAACTAAAAAAACTTTAAAATTAAATTTCATTCAGAGGAAATAATAATTAAAACACACACACACAAACGTGTGCTCAAAGTTCACGTTCAGGTTTCTAGAGGAAAATAACCGAACAGGCGTTGGCTGATTTTGTTTTTATTTTTTTCCTTCTTATGTCGCCGTAAACATCTGTTGATGAGAAACTAAGGCTTTACCATTACTGTTGACCTTGAATGTATTTACTCACAACTAAGCCAATTGCTTATCGCGTGTCAAGCGTTGACATTAATCTGAGAAGTTACATTTGGACAACGAGAGGAGAGGGTGGGGACGCGTAAATCTGGCCCGAATTACCCTCGGACTAAACGTTTAATGTGGGAACTACTTCGCAGGAAATACGGTTCTCAAAAGACCAACGCCGATTGATCGCGGTACTTAGAGCGGTGTTAACCTCTAAATGGACGCAGCATACATTTCACGATCTAATCTTTAATTGCCTTAGGAATTAGAACGATTGGAGGAGGAAGAAGGACAGGGAATCAACAAAAGAGCCAAGCGATTGATCACACGCATCGATTTACAGCCAAATATCTGCTAATTACTTATATGTTAGTGACACAGCATAGTCTCAAACGTCAAGAGGCAATCACGTTGCAAAGGGCGTTCTGGTACAAATATGGAACAAAAACAAAAAAAAATATAAAAACGTCTCAGAATATTTGAGAGAAGTACAAAAATAAAAGGGGGGGCTGATAATGTAAAAAAAAACAACGGTTCAGCACTGTTGGCTCACACATTACGTAGGGTTTTTAAACCCACAAATTTTAGCTCATATATAGAGGAGGAGGTTTCAATAACATTGTGTCGTTATCATGATGAAGCAAATTTAAACTCAACACCCACTCGTCTGCAGATATCACTGAAAAGTATATAATCAAACTGGCCTTGGTCTAAATAGATGAGTTAGAATAGGGTTAATGTCATCTGTCTGACCCTGTTATTCTTATATCAAAGTTTTCTGTAATTTAATATTTATTTCATTCTTCTTTTTCGTTTTAACAGTTAACTGATGCTTCATGTAATAACATGGAGGTGCCACTAGAAAATGTTTTGTTTTGAACCCTTTAACTACGCTAACCCCCTTTGCATTCAACAGTTGTAGTGGACGTGCACAGAAAGGCATGTTTGCGGAGAAAATAAAGTTTTAAAACAAAGCATAAGGCATCTGTAGAAAAATTATTTGTTAAGGTACAAAGGAGAGGTCGGGAATGCAGAAACATGGGTTGTGTATAATCCTTGAAGTTCAGTGGACAGCTAGCTGATATTCTAAATTACAAATTCCAAGATACGACGTCTTCTGTTGTTGCATTAATTATTCTTGCCCCGTAAGTTATATAACCATTGATGAGACGAAGACTTGAGTCTCAGAAACATGTTTCGATTTTTTTAATGAAGGTGCAGTACAGTTTAAGTAAATACAAGGTATGTGATACTCTTTACAATATCTACATATTTTAAAAATCAGTAAAATTCACGGAAATCCTATAGTAGATGCATATAATGTGTGAGGGGAAGGGAGCATTACTAAACTGTCCCATTCGAACTGATTTAAATGTGGAATACATTATAAATATGATAATGAAAATGATTAAGTAGATAATAAGTAGTCTATCCAAAAATAAGGTAAAGTAACATCAAAGGTGGGTTAAACTTATGTATAATCCTCGAAGTTCAGTGGAGAGTTCATTGTTTTTGTACTGATTCCGAAAATTCCAAATTTAGAAAGAAAAAAAAACTGATAATGATTTTTTTTTTTTGGCGAAATTTCCGAAATGTGTGTGTTAGTGTCCACTAATAACTTGAACCGCTTGGAAGGATCTTTTTGAAATTTGGTATGCATATTTACGGATAAGCGAGGATCTAACTTTTGTGTTGGTAAATTTTTCCGTGTGGATCCTTGTTGATAAATTTGCGGCCGAAGGAAATAGAAATTCCCACAGAAAAGCATTCGAAGAAAAACAACTGATTTCTAACTACGTCATAACAGTGCTTATCAGGGCCGTCGCGTGGTTTGTTGGCGCCCGGGGCAAGATTTCGTCAGGCGCCCCCTGAATCTCCAATTCAACAACCAAAAAAAAAAAAAAAA
>JAFIDM010002131.1:84335824-84352911 GCA_023159025.1 Thereuonema tuberculata | reverse complement strand
ACGATTCAACAACCAAAAAAAAAAAAAACACAACGAATCTCCAGGTTCCACAACTAAAAAAAAACGCAACGAATCTCCAGGTTCCACAACTTAAAAAAAACGATTCAACAACCAAAAAAAAAAAAAAACGCAACGAATCTCCAGGTTCGACAACTAACAAAAAACGATTCAACAACCCAAAAAAAAAAAACAATCTCCTGTTGTCGTTGCCGCGGCGCCCCTCTAGCCGCGGCGCCCTAGGCAAGATTTCATCAGGCGCCCCCTCAATCTCCAATTCAACAACCAAAAAAAAAACAAAAAAAAACAGAATCTCCTGTTGCAGTGCCGCGGCGCCCCCCTAGCCGCGGCGCCCTAGGCAAGATTTCATCAGGCGCCCCTCAATCTCCAATTTAACAACCAAAAAAAAACTGAATCTCATTTTACCGTTGCCGCGGCGCCCCCCCCCCCCCCTAGCCGCGGCGCCCAGGGCGATCGCCCCGGTCGCCCTGCCCACGCGACGGCCCTGGTGCTTATTAATCACTGGCGTATCGAGGAGGAAGAGATTTGGTAACCTCCCTCTGCTTTATTTAACTTTATTTAAGTTAAGTCTTTCTAAATAAGCAAGGATAGCAAATAAGCCTTGACTGCTTTTTTTTAGGTCAACGATAGCTTAAGTGCTGAGAAATCTTTAAAAAATAAACAAAACTACATTCAAGAGACGTTTGTAGCCAAAAAAAACATATTACGATTCGAGCTAGGTTTTTTTTTTTTGTTGTTTTTTTTTTATGTTTGTTTTTTTTTCTTGAAGACGCATGAGGTTAGTTTGTTGGCAAACAAGAGATGAATCTACCTTAAGGATGTGTCAATTTGATGGATAAGCTTTGCTAAGAGTCTCTGCTCGACTTGGTTTCGTGTAGCAGCCAATTGCTGTTTTCAACTTCATTACGATGACGACGATTTGCTCTACTCTGAAAACAATTTAAATTAACTATCTTTTAATTACAATTCCCCAGTGAACAACGAACAGAATTCGGAAATAACAAATACCATTGTTCGTTTATGGATTCCTCTTTAGTGGAAAATTTTCACCAAATTATTGATCAATGTTATTAGTTAAAGCTATAAATATTTACCTGAAGCATTTCTTTATCAGATAAGTAATTACTGATGTGTAGCTAAACAAAGAATTGATCATATTTCGCTTTACGATATTTCTCAAAATCCTAAACTTCACTTCCATTTGTATCCCACTCCTATTTCATATTTTCTTGTCGACGAAAACCTTGCAAAACTGAAAATGAAAGCAAGTGTATGCAAATGCACTCGCTATTTCATACATATTTTTTAGAATACATTAAGCTGTTCTTAATTAAAAATTACAGTTTAAAATTACAGCCAACTTTCGACTATCATCACTG
Source organism: Thereuonema tuberculata (assembly GCA_023159025.1). NCBI lineage: Eukaryota > Metazoa > Arthropoda > Chilopoda > Scutigeromorpha > Scutigeridae > Thereuonema > Thereuonema tuberculata. Next base: position 84,351,514 of record JAFIDM010002131.1, on the reverse strand, counting down.
AAAGCATCGTTTAAGTAAATCTAGCACAAAACTCTCTAGATTCTTTAAAAAAAAAAAATACAATTCGTAGTTTTGAAGTAAACTTAAAACCAAGCGACTCCCTGTAACTGATAATACATCAAATGCTGTTGTGTTGTTAAGAGTGACGCTACTATTGAGTGGCGCACAAAACTCATTTATTCAAGAGTCGAAGTACAATTTTAAGCGATTCTCACATTGAGTTCATTTAGTATGTCTACGCCGCATTTTGCACCATTCGGGCGACTCTGAGATAAGTGATCTTGAATACTGGGACGAAGGTAAAACATGTGTTCTCACTTAACAGTCGATTAAGTGTAGGTAGACTTCTATTTTGTCCAATTATCACTGATGCCGTCAATGGAAGTGACCTAAATCGGAAGTCGGATTTGGATCCTCCAAACCTCCAGGCCACGGGGAGTCTAACAAGATATGATTCACTGTCTCCGACTCTCGGTGTAATCTGTGAAGGACGCGACGGGTTGCGATATATCTCTCTGATTCATATTCATTCTACATTATTTCTCTTAAAAATCCATCCTTTCGTATCATTATTTTTAATTTTTTCACTGTTTTTGTGAAGCAGCGAAGAAAAGTGAGTGGTTTCTCCATATCATCATCTCTTTCTCTATACCAGCGGTTCCCAACCTAGGGTCCGCAATAACGTGAATGTAGGAATAAATTTGTTTTATTCTATTCTTCTGTTCGAACTTCGTTTTGAAGATAGTTGTTTTTCCTTGATTCCAAATTTGAATTTAAAGGCTATTTATATGACTTTTCATGGCTCTCAGTCCTTACCTATTTAGTAGACATTTACTTTATTTGAATACACTTAATTGTAGTCTTCAAGAGGTTTCAGTGTTACTACACTTTCTGTGCAAGACAAAATTGAGGCGACAATTAAGAAATTAAATGTTTGGTTGCTGCCGAATTGACAGCAGCGAGTAAGATTCGTTTCAAACTCTCAATGACTTTTTTCATCAAGTGAGCCACAACTTCATACAATCTTTAGCGGGCCATTTAAAAGATTATTTTCCCATGATAAAATTAGTGGATAAAATTTCATTCCTGGTGACATAAAATGAATTACCAGCAAATGAATAGCAACTTCTTGAATTTCCGTGTGATTCCTCTTTTAAGATTGTGTTTTCTATACTGGCACTGATTACTTTTTGGTTACGCTCACAGTGCTTGTATCCCGATGTCTCGAAACGGGTAATAATATACTGAATGCCTTTTGCAACCACATACTTATGTGAGACCACATTTTCACCTCACGTCCACATGAAAAGTAAACATCGAAATAGACTTAATGTGGAATCAGACCTACGACTCAAAATTTCAACCGTGGAGTCAGATATTCGCAAGTTGGTCGCTGCGAAACAACCTCAATCATCACATTGAACTAAAGTTCGTCCTACATGAAATTAGCTAAGTTAATAAATTTAACTACTAAATTTCAAATTTTAATAATGAATGTATTTGTAGTTTTAATAAATAAAAATACACTTTTTATGTATTTGTAGTTTACATTCCTCAATGAGACTAATATTTTTAAACCTACTATAAATTATATGCAATAATTTTTATAGTATTTCTCAGAATATTTCGCATTCTGTTTTTGTTTTTTTTTGTTTTTTTGATAAAACTATTTTTTGGAAATAATTCACCAATTTTTCATTATAGCACGTCTACCTTCGGATTATATTTTTTTTCCCTGAAAATCTTAAAACATAATAAACAGCGTCATTTGTCGAACGAATAGTCCTCCTCTGCGCTCACTCCTAATTTATGATCCTCGCTCTAATTATCAGTTTTGAAACTCCGTCTGTAATAAGTTTCATAGGGGAGAAACAACAATATCCATTGAAAGCCAATACTAATAAATAACACGCCGTTCCAAAAGAGCTCTCATACAGTAGCCGATCATTGACGTATCTATCAACAATTTCGTCGACTTTCCAAAATGTATATAAATCACGCACTTAAAACAAAAATAACAAAAGAAAACACAATAAAGAAAGGTCGCTAGAGGTGAGTCGTAATGTGGGTCCACGAATTAAGTTTGGAGTAAAATGAGATCCTCCTCTCCTTTCACGCTTGTTGGTCGATCTCACTACTTCATGAGCGTCTCGCGACATAGACCAGTGAATCAATCGTGAGGGCAAATAAGTCACGTGCCACCTTTCGGTTGTGCATCGTTAATTTATTTGCGACCAAGCGAAAAGCTGATTTGAAGTTTCGATCGGTTACACAACGAATCTGCATTTCTTTTTTCAATTGTTTAGTTTTGCTTCACTGGTTACATTTTGCACGATTTAAGTGTGAAAATTCACAACTATTTACTTGTTCGGTCTGTCTGTTAAACTAACGCCCATAATTAAAATAATTCTGCTTTATTTCATGTTTATTAATAAACAACTAATAAGAATGCGTTTAAAAGTTAGACTTAAGATAATAACTAGCTAACCGCGATCTGCAGGCGAATGTTGTACTTAGGTTGGGTTTTTTTTTTTTTTTTTTTTTTTTTTTTAACTCCAATGAACCTCTACCATTGGCGCTTCAGATCAGGCCACTGTTCTTCTTGAAAAAGCCCTTATACCAAAGCGCCGAAATCATTGAAGTGTATAAAGGGTCCACACAATCCCATATCCTAAATTTTGAATGCCGAAAAGTTCTGAAAACCGAAAAATGTTTTCGCGGCCCGGATGACATCAAACAATGACCAAAGAATGATTAAAGGTGCAGATGCATCAGTTGACTCAATTGAATGTGAGAGTTTAAAAATCACCCACCCACCCCAACAAAAAAAAATGTAGATACCTTTTGTAGGTAGCAGTGAAAAAAAAAAGGAAGCGTCTCTCATTATCGATAGCGCCATATTACAATACTATTCTCAATTCCGAAAAATTTCCGAAAATTGGGCCCAAGGATTTCAGATATAAGATTGTAGACCTGTATTTTCTTTTATTTAACATATTTGTTTTTAATTATACGCAGTTTTTATATTTTAATTCATTTGCTCGTTTACTATTAATAATCTATCGTAATCTGTTGTTTCTAAGACATAATATATTACATTTTCTCGCCATTTTTCATTTGTTTGTAAAAATTTATAAAAAAGCTAAAAGGTAATTCAGTAATTAAGATAACTTGAAAAAAAAAATTCATTTCAGGCTTTGTGAACTTTATTTTATTTATATGTCGATATTGACGTAAAATCTCAGGTTCTGATTCCACCTCTCTCAAGACGAATGCAAAATTAATTAATCCAATTTTCATTAGCTGGTCATTAAAACCCCCTCCCTTTAACTGCTTCGCTTTCCTTGAAAGACACTTCCTTTCGAATCTTTTCCTGCGAACTGTTCGTCTTCATCCATGGAAAATCCAGGCGTTCATTTGCAAGCAAATTTTACTGAAATCCAACGTAAACGGACGCCGCGTTATCCATCCCAAAGGAAAACAACAATGGAGTAAATGTACTTCCAACAGACAGAAAGGAGGTGCAACTCTTTTACAAGAGGCTTTTCAGCGAGTGGATGTAGTCTTATTTAAGTTTCAAAACGAGAAGTAAAACGAAGCAACACAACTGACTGAAGGATCTATCTAAAAGGCCATTTTGATATTTTCCGAAATGTAGCGTACTTCGGCAACGCGGAATTAAATACTGCATTTATATTTGCTTATATTCATAAAAGAAAAGGTACGTATTTTTCTTAGGACCAGGTCTTGGTTCATCAGTGAAATACATTAGCATCTTTCTGTCCATGATTCCTAAGCCTCCTACAGGACCAAAGACAGCAAAAAAACAAAAACTATGTGGATAATTAAGGAAAGGTGGAAGAAGACTTCAAAGTGATGTAAGGTGGACAGGGCAACAAGAGGGGAAAGAAACACCTACAACATAACTGGATTTAAGCTCAGGCCCTTCTGCATCATGCCGATTTATCGTACCATTACCATTCAAAGACGACTTAGCGGGAAAACCGTATTTACTCGCAAATAAGACCCAACCCATACAACACACTCCAAGGGCTATTTTAGTCGTGCATTTCAGACCTAGCTTTTCTTTTTCACAAAACGTTCGATTTAACAAACGCTTGCGAGAGCTTAGAGTCACAAGGACAACTCTTCCAAAAAACCCATTCTGAAAAGAAAACAAAAAAGAAAAAAAATAAACAAAAAATATTTCCCAGAAAGCTAAAGGGTTAGTTGAATGTGTACACTGACTCACACCCCCTCATCGATTATTAACTTTGTCACTAAGCACACAGTTAGAAAACGACCAGTGAAAAATTTTGTCAGCTATGAATCATCACCATTGAAGTTTGCGAGCGAAGATGATGCAAAATGATAGCAAGTCGCTATATTTACACTAAGAGAAAAATATGTTTGACCAATTATTTGTATATATTTTATAAATGCCGTACGACACATTGTCTTAAATTTATTTACTAATTTTTTCGCTTATTATTAAAAGCTTATGTTTTTCATACAAAGAATTGAATAAAGCTTTTCTACCATTATCATAATCAGTAGCTTTATTTTGAACTTACAAAAATGTACAGGATGGCCCAAAATTATCTCCACAATTTCAATTATAAATAAAACGTCTACTATCGGACGTTGAATATTCAATTGTAAAGATAATTTTCGGACACTCTGTTTCTAGTAGCTTCTACTGATATACAAGAGCGCCGCAGTATTCATATACAATTGTCCAGTTACGTAAAGTATAGTGAGAAATTATTTAATGCAGAAGTTAGACATATTTTGTATAAATGCGACTAAAAGCTTTCTGCTGTTTAGGCCTGGCTTCCAGTTAATAGAGAGGCTCGGTAATGGCATATATTCCTTGTCTGTTGCCAAAACCGCGGGAAAACTTAATCTTTATTAAACAAAAATAAAAATTATCAAATGCATTTTTTTTGGGGGGGGGACCTTGTTGTTCCTCTGAAAACTATCACCGCCTCTAAGATACTAAAGGTTCACCAAATATACTAAAATCTGTTGGCTATTTAAAATGCAAAAAAAAAAAAAAAAAGTGCGCTTTCAAGAATATTTCAGCTTTTTTTTTTTTTTTTTTTTGACGAAAATTACCTTCAGTAACTAAAGAATTTGTTAAAATAAAACAGTAAATGTTGTGATTTGAAAAATGAAGTGAATATTCTGACATTTATGCACTTTTGTCTAGATTTTTTTTTTGGTAGTTTTAGATAAAAAAAAAATAAGAAAAAAAAAAAAAGTCTCCTAATACATCCAGAAACGTCTTTACTTTTGAGGAAGGTATTTAGTCTGATGAATGATGATGATAAATGATGATTCTTTTTTTTTGTCTTTGAAATCGAGCACTTACTGATCATGACAAATTGGATGACGCGCGTGCGTACCCTAAAAAAAGGAACCCCCACATACACATGTCTCCTCTCTTGGTATCAATTAAGAGAAAGTGGTGGTCATTTATCAACTACACACAAAGAAAAACTGACGGCAAAAAAAAAAAAATAATAATTTCTCATGGATACTAAATACTAACGATCAATCGAGATAACTAACTATCGTCAGTAGTTAAGCTTGATAATTTTTAGAATTGAATTGGAAACGATGAATTTAGGCATAAATCATTTATTTTGGAAATCCAAGGTCAATTATCAAAACAGAAAAACAATTTAGCGACTGGTTCGTGCATTGTTGCGAGGATAATTATAATGATAATATAACGACTGCTGCGGTCGTTATAACAATCAGCTGAAGTAGATGCGGAGGAGCAGAATCAAACAGAGACGCTTTTAACAAAACCCCGTCTCCGAAAACTCAATGAAAAATTTACGTTCTCCTAACGCTAGTATTATTCCTTTTTACTCTCTTCAGACTGTTATAAAAGATAAACATCATGTAAAATATCTGTTTTCCGAATTTCAGAGTCAATTTTTGTCCAGAGGTTCGCTTTGTTTTTGTTTTTTTGAGTGATATCAATTTCTGACCGATTGTTAGCGATACTATAACTCAAGAAATAATTCAAAATGTGCACAGAATTGTTGCTTAAAAGTATCTAGATTCTCGAGCGTGCTGACAGTGGATCGTATTCAGCCCTCAGGTACTTTTTTTATTGTGGCTACCAAATATTTTGATCGTAATTTAGTTGTTGCCTAAGTTTAAAAAAAAATAAATATGTTTCACATTGTTACTTCCAGGACAATCGGGTTTACAGAATAGTCAGCACTAGGATGACACTGCTTATGGTTACTGAAAATGCTCTTTAAGAACTACTGGTAATTATCTGTTAGAATTTTTGTTAATATAAGCAAATTTTTTGATATTTTTTTTTGTTTGGGGTTCTGAAAGTTGCGGGCAGAATTTCTCAACTACTATGTTCTAAAATTAATTGAAATTACATAATTATGAAGTCTTATTGGAGTAGTTTCACTGCTTAACCCTTCTCAAGGTTTTCTTTTTCAGACAAATGCCCCAAGTGGGGAACTAGCAGCTTCACTTCGTCTTAGAACGAAATAGAACCATTCCACACCTTAGGCTGTAACGTTTGGTTATTGTTTTATTGACTCCTTAACGCAAATTTGCAAATCCCTCCCAGCCCTTTTAACAGGAAATGGCTTAATTATAGAGAGATCTTCCTCTGATAACCTCATTGCAAAAGTTTAATTAGAATTCAGGGAAAAGAAAAAAAGAAAAAAAAATACGATTTGGAAGGGACGAATTTTGCCTTAAAAGCTGTTTAAGCAAAAAACAACTACGATATTATTAGAAGTGAATAGTAATAGTAAATGTTAAAAAACTTTTAAAAACCACGCTTCTATATTATATAATGATTAAAATATATAAGTATTATGTAACTTACAATAATTCAGAAGTACTGTACATACATATATAAAATAAATGATGCATTTATATGTATACCGCCGCCTGATCTCGGTAACAACGGTGCACGTAAGGACGTGTTGCCTTGACGGAATATATTAATACAAAATATTATTACTATATCACTATATTACTGTACAGTATTGTATTGTCATCAGACATAAGCAAGTGTGCAAAATTTCTAGATGATTGACCGATGGGAAGTGACTTAAAAATTGATTGCAAAATTTGACCCGAAAACCAGATAGTGAGAGTTAATAAAACGTGGTTAAAAATATATATATATCAAATAAAACTTCAATGCTGAGCCGTAACGTTAAGAAAAATGGTAGGAATTAATTTTACAGTTACAAGTAATTGCAAGCCCATAAATTTATAAATTTACAAACCCATTAGCTTAAATTTATAAACATAGCAGGAGTTTCTAATTAATTGATGCTATTTAACAAGTCAATACATCGGAAGCGCAGTGGTGCCTCAAAGGCACTTGTTATTATTTAACAAGTCAATTCACAGTTTCGTAGTACACACAAAACGAAACGGATCCCGTACTATTTGCACTCAATCAAATGCACGAGTATTATAAGTGATTATAATATTGTTGATTAAAACTCGTTTATTCAAGTCATTATAATACTTCGAGGGTCAAGTACAATTTCCATCAGGGCCTCCTTGAAACACCATTGGGATGCAAATGGGCTTGAAAGAGAGTTGTTGCCGCCCAAGAATTCCCAGTTAAAGTCCGCATTGGGTTGATAATCAATTCAGTGTAGATAAGATCCCTAATATAAGTTTGTCTAATTCCTGACTAGGTCGGTGGCAACCTTCGGAATTGACGTTAACCGGAATTCGAGTTTTCCCCAAATTTCCAGGCCGATGGGGAAACCATCAAGGTTTGACTCATGGGGCTCCGACTCCCGGTTTGAGCTTCTGGAGGAAGTTACACACAAGACACGGGGAATCCTAATGCACCCTACCTGCTGGGTTGCTATAAATTAGAAGAATTCTATTATTTTTATAAATTGAAACGTTAAAGATAACTTGCTTGTCAGTGTGAAGTACCATCAAAGTTTAGATATTTTATTCAGCAGACAGTGATGGCGAATAATACCAATCACTTCATTACTGTAACCCTAAAAAAACCCTTGTGATAATCGGCGAAAACAATGACAACCCTCCTCAATAATATATATATATATCGAATGGCCAAACTCAAATGATGCTTTTCGAGGTTAGCGATGCAAAGATTTCAATTAATCATTTGCAATTTAGAAATTTAGAGCGTAAAGAATATAAGAATAAAATTAACTTATATTACTAAACATATACCTATATATATATATATACAGTGCAACTTGGATAATTCGAAGCTGAAGGGACCACTACAAAACTTCGATATTATCCAAGATTTCGAATTAAACAAGTTACATCTTTTAACTTTAATTTCAGGTCCACTGAATGCTTGAAAAGATTATTCTGTCAATAAATAAAGATTTATTCAGAAAGATCATGGTATGAAAGACTTAAACACTATATGTATGTAAACAAAATAAGATTTATATTACGTAAGCTACAGTACATATTACATTCAATATAGAAAATTATAGTTTTTCAAAAAATTGTGCAATGTCTGATTGTTTTGTAGAATTCAGTCGCTTAAGGTTAGCAAAATCATCAAGCATGTTTAGTGAACGGAAAACAGCTTCACTTACGTTGGTTTGTCCTTCAATGTACCGACAAAATTCGACGCTATCCCATACTCGTTGGCGATTTGGCATTTCTTCTTCACACCCTTTTCCACCTCGCGAATGCCGGCGACCTTTATAGCGAACGTTAAATTCTTGTACACGCGTGGTTTATTGAAAAACATGGTGACACTGACAGCAGGAAGCTCGAATGGCGTCTGAAGCCTCACATGTCGAACGGTGGCGGGAAGGGGATTTCAGTTGTCACATGTCGAATTTCTTAACGATGAAAAGTCGTTATGATTCGAAATTTTTTATAAAAAACTTCGAATTAAGGAAGTTGAACTTCGAATTATCCACGATTTTTTAACATTGATTTAATAAGAAATTCAAGGGACCAAGAGAAATCTTCGAATTAACCACGATTTCGAATTAAAGACGTTCGAATTAGCCAAGTTGCACTGTATATATATTTTATCTAAAAGTTCTTCTGGAATTCATTTATTTGGCAAATGGAGTCTGTAAGGAACAAAAACATAAAAATAAATAAATAAATAAATAAATCACTTCAGACAAATTCTACTGTAGTCTGGCGCCATTACATAACAAATTTACGAGCATTTTGTTCTGCTAAAAATGAGTTATCTGAGGTTTCTTTCTACGCCGTCTACCCCATAATTGCAGTTACAATTTCCCTTAAATTCACTTTGAATCTTATTCAATATTCTGTTTCACTAAATATTATATATGTAAACACGACAGTCGATCATAGTAAAAAATAAATAAATAAACAAAGTTTTCAGTACTCAAAAATTAAAGGCAAGATTTTATTTGAGAAAACTGATTATTCGTAATGAAATAAATGACTTTTGGATCTCAGTCGGTTGTCTTTTGATGCATTTTGTAAAATCGTGTATTGAGTTTTATCATGGAAAAGAGGCTTTTTTTTTTCACCAATTTTTCAGCAGCACGATTTTGTTTTGTTTTTGTTTTGCATAGCACAGTACTACTATCACGTTAACAGTGCATCCATTCTCGGGGAAGTTTACCAATAACACATCCGAGTCCCAGAAGGATGGAGACCATCGCATTCTACCAGCGAGTGTCACTTTAACTTACTATTAACTCTGAACGCGAGTTTCAGCTCAATAGTTGATCGCATACTGGTGCAAATCAAGTGATGGAGCTGTATCTCATTGCCAGTTTGTTTGCTCACAAAAAGCGCACAACTTTCAAGAGAAGACCAATTTTTTTTGCTCTTTTCAAGCTGCTCGAAATGCTAGAAATACAGGCTATACGCGAAGGATTCAAATCACGTGGAAATGAACTCTCTATATATATATTATTCGAGTTTTCAACAGAATCGACGTCTTCATTAATATTGAGCCTGTAACTTTTTTTTTTTTTTTAATTTCATGGATCTTTCTATTAGAGATCTTTTTTGTAATTTGGTCTGAAAATTAGAGAAAGCAATAAGAACTTTTTTTTTTTGAATATATGAAAGATTAGTAATCACGTGAAATCTGAAAATTAAACGACCATCGCAATCTATTTCTCTTAAGTGTCTGCCTAAATATGAATATTTAACGAAAACACGTTTGTTAATTAGCACTCGAGCAAACACCAAATGAAACATTCGTGTTAAATCGTTTGCAGAAATAAAAGATAAATGGCCGTTGTTTCCGCCATAATTACTGTGCTTGGTGAACAAACAAATTCTACAATGCTACGAGGTTTAAAAATTAATTACTTCCTGTTCAAGATTCAAGAGATAATTGGGTATCTCTTGGGAATCGCAATGCTATTTCTGGATATCAGAAATGGTTTTTTTTATTAAAAAACACACACACACACACACACGATTAGTGGAGTAGGTGAAGTGCGATTTTCAGGTTCTTAAGAAAATTCGCAGAAGGTCTTTGTTGTCAGAGGGAATAAAATTAAACCTCAATCCTATCCACCTTTATTTTTTTTTTACTTTTACTATTTATTTTTAAAATAGATTGTCCTCTACTTCGAACGTATGCGGAATACATCGCTCTCACTTACTACGACTATTTTATTAATCCTACTGTAGGCCTATATTCAATGCTCGATAAATTCTTCTTGTTTGATATGGTTATATTTTTAAGCTGAAATCAAAGAAAATGTCTTCAATTGTGGTTTATTACTTATTTCAGTAATTTAATGTTATAATTTATTTATGATATTAAACTATTGTAAATAACTTAAAGCCTATTTTCCTTCAAATGTTACTTCTGATTTTTTTTTTTTTTTAAAGTGTTGAAACGACAACAACTAAAGCTTCCATTTTTATATATCAAACTCTAATCTCTACTAAATAGAAATTAATAAAAAAAATTCCATTTTTCTGAAAAAAAAAAAAAAAATCCGCATTATTTAATGCGGAAACTGTCTAAATCGGATTAAACTACGCGCAGATTCACTAAAACGATTTATTATTCATTGTTTAAGACAATGAGATATTAATAGAAATAGAATAGAAATTCATTGTTTACATTCCAATGCTTTTCTCGTATGGGAAGTTTTGTCGCCTTCTCGCGCTAATTTCTTGACAATGAAAAAAATAGGTCGTCCTCCAATTTGCACACCAAGTTCCAGGAAGATCCATCCATAGGTTCAAACGTTCTTAGGGGAGGACACAAACCCAAAGATTGATTTAGCCTCCTCTTGGTAAATAAGAGTTGTAAAAAGTAAAATTGTTAAAAAAAAAGACATAACTGCAGATGTTAGTAATCAGATGTAAAATACTATTCAAATAAAATGAAAAATGAGGGGGAGAAAGGTGAGAAAAGAAAATTATTTTTATCCTTTTTGTTTCTGTTTTTAAATTTCCTTGATGAAAAATACCCAATGAATGAATGCATTCATTAACCTTCTATTGGTAATTTGTTCATGGAAATTGACCAAGATCCTAACAAGTGTTTCGGTGGTCAAACCCTCCTTTGGCTCGTGCCAATGGGGCTGTTTCTATCGATTTTATTTGCAGAAAGTGGACGCTTCTAGGGATGCATTTGTTTGACAAATGGCCAGACCGTTTCATGGCAAGTCCTGTGGCTCTTTCCAATTTCCTCGACAAAATCTGAAAACGAACAAACAGCTGACAGCCAGCAAATACATGTCGAATTACGACGCGGGAATCCAAGTTCCATTCTGTCTTTACCAACACCGCTAATACCAAAAATTTACAAAAAATTTACAATTTTCAAAAATTTACAAGATAAAGAGGCAAAACAAAGATAAACAAAAAAAGGTTCAAAATAGACTACGGTATCTTTTGACAAAAAAAATGTTGGACAATAATTCGTCAGAACACAAGTCAGTTCACAATTTTATTGTAAACACAAACGCCAAGCGAGCCCGGAAAATTTGCAATCTTATCAAACGATTGCGTTGTTAAAGTGACACAACTATTGATTGGCGCTCAAATTTTTTCAAACCATTGACATTCAAGGGTCAAGTATAATTTCCAACACGGCCACCTCGGTTCACCATTGTTCACCAAATACTGCCAGTGATCCGGAACCGGAAATTGCCACATTGGGTCGAGGATGATTTATTCGTTCTCAGCATTGTAGGTTCGGTCTAGCTAGAACCTGATTTTGTCCAATGACCACAATTTTCTTGACCACTTAAAACCCGAAGTGGATTGGACCAAAGGTAGGATATTTTTTTTTTTTCTCAAACCTCCAGGCCACGGGAATCCAAAGAACCAGGTGTGACTCAAGGAGATCCGACTCCCGGTTTGGACTCATATAAACAGACACAGAAACTCTTAATAGCCTCCTCACGTAAGGGATCGCTACAATATCATTGCTTCCTCATAGGTGTGCCCAGTATTTTGGAATGGGAGGGGTTATGATGACATTCGTAAACGTTTAACCAAAACCCAAAAAAAGGTCCCCAGATGGAGGGGTGAGGAGGGTTACAAACAAAACAATGAACTTTCCAACCAAAAAAAAAAAAAAAGGCCCAAAATTTTAGTTGTTTATCATTTTCGAATGGAGGAAGGAAGATTGCATGACTTATTAACCTTCCTTACATAAAAGGACTAATCTCTTCATCTATCAGAACTTAAATATAAAAATCATTGTTTAATGGTTTCGTCATGTTGCCTAGACCTGGTTAGATTATCGACTCTTAAATCTAGCTAATATCCAATATCAATTTTAAGGGTTAATTTACTTAGAGGGTCTAATTTTGATGCCAAATTAATGTTCAAAACATTATTAACCCAAATATTATGAAATTGTTTGTAAGGTACACAGAAATGCCCTGCAATGTTGCAAAGTAATTCTCTTTTTTTTCCTGGAAGTAGAAAAAATTGCCCAATATTTAAAAATTTTTAGTATTACAAATTATATATCTAACTATAATTGATTTGTGACTATTATGTAAATGTATTTGTAATTATGTAAAGTTATTCTAGTGAATAATTCTTACTACTCCCGGTAATATGGAGGTGAATTATCCAAGTAAAAAATAACTAAAATAAATAAATAAATTACAGTTGTAAAAAAAAATAAAAAGGGGGAAATACTTATAAAATACAGTATGTGCCAAATTCTTTGAACTATGGTATACAAACGCCCACTCATTCAATTCTCTAGGGATATCCAGGAGACTATGTTGAAAACTTTTTACATTATATTCTCTAGGGATATCCAGGAGATTATGTTGAAAACTTTTTACATTATATTTGGAAAAAGAAAAAAAAGGTTTTTAGTTTTAGTTGTCACTTTGTAGTTTGATGATGATGATACAGCAGAGGTGAAGGGAGGAAAATTTGTTTCTGGAAATCACTGCAAAAGTTTGAGGGATTTTTGTTTTTCACTTTCACTGGGTTTTTTTTAATAATGTCTTTCCAAAATGGAAAAATACTTTAGTCAGATTGAGTTTGGGGGGTCGCCATGACTAAGGCAACGATACTTATTCCACTGTAACCTGAGACTCATATATCACGTGGAATCCCATTCTTTATGCCTACTTTATCATTCAACTGCTGAAACAACAACATTTCACTGTCTTATTCCCATCTCGATGTTATTTTGGTTCGCTTTGACTTAAGGAATATAATTCTTCACAAGACTTGCTCCTCCTATCGATCTAGATATGGGTGAAATAAGATCCTTATTTTGCAATAATAAACTTGATAACTTACTGGTGCACAAATCACTTTTCCGACAGCAAGATTTTTGAAATAGATTTTATAAGTAAATTTTTAAGATTTTTATAAGTAAATTACTAACAATAGGTAAATATAAAAATACTCACTTTAGCGTAGAGGGCTTCGAGGACTGGTAGACTCTGGGGTAACGCCTCCACAAACAAATCAATCGGCAGCTGTGATAGTATGGACCGGAAGGTGGCGTGATTCAACCTGTTGATGAAGTTGGCCGCCTCTCGAAACTGATAATTCTCGTAGAGGAGCAGAATGCGGCGGATGGCCACTGTCGGGCCGACGTCCGACACCGTCATGCTGCTGAGCCGCTCATCGATGGGCTCCAGGCCGTTGCCGCACAGGCCTCCGCCGCCCCCTCGACCGTGCTTGCCGGTCAGGTCGTTGCTGTAGCTGCTCTTCAGCCAGCGGGAGTTCCGCCAGGCCACCTTCTGCACGTTACGGCGGTGGGCTCGCTCGGGTCGGATGCGGACCCCCCTCTCGATGACAGAACACGAGCCCCGCTTATATGTCCACGTGGTGGCAGTCACCGCCGAATCCAGGAAAGGCTGGGGCGGAATCATAGTCCCTTTTTCTGTTTCGAGATGAATGGTGACAGATGGGGAAAAAGCTTCTAGAACATAGTTCCCTCTCCTTTACAAGAGGCACGCGCACACCACTTTTTCCCGCGCTAGCATTACTCGAGAAGTGAGCGAATTGTACGGGGCGAACACAATCTGACCTAATTCAACTCTTAAAACTCACTCTGGTGCTTCTGGGTGGTTGTGTTGACCTTAAATTACACACAGAACCTTTCCTTCGTTTGATTAGATGTGAATATTGCTTGTCCTACTTCCAAATGGACTGATCCTCACGTATCATTGTCAGCCTGATATTTCCTGCAAAGAAAAAGAAGAAGAAAACAAAATTAAAAAAAAAAACACGAACTAATAAAAATCAAATTATTCGTCTAAAATTACTTTTGCCAGAAGCGCATGCGGAATTCTTTCACCTCAATTCAAAGATTTCTTTCAAAACAGAATCAAATAAGAAACCATTTCATGTTTGTAGTATAAAAGTGAATTTTAAGTTTTCGTAGAACGATATTCAGTTTAATAAGATTTGACTGTATAAAGGAACTGCATTTAATGAATTTCTATATAAATCAAAGAATTTTTACTTACTTGTTTTTGTTTTTTTAAATATTTATTTTATTACAATATTTTTTATTATTATAAATACATCGTGGTTTAACTTACAAAATGAAGGGTTCCCGTCAAAATGTATTATGTAATAATCTTTCCTGAAAGAAAATAATCCAATTTCCGGTATGGCTGAACGTTCACAAGATCATTCTTCAACCTAATTTTTTATTGTATTTTTTTTTTTTTAAGAATCTAGGAAACTGGCGATAATTTTTTTGACATTATTGACATTAAATAATTTAAGTACGTTATATATATTTATATTTAAAAGAATTAAATTACTCCACTGGCTAAATGGCAATGACAGCAGCCATAAAGAAATCGGGCAGTGGGATTGGTAGCAGCAGTGTCGTCATCGTGACGTTTACCTTACGTCACTTCCTTTAATCAATCGATTAAAAAATACAATAAATGGAAAGATAAGAAGAAACCAGATAAGGGAAGATTTGACAGCATTAGAATTATTTTCGGAGTGTACGTGGTCTTGAAAACGAAAAAGAAACTAAAATTCCCTAATTGTTGGCAGTGTCAATTAAAGAAATGCTTTGCCTCGGCGTCAAATGATCTCAAGTCTTCGTTTAAAAACACAGCGATAATTAACGAATGAAAAGAAAAATCAATTTCTCTTCTCATTAATTTCTGCCCTGAAATGCGTATTGCACAATTAAATACAAGACGAAATATATATATATATATATATATATATATATATATATATATATATATA
>JAFIDM010002131.1:84306286-84325955 GCA_023159025.1 Thereuonema tuberculata | reverse complement strand
TGCATCTGCTTCTTATTAGTGTGTGGCATTTTGCTTGGATTCGTTCATTTCCTTTCTATTGAGGACTGGGCCCCGAATTGATTAAATAAAAACCTACAATCCGACAATCAAGACACAAACAGAACGAAAAATAAATAGTCCAAAAAAAAAAAAATTCCAACTGCCAACACTATAAAAGATTCATTATCGCTTATACTGTCTCAGATTTAGAAAACATGAGAAATACGAGAGACTTGTTTCGATTCTACCAATCAGCAACAAAAGCTAGAAACAACGGCGCTCTAAGCATCATTTAAAAAAAAATCTTATAGCCTGAATACTAAATTCTAAATAATTTATTAATATAATTTTTGTTTCGAGATTTTTAGAACAAATTTCTTCATCAGAATACACAAAACATTATAAATATCAAACTACAGGGTGTATCTGAAATGTGCAGCCAAACTTAAAGGCTGTATTCCATCATGCAAAACAATGAATAAAAGTCACATAAACACGGATCTGGAGATGCGTTATTTCCAAGATATGAACGATGAAATAATACAGAGGTGTTGGCCTTTACGTCGTATCGTAGAGCTATTAAATTGCTCTTCAGTAATCGTGACATGGCCTGCTCATTCCCCTGATTTAAACCATCTGGACTTTTTCGTATGGGGTTACTTAAAGCATTAGTGTACACCACACCGGTTCCTGACGCCCATGCACTGCATGGTCATATAGTGGATGGGTGCAACACAATTCGACGTGCACCTGGCAACTTCGACCGTGTTCGGCAGTCAATGGAACGACGTTCTGTTGCGTGCATTGCGGCCGGTGGAGGACATTTCGAGCACTTTCTGTGAAACTGAGCGACTGTACGACCAACACCTCTGTATTGTTGCATCGTTCATATCTTGGAAATAAAGCATTTCCAGACCCATGTTTATATGACATTTATTCGTTGTTTTTCATGATTGAATACAACCTTTAAGTTTGGCAGCACATTTCAGGTACATCCTGTATAACCTCAAGAAGAACGAATAAAATATATTTAACACAATCAGAGTAATGGATTGGACAATTGGCAGTGGTAAGCATAAAATCAAGCGACCGCGTAACCATTTCAATCTATAAACGCTTACGTTTTTCAAAAGTGCCACTACTATTGATAGGCGCGCAAAACTCATTTATTCAAGCCGTTGTAAGTCAGGGTCAAATACAATTTCAAGCGATGAATTAAGTTCATTTAATATGCACAGACCCCCATTTTGCATCATTCCAGCGATTCTAAAGTGGCCATATTGGGCCTAGGGTATCATATTCATTCTCAGCATAGTCAACTCATTATAAGTAAGACTCCAATTTTGTTCAATTACTAGTATTTTCCTGATCCGGCAGATTTTCAATGGCCACCTAAAACAGAAAGTGGTCTCGACGGGAATTTTCCCCAAGCCTCCAGACCATAAGTAATTCAACGAACTATGACTCCTGGGGCTCTATCTCCCGGTAATTGGGGTCATATTTACACGGAAATCGTAATAGATCCTAAGAGGTCCCTAATAATAATATCACAACAAAAAAATGGATTCCAAAAAAATGAAACAAGTTAAAAAAGGTAAGTAATAATAAAGTAGCAGTAGCTACTGTGTCTCGCGATGACTGGACATAAAACAAACATCAAAGTATTTTAAATTTCGAAATCAATAATCTGAACACAGGTTGCTTTTACGTTTTATGCTTTATCTCTTAACGAATTTCTGCCAAATCATTACCAAATTTTACCAAAATCATGACTATCGTCGAAGATGTTATGAAAAATAATCATATATAAAATCTCATCACAAATCTCAGTCGAGTTTACGCGGACTGATAGGCAGACATGAGATGGTTAAGATGTTTCCGCCAAAATGCTTCTTACAAATACATGCAAAGATTAATAAACAATATCAAAGCTTTATACATATTATATTATAAGATGCACAAAACTTCAATGTTTTAAATTATAATTGGAACTATAATTCATATTCGCTCCACCAGATGTGCATTCCGATAGTGAAAACTTTCCTATCTTCCTGCGCTTGTTAAGTTTGGTTTTCGTCAAACTCTGAAAGCAAAGTGACACAGACAAAACCACCTGCACACAATAAATACAAAAGCATACATTTATAAACAAGCGTATGCTATTTAATAGACTACTTACTCCTTGGTTTCTTCTTTGGAAAATTGTCATAATGTGAATGGCTGTTCAATGTGAATCATACAAATTTTAGCAGATTTTAAATTATATCAACTCTTTTCTTTATGAAATCTGCAGTTACTCCACGATTTACGCCAGTTACGTTGGATAACAAAGCATCCTAGCAAGTGAATTTTTACGCATACAATGTCTGTAACTCTCTCTTGTAAGTATTACTTCTATCTCATATTTTGAGTTAGAATTCACAATTCAAAAAACTTATGTCAATAATCCTTAAAAAAAAAATGCAGTAATGCAAATAATGTTGTAGCTGATACAAACTTTTTTTATTTTATTAATAATTGACAACAAAAATCAATTCTACCCGCTCGCACAAATAAATAGTTAGTTGAATGGGTGCGTGGGCGTCTTGTTTTGAAGTCAATGACTTGTTTACAAATTGGTTGAGAGATGATTTGAGAGGATAAACCACTGTAATCCATTAAGACAATGTAGATTGCTAAGACAGAGTAAAGAATGGATTGAATGGATTGACAAATAAACACCAATAATGCACTCAAACAACCTTTGACAAACAACCTTTCGCACTCCTACATAACTAAAACTACTAGGCTGCAAGTCGTATATATAACCACTACGTTATATAAATATACAGGTAAAAATTGGTTTACATATCACCCAGTTGTGCGTAAGTTCTGATTTGTGTGTAGTTGTTAGTAAGTCCTGGCGAAAATTGTATTTAGGTTGTAAATTATGTGTATAACTGAGTTACATGTAATTCGCCTTTATACATACGAGATTAAATTGTACATATTTTCAACTATAGATATTATCCAGGTGCACCGATATACAGCTCGGCGTTCCATATCGATATATAATCGTCGCGTTATGAGGTTTCTGGGCGGCTTTAAATGAAAGGTCGGTCAGAGACAAGAAGTGAATGAATTTTCGCATTGATGAAACTTCCCTTCATTTACTTCAGTCTCTCTCTTGTAGCCATGGGTAATAGAAGGAATAAAAGTTACTCTTTAGAGGAAAAAGTGAGATTTATTCGAGAAGTGAAAGACAACCCGCAAAATTCAAAAGCAGAAATAGAGAGTAGCTTAAATATAAGTTACACTACATCAGTGATACCCAACCCCCGGTCCGCGGACCGATACCGGGTCGTAGATCATTTGGTACCGGGCCGCCCAAGCTCAGGGTTCTCATTGATTTGGCGTTCTGGTGAGTTAAAATGTTAAATCACTTTATATTCATTTTTTGGTTTAACTATTTGATTTTGAAGGCTTGTTTAAATATAATTAAATTATAATTATTAAATCAAAACAATCTAAAATATAAACAATCAACGTCACCCCCCAGGGCCGCGGTAAAACTATCAAACGTTGACCGGTCCGCGGCGATAAAAAGGTTGGAGACCACTGCACTACATGATGTGCAGTCATTAGTAAGAAGGAGTCAATTTTAGAAGAATGAAATTGACAGTTTTACAGTTATGCATATCATATGTTGAAAAATATGTACCTAATACACAAATGTTTATTACGAGTTTTCTTATTTAAGTTTAATTAAAAATAAAGTTAAACGTGAGTTGTAAGTAATTCTCAGTTATGCGTAATTTAAAATTTTCCCCTTGAAATACATATAAACCAGTTTTTACTGTATATATTTATATATATTATTAGGAGTTGTTTCCCAAATAGTTACTTTGTGACTTCTTTAATTAATACATCAAATATGTCAACTACATTATTACCATCGATAAGAAGAATTAACTTTGGACAGACTGGGTTTTTATCAAGTTCTCTTTGTCTAGTGCTGTGGCGTCTCACCTAGCGTTAGAATTAAAAATATATTTTAAAAAAAATCATTAAAACATTTTATATAAAAATTCTTTTTAACATTTTAGAAGCTTTTTTGTTAATTTCCCTTAAGAAAAAAAAAAAATGGAGCAAAAGAAGCAGAGTTCCACAGGTCGAAAAATAGAACAAAATAGAACAGTAATTCGGAAAGGTAAAAATGTTACCTACTGAGCTCAAAAGGTCTTAAAAGCCGGATTCATTTCCCGCCAAAGTACAAAGCGTGTAAAACAAATCACACCAAACATGTGTAAATAGCATTAAAGTTTCAAGAAATTGACAGCAAACTTGTGTATTAAATGCTGTTGCCGACAGGAATCAATATATGAAAACTTGGTATAAAATAACAGTAATACTGCAACAAAATTACGTAATTTCAAAAGGATCTTCAAACTACCAGACTTCTACAAATATTTTACTATTTGTCAACAGCAATCACGTAAAATATTATATTCCCTGTAGGAATTAATTCCCTCTTAAGACCAATCTGGATAATGTATTAGGAATTAAAAAGCTAGGGAAATTTCAGTTTTGGATTTATATAGAAACGAATCGTTGCAATTAAAGCTTTCGAGACAGTCATATCGGATACATGTGAACAAAATACCTTAACATGTGTTAAGGTCGAAGTGGGCTTGGACGGACCCAATATGCAAAAAATCTTTCTCTGAGACATTCCGTGAAATTACTGCAAATGTGAAATTGAAGCGTACCAAGACAAGTCAATGGGTGTGTACCAACTCGTTTAGTTCTACACCAATTTCAGTTAGGGAATAAGTTAAAAGGTACTTAGTTTAAGCACGAAGGTAGCTCAAGGATCTAAACGGTGACTTTTATAAATACATATAACAACAGGCAAAACTCAAAGCATTCGAAATGTATATAAAAGCTATCTTGTGCTGCATTGATACATAAGTTCATGGTGAATGTAAGGATATCGTTTGCATTGATGAATAACAGCAAATTCTCATCGATTAAGAACCTGGGGTTCTTTGGGAGTACGGAAAAAGTCATTTTTTTTTTTGGTTGAATGGCTACGATCATCTTAACCCGTCCCCTGATAATTTCGGTAATCTGACAAATGGGGATAAATTGGATAATCCGTAGGGGACCTGTAATCGTAAAAAAGGTTAAGAACTTCTGGATTAGTACATCACGATAAGGATAAGTCGTCTTCCATTTTCAGCATAATGCAGAAGACTCGCAGATAGAGGAACACATCGCTGACTGAAAGGGGAGAATCTTCACAACATGCATTTTATTGAAAACGTCACAAGAAAGAGACGGATAAAAGTAGATCAATCTTGTTGCTGTTGCTTTCTTATGTTCAGTGTTCATCGCTTTTTTGCCACGAAGATGATATTTTCACCATTCACTGGATAAGTTTGTATGGATGTTCATTTAAGTGACCTTTTCTATTAATTTCATTGTATCAACATTATATGGTATTCTACAATGTATACTACTATAACTTTATATTACATAAACTATTTTATATCAACGTTATTTATTTTCCATAAATTTCTAATTTTTTAATCTTATTGTAATTACTACGGTAAAGTACTCAATATACCAGGAAATTTTGAATGATTTTAAGCATCTTTTTGAAGTTAGCTAATTTATTATGTATATAGCATTGCTACGTAAACTACGTAGAAACAGCTAGGCTATTCATAGGACGGACGGTAGAAATCGTAAAAATACTTATATAAATTTGGAATTGTCTCAATTAAGACAAGAAAATCGAATTTGTGTGTTCAGATTCAGAAACATATAAAACGGCTGCCATTTTGTTTCAAGATGGCCGATGAAGGGAAAAAAAAAAAAAAGAGAAAAGAAACATTTTCCTTGGGGACCCATACGTGGCAGAAGCAAAATCAGATTGACAGCATTTCTCGACGATATACAACTGAGATACAGCGAGCGACAGCTGGATTTTCGAAATTATATTTAGAGGATGAGAGTGAAAGCTTGCGCTGCTCCTGAGACCATATACGTACGTCTGCGAGATGATAGGAAACGTATTTGTTCTCGAATCTGTAGAAAACATCTATTCAGATCAGTACCATAGGGAGGCGAATATCTTGTCCAGATTTATTACAGCACAACTTGTGCGTTTTTATTTTTGAATGTATTTTATGGCAGCTATCTGGAAAAATTAAGCTGTTTTCTTATTTACAATGCTGGACAAGTTAAGGTCCACGACGTCCAATATCCCTCCTTTTGACTCTATTTAGGCTATTTATTAATTTATGTATTTATTTAAATAAATAAAAAATTATTACAAAATATTTAATGCATGTTTTATTAAGAATTACAATAAAACGTAAGCATGTTTCAGGATATTCGGACTATCCTTATTTGTAATGAGACTACTGAGCAGCTGTTTCGACCTTACAATCTCATCAGCAACAGTTCCTCTTGAATTCTTAACAACCACGCCTAATCTATGGATCAAGAATAAGAAGTATTCTGATGACAACTGAGAACCTCCAAACAAATATCCAAAATAGAAGTTCAGATAGAAAAAAAGTGTACAATTTATGTTTCTTTTCTTCAGATTGCAATCAAAATGATGCTTCTGATTAATTTTATTCATATTCAAAATTTGCATTTTCTTAAAAAATGAATTCACGGGACAGGAAAAATGAATTCAAATGAACTAAAACATTAAAAATAAATTACCTTTGTCGTTACGATGTCTACAATATCTGCGATGAACTACAATATCTGATAAGACTATAAATTACAGTTTCATTTGCAAAGGTAGTTCAGTAATAAATCCAGCGATATTCCTTCTACAGTATCGTTGCTCGTGGCCTTGCAGTATCACGTGATCTTTCCAACAACCAGAACCAATCAACCAAGAAAAAGATCATGCGATAGGAGAAAGGACTAGAACTTTTTTTTTAACATACAAAAGTTAACTATATACTTTTTCCTGTGGTAGGTTGAAAGGGTACGCTAAATATTAAATATTTGGATATTAAGATATTTATTTTAAAAGTTTATTTAAAAAAAAATGTCTGATTGAGTATCAGTGAGACTATAATTGTAAATTTTAAGAATTAAAAAGAAAAATAATAACAACATAAAATATTCTTTTGTAACTAATAGGTTGGTGCATAATTATCAGGCGTTTTTGTAGGCGGGTTTTTTGGTAATAAAAACTGCTGTTTTGTTTACTTTTTTTAATAAACATATTATTTTATTTTCAGGCTATAAAAATGCATGTCGATAATCATACTCATATTCGTCATATTATGCTTTATCACTTTAAAAAGAATGGAAAGCAGCGCATTCATTTCGTGATGAATATTATGTTTTGTGACGTTGAAAAACTTCAAAGCTTTAGGTTCAGTGTTTTTCATCCAACTTTGCTAATTTACAGAAATCATTAAGAAAAGAGAAACTATTTAATACCTTCTCTCAGGCCCCTCACATCAAATTCAGGGCCCAGGTACCAAATGCAGTAACGCCCCCCAACGTTAGCCAAACATATCGCTGAAACACCATACGATTTCAAATTCTCTCTTTTAAACAAGTCACACACACACAATTATTAGCATTATTTTTAGAGTAACTTAATTTAACATCAACATCTACTTTTTTCCAGGTCTACCCAAAAGTTTAGAAAAAATTCACTATCTGGTATGCAAACATTGTAATGCAGAATAGCTCTATACAAATGGTAAAAGCAGAAAAGTAGTTTATATAAAATGTAGACTTAATTATAAATATATAAAAATAAAAAAAAGCCTAGATCGCTTTTCGTTGATCCAAAAGTAATAAATGCCCTACATGGCAGTAGCATTAGCTATAATGAAAACAAACGTATGATCCTCGTAGACTTTGCAAGGAGCCGCGGGTACATCCCACTTGCACTGCGACCTTTTTCCCTTTATTGTGCAGATCTAATTGTTTTTAAACGAAGAAAAACATACACGGAGAGAGAAAGAAATATCCAAGCCCATGCCGGAATTCAAAGTGAGGTTCTGGCGTATTAACCGCATGGCAGGCCATCGCCTTGACCAATCGCTGCTGTGCTCGACGGCCCTTATAACCTTTAATTTTCATCCAGTCTTTGGATGTATTTGGGGCTTCGTCGTTAAATTTCACTGATCTCACTACACACGTGATTATCGCTCCAATGGCGGTCGAGTTGCTTCATGAGTACTGACGAACTGAGAAACGCATTTAGTAGTAGATACTTTCCGACATTTGATTGCTAACGCGCTTAAAAAGCACATCCTTCAGTTTATTGCAACTGATTTTTTTTTCTATTGAGTTTGATTCAAAATGGAGCCGCGCCTCTTGACTCGCATTTGGCTTCCAAACCAAACTTATTATATTATTTCAACACTAAATGGCTGGTGGTCAGTATTTTATTTTTTGGGGGGGACTCTTGGTATTTTGGATTTAGTTGAAATTTTAAAAAGTGGTTCTAAATATCCCAAACAGCGCCGATTCCTGTTCCAAATAACCTTGCATTTACGTATATAATTAAATGAGATGTAGTAAATGATTGACATCCATCGGAAACGCGAATCCCTACCGCGCTGCCCAGAGTTTCACATAAATGGCCGGGGGTAGAGCCTTTATTAACAACATAGTCAAACATTAGCTAGTATTTTTTTTTTCTGAAACGACTGCAACTATACAGCAAAATATTGATCTATTTTTAATCTTATTTCAAACTTTAATTTCTTAGGGCCTTAAAAAAAAAAAAAAAAAAGAGAAATTTCAGTTATTTTAACACAAAAATCAATACTGACATTATAGAACCATTTATTTTGAACTAGATTTTTTTTTTCCCAAAGAAAAATAACTATACAGAAAAGAAATGCAAATAAAACAAGAGCACTGGCCTATTGCTTGTAATTATTTCTTTTTTACTTGCCAAGTCGGAATACGCCCTTTAGGTTTTAATATTTTCTCGTGGGTTGACGTCCAATGTATAATCTTTGTAGAAAAGTTATGTTCCAGTTACAAATAAATGCAGGAAGCACAGACATCATAAATTACGTAATAAATCTATTTGAAATACAGCCCTATGGCTCCATTATCTGATATACTGTATAAATACGGTAAGACTGGACAGAAAAGCAACATTGCAAGAATGTTTTTCTAATCACAGTTTCGATTATCTGTGCAAAAAAAAATACAAATTGGAATTTATAAAATAAAGATTTATATTTCTCACAAAAAATAATAATGTAATATCCAAGAATACCATAAAACTTTTTTTTTTCTTCACTTCATTAACATTTCGTTTTAAAAAAATGAACTTCTAAACTTTCTTAAAAGTAAATACTTGAAATACAATTCAAAATACTGTAATTTTGAAAAGTGGATCACCATTTTTTTTTTTAACTTGTTCTAATGTATTTCAGTTAAAACTTACAAACTGTGTGTGGTCTCCTAAAAGGTAAATACAAAATATAAAAGACGATTTTTTTATTTTATCTGATTTTACTCGATTGTCTTTTATTTGTTAACTACACGAATCGTACGCTCAGCACTGACTAAATGTCAGTTTTTAACGCTGCCTTCTTTGATATATTTCGGTATCAGACTGAAATACGATGACTGAGCTCCTAATAATTTGTAAATTTTTCTATATCAAGCCTTCAAAAAACAAACAAACTCCGAAGTCATAAAAAATCCGAAATAAATGTCCCTTCCTTGTTCTGTAAATGGTTTCTTGGATATTTTTACTTTGACAAATAAAAGTGCAATGTATTTGAGCAGATCAACTTCATTTTTTTTTTTATCTCTAATTTCTTTATCCTAGTTTGCTTTTTTTTTTTTTTTTTTTTTTAACCCTTGAGATCTATACCCAAAATTGCAATCCGTGCTATGTGCGAGACAAAAATGACAATTGATTTTAGTAATTAAACGGCTAATTTTTTTTCAGCATAATAAATATTTGTAAAGAGGTATTACTCGGCTAAGCATCGTACAATGACATGAGAATGCGCGGTTTCATTAAGATACCCTTAAATTACGATATTACAAACAAATCAAATACGATATTTTTAACAAATACATATTACATTTTTTCCCAAACTGATGAAACCAAAAAGAATCGTATTTTAATGATACTATGATGTGGATGTGAACGAAATTGAAATTGTACCATTACTTCGAAATGGCAGGGGGAAAGCATTGCAGACCGCTTAAGTCACACATTTCATGGTCATTTCCCCCCACTCCCAAAAAAAAAAAATATATATATTTTTAAATACATTTTACATTGTCTACCTATGGAACCTAATTGTCTACCTATGGAACCTACTCATATACCAAATTTCAAGTTTGTAGCATGTTGTATGCTAAGCATTTCGAACAGACACAAACACATATCCACAAATTTCCCTTTTATATTATAGATAAAAAAAATGGTCCAGTCATTTTAGCGTAAGCGCTTATAAACATCAAGATTTTTTTATGAGGGATAGGAAGAGAAAGGGTTCAAGACGAAACTGGTTGTACTCGTATTTTAAATTGATCTATGA
Organism: Thereuonema tuberculata; assembly: GCA_023159025.1. Taxonomy (NCBI): domain Eukaryota; kingdom Metazoa; phylum Arthropoda; class Chilopoda; order Scutigeromorpha; family Scutigeridae; genus Thereuonema; species Thereuonema tuberculata. The sequence goes on along the minus strand of JAFIDM010002131.1, from coordinate 84,315,402 downwards.
ATAAGAATCGCACCCAGAATTACTAAAATCGGTCTAGCCGTTTTAGCGTAATGCGCATTCAGACAAACATGAAACAGACAAGAAAATGTGAAAGTCGAACAGTAAGATTTCGCAATTAAATGTATGGACATTATTCCAATGGGTATGCTTCAAATATTAGACTTATAGATTTTTATTCTAATAATTCCTTCACTTCTGCTTTATGAAGTTGTACTTGTGTACAACTTTCAAGATACTTTCTTTTCTATAACCACAAAAGGAGTTAAAACAAAATGAAGAACTGCAGATTTGGGATAACGTTTACAAGACCTCTTAATAAGCATTGAATTATTCTTTGATGACCCATATAATTATTCTTCTTGCTTCAGAGAATAAATGTCTCAAAAATCATATCTCACATCTGACTGATATTGTGGTTAATTCACAACAACATTCTTTTTTTAGGAAGCTAAAATACTCAATGTCAGTCTTCCACTAATTCTAACATAAAAAAACAAAAAAACAACAAAAACTCCACATTTAAGAAATCTAATAATAATAAAACACCAATGCGAATATCTAGGCACGGCAACTACAATTGTTTTTCTTTTTTTTTTTTTTCTTTTACGAAGTTTTTTTCCTCCAGCTGCGCCCTCTGGTGTTCGCTATCTGCGATTCGAAATTGTAAGTAACATTAATGCCGATATTAACTTTTCGAAATAAGTTAATCCAAAAACATTCCCTCAAGCTTACAGAAATTAGCAACTATAGACTAAAGATAAGAATTATGTTGATCTATAGGAAAATAATGAAGCGGTTTTTAAGAGTTGTCAAAACAAAACCGATGTAACGTTAAAAGTAAAGAGACAGAAAAATGTAATTAAATAAATAGCAATTCAACCACAGCATTCAACCGTCTCCATTCTTTTGTAATGTTTCTATTATGTTTTCCTACAATACTTTGAGCCGAAAGTTAAATAGCTCTTAGAATACTATTAATTAACATGAATTTCTGTTTAAATAAGACAAAAGATACTTCAGTGGTTCTTAATCTGTAGCTTTGAGAAAATAATCATAATAATAAGAATAGCAAAAGAAAAGTCGTCTGTATGATTACAGTAGCTGCATTAGCCTATTAAGTAAAAACTGAAAAAAAGGAAAAAAAAAAAAAGTTGTTCTCGGTAGTATGTCTTCAGTGAAAAATACTGACAGTGTTACTTCTATTCTTATTTTTATCTAAAATTAATCATTATCAAAATAGTTTTGCCCTAACCTAAATAAATAAACTGTTATTTGGTCAAGCAGGCAGTCAACAATTGCGCCACTGGTGGCGAGAACTGTAAGTAAACCGCTGATGAAAACTTCGCATGGAAACACTCCTTCCCGCCATAGTTCAAATAAATAAATGTACAATTTCCCAAAGAGCAATTGACTCTACTTTAACAAATTATTCTATCTCATGATGGTAACAAATTGTAATATACTGATATACTTAATGCTACTTCATTACGGTTCTCGTATTAAAAAAAAACCTAATTTATGATCATCAAAAAAATTTCGGTTTTGTTTGTTTGTTTGTTTTTTTAAATGTAAATAATATAAATAATGCAAAATCTGGTTTACTACGGGATAGTCAATGTAAATTAAAAATGAAGAAAAGAAAAGAAAAAAAAATATTTATCTATTAACGATTTATCGAAATTTGAGATAAATCCAAAATCTGATTTTAAATTTAGGTCAAATTTCAAATGCTACAGAAATTGCCAATGCCCATTCAATAACATTTATTCGATTTTAGAGCGACATTTTTTATGAAATTCGAGAACATTTAAAATGATAATCCTTTACTGTCATAGATGCTACATGGCCTATTAGGATTTCACTGGAAATCAGGAAGTCACAAGTGACCGTGAAATCGTTCTGTGTTATCTTATTCTAATTGTATAAAAAGTTTTCTGTTGATCTGTTAATGTGTGAGAAAAAATCTCAACATCACAATGGGTGGCTGTGACTACACCACACACAAGAATACTTCCGTAAGAAGTGTCAGTGACTGGAAAGGAAGTGCATCTAGGATATAAACACATACTTCGTTCCAAAAACAAACAAACAGTAAATAATGAAATAGGTCTCGTTATGTAATCTTTAAAACACGCGATATTCAACGAAACTAAATGAAGAAATTTACATTAAAAGCAGAACGTGTATTCCGTTAAAAAAAAAAAAAAAAGAAATATTTGCTTCATAGAAATAACTGTATTAGTTTTTCTGATGATAAATTGACTGAAATTCTTGGGATTTTAAAAAATAAACACATTACTTTAACTAGTATTATGTTTCAAAATATTTTAAACTTTTTTCAAAGAAATTGATATAAAAATAAGTAATTTTTAAAAGAAAAATTTTGTTACCTACTTTTTTTACCGAAAAAAATCTCTCTTCTTTTTGTCCCATTTTTAACTTAAATAAAAATACTTAAATTCGATATTGAAAATTCTTAACTTTTACCGGTTTTCTTTTCTTTGTTTTTTTTTTTTTTTGTTTTTTTTTTTTAGGGAAATGTCATTTTAAATGAATTTGTTATAATATCTCGTTAATACGTTTTCATTTACAGCCTTTCTTCGTATGATAAATATTTCATTTTAAGTTATAATAAAGAAAACGTTAGAACAGAATATGTAAAAAAACTATCCCTATTTACAGAAAATGGTTTTCGTAATTACAAAAAATTTAAATTTTAAATTTTAAAGTATAGCACTAAACATAAGCCTACATTTACTCAGCTAAAAGTGTACGCATTTATAGAAACTGTTCAAGCAGAAAGTTCAAGAAAAGTGTTTTGCTATTCTAAAACTTGAACGAAACGAAGCCGGTATTTATTTTTATTTTAAAATCGTCATTTTCAGCTATAAGTTTAAAATATATTAAAAATCTTTAAGGAAAAAAAAGAACTTTCAGGCAATCGCAATTTAAGTTTAGAATAACAGTAAAAATTCTAAAAGTAGGATGTTTTTCTTACCTGTTTAACATTCCTGAATTCTAGAGGGTTCGGAAGTTAATGTTGACGTCCTCTAAGGCAAAGGAAACGCAGCAGTAAAGAACGAAACATAAAAATCCACAAATATCCAAGCCAAGGATTTGATAGATGCAAGCAGGTTGGCTCATGTTAATCTCTAGGCCTAAGAGGCGAGCGGCTTTCAAATAACACAATTCGCAATTGAAAATAGTACTGGGTTAATTTTGGATGTTTGATTAATGTTAAGGTCCAAGTCTTTGAATTCGCGGTTCTTTTCTTGGTAATCCAGTAACACGGTCACGTTGCAAACGAACGGCGAGTTCGAAAAACACAGTTTAACGTACTCCACAAGTTTAGTTGTCAGATAGCTAAAATATCGGTTATTATTATATTTTTTTTTTAATCAAATCCACAAATTCATGTACAAATACGGAGCATTTGTGTTGTTTGAGGGAAATAAATAAATAAATAAATCTCTCTAATGCAAACGTCCCGACTGAGGAACCGTTGCGTTGTAGCGAGATGAGGGCGAGAGTCGTTGCCGACGGGACGACCTCTGCCAACGCAATGAGGCGAGAGCGAAAAAGTTGAATCGAGTTGGCGGTCAAGTAACAGGATGGCCTAAAAGACTCCACCTCCTACCTGCCATTCAAAACGAAGCCCAGGTGCTGCAAAGCATTGCGCCTTGCCCAGAACAAGAAGGGCACAGTTATTTTGAATGAGATTTCCCCACGGCGATGCAAAAACACTTGTGATGAAGAAACCTTATGCATCTATTATTTTTTATTCTGTTTCTATTATATGCTTTTCCAAATTACCTATTTACTTGTATTTATCAAGCAGGATAAGTAAATACCAAGATATTAAATTAAAACGTAGTAATTAAGATTTTAACAAAATATGTCATGAAAATTTAACTTAAAATGTCATTTTTAATTAAATTAACAATGGAACAAATATTGAGACCAAAACATATCCTATATCACTCCAATATATATATTTTTCTCTTTATATTAAATACATCGATATAGGATATTTACATATTTAAATATACAGTATAATATTTTTAATTATATAGAGGAATTGAATTATTGAAAAAAAAAAGGCCTAAAATAGGACACAACTTTGTTTTCTATTTTTCATTTTGATGTATATTTATATGTATATACCCGGTATGTGTAATTTATATAACTACGCATAAAAATTAAAAATAATATTCTATCTGCTGTATGTAATAAACATAAGCTTTTTAAAGGTATCTTAAGCGTTTTAAAAATACTGAAACACTTGATATTTCTTATTATCAAGTTTCTAAAAATCTAGATACATTTTAATATTGCATTAGAATTCGAAAAGTTAATGATTTTTTTTTTTTTTTTAGCACGATAATATTATTAATGCTATAACATTAAAATGATATCCCACATATTTAAAAAAAATAGAGGAGGAGCACTTTATACATTCAGAATAACTTTTCTCTCTCTTTTTTTTTTTTTTTTTAATAAATATTTTGTGTTTTGTATTAACTTTGTATTTATTAGTTGTTAATGTTTGCGATCAGCACGAAATTTTATATGTGAGGAAAAACCTATCTTTTAACAGCTGAGATAATTAGAACATTTAAAACAGGACAAAGGGGCTTCAATTTTTATCAAATCTCGATTAAAGTTTGGCCCTATTGGATAAATATTGTAGATGTTGGCACGTAAGTACCAAGTTTCATGAAAACCTATCGGTTGGGAGTCGAATTGCTTTATTCTGACAGAGAGACGGACAACACCGAACACAATACGCTTTTAAAACAGCCTCTTTATATTGATGTTTAATATTTTAAAGCTAATTTTAAGGCGAATAATGTTTATTAGCTACTGACTAATTACAATTTGCTTCCATTTCTTAGGTTAATACTTTTTTTTAACCAATTAAAACAAAGAATGATATCAATAATAAATTCAATTGCAGGTGTGAAGAAAACGTAGCTATTCTGATCATTACTAGAAAAAGTCGAAGTATTAAAAGCCATTAATGAACCACAATGTGTTCAAATAAATAACCTCTTGAAAATATACGACTGGGAGGAACTCCAGAGAGAGAGAGAGAGAGCAGGCCTATAAGGCACTGACTGTTGAGGTCATGGTAAATGCCTTCGGAAATTACATCTTGAGAAGAACAAACAGGAGGAGATTCGAAGCAGTTCATGTTCCCATAGCAAAGTTTTATTAATTAAAAACGCATCATTTCCTGCCGATTTAGGAGTAAAATTTCTAGTAAAGGATTAGAAATTTAATGAGTAATTTTTAATACTCGCTTACATCTTCTTATAAATACCATAAAATTAATAAATATCTTCTTAAATAACCACAAACTTTAATCATCTTTCCGGCAATATTTCGTCCAGTATTAATTTAATACTCGCTTTTCACGAAGTTATTTGACGTCAGTTCGATTTTTTTTTTTTTTTTTTTGAGTTAATGGAATTAACTTGATATTTAAATTTATTCGGAATTTTATTGTCACCGTAGCTACTATAATGGAGAGAGAAATTGACGAAAGAATAATAGATGAGCTGAATGAAATAATGACGTGATGATTTTCATGCCGATGCCATCTCACCACTTCTATTCAGCATAACTAAATACATGTCGTTTGTAGTTCTAAAGACAAGCTCTAGACGGACTTTGAAAATTAGCGCCCCGTCTTGTATGAATTTATCTATCAAAATAGCGTTTACTAAGGAAAATAATGTAGTACTAGATAAATAAAAATAAAAAATAAAAAAAAAGTAGTTGACGTGCCAAAAATAGTTGTATCAAAGACAATGATAGTAAATTAAAATTTTTTTTTTTTTAAGCAATTTGCGTTTATTTATCGTTACAACTTGTTTTTCGGAAACTGTTTATTTATAGTTCCTATAAGGTCCTATAGGTATTTTTTTATTGAGAAGATAATGGAATAGTTTTCAGATAAAAAATAATGTTTATCGTTCTTGATTTGATGATCCAATTTAAAATATCGTATTCGAATCCATCTGTAGACACACCAGTGGGCGAAATGCAGGCATTTATGTTTTATTTAAATTATGCCATGACGCTTGGACATTTGACCTTCAGTTTCAACAAGGGATAATTTTTATGAACTATTTTGTCAAACAGTCATATCTAATAGAAACATTGGACCATTAGATTGGAAAACTCCCAAAAGATATAATTTAAAAATTCTAGAAATTAAACTATAATTTAAACTATAATTTAAAAACTAGAGGAAAATGTGGCGCTATTACATGTTTGGGTTGAAGAACAATAAAATTCGTTGATTAAGTTTCATAGCTTACGAAAAAACAAGATTAATTCATCAATTAAAAAAAAAACCTCACAATTCTCACATCTGCCATTTTTCTCGTTCGCGGCGTGAACTAATCATATTTCTAAAAACTCTTGTCTCCTTGTTCTAGGAAGTGTTCCCATTGCACCGCTTTCTACAGATATTTCTGAATAAGCTTATTTTAAATAGGATTATTCAGTTATATCCAAATACTTCGAAAATTATTCACCCGTTTATTCTCTGTGCATTTTCGCCCCAGAAATTGCAGTTTGGGAGAATAGCTCCTGTGATGGCTTTGTTGTAAAACAGAAACTACCTTCGTATTCCATATTTACTTTTTACCATTCTGATGCGAACTGCAGAATCTATATCAATATTCTCACAGCCTTTTAATCTGCATCCGTCGCAAAACTAATGTACATAGCAATGGGCTGTTTACGATTTAATCAGTGTACTCACCATGGCTCGGAATGAACAACACGAAAGCTTATCGGAGAAACTAACAACGGAAGTTGTTAGATTTGCGCGCACCTTGATGTATATATACATCTCCCGAAGAAGGCTCTAGGCACCGGGCCGAAACATCTCATCCCGAAGTGGGAAAATCCCTCAAAAAAAAAAAAAAAAAAAGAAAAGATCTATACAGTACCACTACTCCTTCAGAATCTATAAAAATGAATTGATTAAAATTAATTTATAATTTCAATTTTAATATGCCTGAAGTTTTGGATTGTTAGAAAATCCCCCAAAATCGAATTGCTGACTATTTTTCTTTTATGTAAAGAACAATAATTTTATGCATTCTCTTATTGAAATATACTGTTGAAGCAAAATACAGGTAGTCAAAAGAATATAATAATTATTTTTCTTATAAACTGCTAACGCTTTTAAATATGTTTTGAGTTCAGAGAATTACAGAACAACTCTAGTCAAATCTTCAACAATTTCCTTCGTCTGCATTGTGAATTTCTTAAAAAAAACAACCTCGATTTCAAAGAAAATAACAGAATTGTTCTAAGTGAGTTTACGGAATTTATAGAATAAAATTTTTCATTTTAAATATAGTTTATATAGGACGAAGGAAGAAATTAGTTTACAAGCAATCAAGAGAACAAGAAAATTCAACACAATTAGGTTCGAGGCAGAAGGATTCACGACGAAGTTTAATAATCCTTTTGTATTCAAAAGATCAAACAGAATGAAGTTTCCATCATTTGCGCTTTAGTGGAATCATTAATAGTTTATTTCTCTCTGTAAATTTATTAATATTATAATTCTTCTCATTCGTTTAATACTTAGACATTCTAGTGAATTTACGAGCAGAGATCTTATTTATTTCTCTTTGCTTTCTGCATTTGTTATCTCAAATTAATGTATAAAATGTTCAGTTCATAAGCAGTCAAAACATGCACGCGTAATAACCATACCTTCTAAAGCTTTATAGCAGAATATTGATGGAGAACGTCAAAAGAGAATGACAAAAATCGTGCAAGCTACAGTAAAAGACATCTAAGTAAAACAGTACCGGTAACGTATCGAGCGAATACAAAGAATTCAATTGTTCTTAAGGAATCAGATAAGTCTTAAATAAGGAATCCGACAAATTGGCATAGAAGGATATGAGGGACATAAGATAAGCCGATGTGGAGTCCTTCCCATTCCCAAAAGTTGTGGAAATGTAAAATAAATTCACTAAAAAAATACAATATTTTTTAAGTTTATGGGACCTGTATCTAAATCACGTCCTCTTCAAGGGCCTGGGTATATCTACAAACTGTCCACTGAAGATAAGCAGTCGAACCCCGTTTGTACATTTCTCATGTGGACGTTTTTCACATTTCCACGATAATGTTTCCAAACACCGATAGTTCCCCACTGAAAATGGACTCACACGTTTCTGCACTAGTCCTTCATCCGTGTTTAGTCTCAGCAATGCGTCAACAACTAGCAATACATTAAAATTCAAAGTAATTTTAACTACAGTAGAGCATCGATTATCCGATTATCAATCAACCGAAACATCGGTTAAACGAAGGCGTTTCAGTAGACAAAAATTTAAAAAATTAATTTGCGAATTGCTTAATTTCTTTCCAAGTGATAGCTCTGATGATGGGACCTAGTTCCCGAAACGCATAACGACAAAAACATCGCAACGAAGTCACAGGACGGATTTAAAATAAGGTAATTTAATATCTGAAACGTGACTTGGACCGTAATTAGCAGTGTTTAAAATACAATATAAGGTTTTGTGTTTTATATGTATCACTGTTTCTGTGTTTCATATTGCTCCTATGACACTGGTACAATTTTTTCGTAAATGATCGGCTATCCGAAATATCAGTTATCCGAACACCCCCCGTGCAGCATTGTTTCGGATAATCGATGCTCTACTATATTGTTATTCTTCAAACAGGCTTCGTCGCTCTTCTGGCATTTTAGTAAGAACTGTGTTTATGAGTGGATTAACATGCGTACATATAACAAGAACATCTGTAAAGAACTTGAAGCCTACTTAACGTAAAATGTTATTTCTTAAAACTTCTTTATTATTTTGCTTTATTTTATTCTTTTTTTGTATCGTGAAAAAAGCCTACGTTTAAACTATGATATCTGCGAAATATAAACTACAATTTTGCATTTCTGAAAAAAAAAAAATCCATACTATTTACGTATTTAAATTGGTCTAAAGCCGACTGGTTCTAACATCAAATCACGAACAAATTAATGGATTATCTGAAAGGATTGATGACATAAATAGAGCCGTACACCTGTTTAATACTAAGAAATTTAATCAAACTTA
>JAFIDM010002131.1:84277323-84305886 GCA_023159025.1 Thereuonema tuberculata | reverse complement strand
ACACACACACACACACACACACACACACACACACACACACACACACAGACTGACTGATTTGATAAGCCTTATTTTCATAGCAAATTAGGCTAAGGAAATAAACTCCCAGTGAATTAGGAAAACACAGACTCCCAATAACAGTGGAGAAAATGTTAAAAAGCTTTGCAAAAGATACAAACAATTGGTCTCCTTTTACTATGAGTGATATGATACAAAAGAAACTCAGTTTATAAAATTTTTGTGCATTCATTTTAAAAATGGAAATCAATCATATAATTTTGAGCTATTTTGTAGTTAGTTTACCATGCAAAAAAACAAAAACAAAAACAAAAAAAAAAAAAAACCAGTTAATATAATTTTGTGATACAGCATAAATTTTAAGGGAGACTCATAATAATAAAAAAATAAAGGAAATACATTAACATTAGGAAAATAAGAAAAAAAATCCACTCGGACATTGAAAAAAACAAAACAAAAAAACAGTAGATATGCGGATTCGAATCGACAACCTTCAGCATATGAGCACGAGACTTACCGATAAGCTATAGCTGACAACTGAAATGAGAAGGTTGCATTTCTAATATTTAAGCTAATAGCGAAAATCCAATGAAAACGATGCCAAATATCTCGAACATGGGAACACAGGGGGGCGTTGGCCCCTGAAAATACTCGATTCCTATGTTGTTTGGGCCTCTATAGTGAAGTCCGTTTGTCGATCCGACTTTACGTTCGGGAGTTGTTAGGGTGGGTACAATGACAACAATGCCAAATATGACGAACATGGAGTGGGGGGCGTTGGGCCTGAAAATATTCTATTCCTATGGTTTTTGGGCCTCTGAACACGATGGTGAAATCCGTTTGTCGATCCAGTCTTCCTTTCGGGAGTTGTTTGGGAAGGACAGACACGGACGGACAGGACAAATGTAATAGGACACGACGAACGTCGCTATCACAGTAGCTCCCAAATGGGTCGCTAAAAAGCACAGTGTCCAAACTTTCAGTCGTATGCTACTGTCACTTTTTCCTTACTATTTTTTTTATAAGAATAGGTAGAGAGAAGTCACGTAGTTCTATAGTACTCGAAAGGTAATATTTAACGTGCACATTAAAACTGAATGGAGGGACGTCGACACACAATGGAAATTGTTAAAAATGATTTTAAAACATTAAAATTTACAGGACCAGATTTCACTTTGCAACAAGGTTTTTTTTTTTTTTCAACAGAATAGATACAATAAAAAGTTGTTCTTAAATACAGTCTGTAGCCAATAATATGAAAGAAATTACGGTGGCGCTGGGATAGACCAATGGCGTCTTGGTAATGGAGCCAATGGAAGAGTCACTGTTTAAGGTGCATCACGGAAAGCTGGAACATATTCAGCAGCTGATTCTTTTCATTGTGTAGTACTCCAAATTTCAATTTTTAATGCAAAAAATATGATATGAAAATGAATGAAAACAATTTCAAAGTAACTTAAATAAAATTTTATTTACTTTAAAAATGTCAGTCTACTTGTAAAATAATAGTACAATAATATATTTTATGATCGTTCAAAGGTAGAAAATTGGAATTGGAAGGTGAAGAATGAAAATATTCCATCTATCATTTATATGAGGAATGAAATTTTCTTCCCAAGGTTATTTTAAAAAGCTTTCTATTTTCTAGTGTCGAAATTGTTTCATATAATACAGTATTGGAAAAAACAAACAGTAATGAAATATTCCACATCCCCACGCGATAAAAGGGCGCGTAAGACAGAATTTACGGTCTGTTTGAATGTAAACCTTAGAGTTGGCTTTGTATCAGTTGAGGTAATAATGGTTCTGAGCACAGAAGAAAAGATATTTTCAATCGACTGTTACAACCTTTCATACGATCTAGGACCCAGCCTCGAATATGTGAAGGATCGGTTTCAGCTTATGTTTTGGAAACACGCCTCAAGTGATAATGGGATTCTTGACGTCATTCAAAAATTCTGACGGACGGATAGTGTGCTGACACAGCGTAAAGGGTTCAGGAGACGGCCACGAACCGTAACAACAAACGAGAATCATAGCCGTCTCTTGGAACAGGTGCTTACGTCACCATGCTGTAGTCTGAACAAAACAGCTTTGGAGCTTCAACTTTCAAGGAAATCTCTGGGACGGATGATCAAAGCAGTCGACGGTATGTCCTATCGCATTCAGGTGACCCAATTGCTTAATGTTTGTGACAAGGTTGTATTGTGTCCGTGTTTTAGCCTTTCAATATGAAACCCTGGCTTTCTTCATAACGTGTGGTTCTCAGACGAGGCATATTTTCACTTAACAGGATTCGTTAACAGTCAGACGAACCTCTGTATTGCTTACAGCGCCCGGATGTTGTTGAGGAGGTGCGTATGCACAGTGAGAGAATCATAGTGTGGTGGACGGTTTCTGGAGTTGGCATTATAGGGACTTATTTCATTGAGAAAAATGGAAGATCTGTAACGGTGAACTAGAAACGTTACATGCATATATGCCATATTCCTTTCGTCGCCGATCTGCTGACCTTCTGTAAGACCTGTAATTTACTGAACAATATTTCCAACAGGTGAGGCCCCAATTTTACAACTGTAGCGTGGCAGTTTCTTCATGAAAACTTTCCTAGCCATGTCCTCTCAAGGTTCACAAAATTTCTATATCCTTCCCATTTCACCGATCTTACGCCACCTGACAAATTGAAGCAGTGGGTATTCCACACTAATCCATCGAACATTATTCAGGAACTCAAGGAGAAGGTTACACTTTTGTGCCATACGATGAGACAGCCATTATTCCGGTTTATGGTAGAAAACTTGCAGGAACAGTAAAAACTGTCTGTCCACAGTAACGGCGAACATTTAGAACATATTGTATACATCTTAATGGATAATGCAAAGTTAGGGTACTCCTGTACTGTATAACTGATATTTAATTAATTTTACTGCTCCCACTGTCTTTTGTTTCTGTCTTTCACTACTATTTGCTTTGCCCAATACTGTATATTTAAAATCAATGATATAGGCATTGTGATACCTGTCAATAACCTTACCTTAAAATAGGCTTTAAATGTTGGGCTATTTCTAGTTTTTGAATTAAATCTAGTATTGTGAAATAGCTGGAGTTCAATCCTGAACCTCGAAAATCTTTGTTGTGGCTTCCATTTCTTTTATGGCTTCATCAATTCCAGGGACACCAAATCACTCCTCTGAATATCAAATAAGTTTATGAGCAGTTGATATGGCAACAAGAACTTTTTTTTTTCTAAATCTAAGTTTACAAAACTCAACGCAGGGAAATTTAATTTCTGTTATATAAAGTAAAGTTTCTTTTCATAAGTTAGCTAATCAAATACATCATATTTTATTCATATGTTTTTATGAGTTTTGGAGTGGGTTAGGGTCTTATCTGTGCTCATATACCCCATCTCATCTCTTAATCCCTGTGCATTTTCCTTTTAAAAAATATCTTATATGCTTAATATATAAAACAGATGGAGTCTGCTTTAAGTATAAAATAAGCATTAAATTACTTTATTAACATCAAAGAAGGTATTTACGCTGGAAACCTAACGATCTTCACCGACAGTTATTTAAATGATCCCTATCGAACTGTCTCAGTGGATCGCTACGTTATTGTTGAGTTTTACACTGAATTTAACAGACTTTTAGTGTTATTATCTTAAAGAGATAGTGTTGAAGCCAGTGTTCTATTGACATGTTTTAGTCGCTTTCTAAACACAAAGTACAAATGGTCTGCAAATAAAGATCAATTAAGGAGGTGAGCAGGATGTGCTTCCGTTGAGTCAATGAGGAAACACTAGGATAGCGAACAACTACAGAACAACTTTTCATCCCTCGGAATGCTGTTGTGGAAGGGTCGACAGTGACAACGCGGTACTGACACCTCTTCAGACATCTTGCAACCAACATCTTTCAAGATTTACTAATGGAAACTGCAGATTTGTTTTTGATGTTGTTGTTTTTTCCTTGTCTTTTCTTGGAAGTATATTATGCATTGAAAGAAGAAAAGCTACTTTAGTTGTAGCTGGGCACCATCTTTAGAATACCTTTATAGTAGATATAAAAATAGTTGTTCAGTCTAAACCTGCCAACTGGCTTTCATTTTTCCAGATAATTAGTTCAGTAAATGCGATAACATCATTTGACGTAAGTAACTCTTAGCCCTATTTCTCACCAAATGGGTCAAGTTGTAACAAAATTAATAAGCAGTTCACTCTGAATATCAATCATCTATAAAGTAATTCTTGAGTTTTCAAAATTGGTTGCGCGTTAACGGCAAAATCTGCTGACGGTTTTTAACTTAAGGGCGTTTCACATGGATCCGAAAATCGGATGGTCAGATCCACGAATCGACGTATTCTCTTTCACATGGCCACGAAACTCTCTCCGACATCGTCTATACGACATGTAACATTCAAATCGTTCGTGTAATGGATATATATTTCTCATGCAAGAGCTTGACGCATCAAAAACGCTATAAAAATGATGAAATCAATTTGAATAACTGACATAGGGAACTCAAGTGGTGATTGGTTATCTAGGGGCTGGAAAGTCTGGGTTCGATTCTCGCCAGTAGCTGGAATTTTTTCCTTCCTGCTTGGGTATATACTTTTCCTCCAAACATGTCTTAGGTTTCAACTTTAAGTCAAATAGATACTGAGTTTCTTTTCTACTGGATTAAGGAAGGTGAGAATTAGACTTACTTCCACTCTGCCCCCTTACCCTTGTGATCCTACAAACCTCACATGTTACCCATTCTCAGCTGATCACAAAGAACTTAGAAGCTTGCAGAATGAGTGAAAACTTTAAGGCATAATTAAAATTTTACTTATATCCTTTCTTTCCAAATTTATAAGTTCTAAAATCATAAATCCAATACTTTTACAACAGCTAGAGCTCCTAAAGATTATTATAAGTTTGGTTCGACATTTGAAACACGCATTAATGTGTATCATAGAGCACAAAAGGTTAGAACAACAATGCGATTGCAAGTTCTGGTAAACATATCTTTCTGTTTGTCCGTCACTGATCAAGATAAAATTTAAAAAAATATTTACTCTGGTTAGCTGAAATTTTATTTCTAGGCTTGGTATCGCTCAACAATGGTATCGCTCAATTGATTTTGGCATAGGTTGAATCCATACACAGAGAGATTTGAGTCCCAAATGAACAAATTGGTTTCTACCAACTATAACAACTCAAACACTGCTTATCTTAGGTTGCTGAAATTTTAATGGTAGAATTGTCATCACATATCAGCTTATTGTTCATTTTAGTGCAAAGTAAGTCAATACAAAGGAACCTGTGAGTAATAAGGAAAAACCGAACTTTTAAATGAATGTCTGTCATATTCGAAAGTTAGCATCCCAACTAGCAAACGGTATTTTATCAATTCAAACACAGCGATAGTTTGAATTAAGGCAGACAATATGGTTTGTGTTAGTTTATAATAGTTCTGGTAGTCAATTATCTCAATAGGCAGATGCACGTGCTATCAATAATGGAGTGCTTTTATTGACATCAGCTGTCGAACACTTGGTGAATGAGTTCTAAACCACACAAACAAGCGAAAACACACAGTCGAGTGGAAGGGATATTTTTGACAATAGTCTTTGTCTGCCGATGAAATGTGGGAATATAATAATTGCCCAATCAACACTAATGGTTCAATCAAGTAAATAGCAAACATTTCTGTAAATGAAGTAACACATGCAACCAGTTTGTTAACAGGAAGAATAAGTTAATAGCAAACCAAATAGAAATGTACAATACTTTCGAAATCCCCCTTTTAATGTAAAATAAATATTTGTGGTCCAATTTTTTTTTTTTGATTATATTAAATATAGCGGAAAATCACATGGTAAGTTACTGTTTTAAATGCAATGAGCGTAGAGGAATTGAAATAAAATTCGAGGATGTTCTATCACAGGTGGCTTTGATTGTTGCCGAGGAAACCTTTGCTCTCTAGGCTTCGGGGCTTTATTTGACTTCAAATTTCATTCCAATTCCCCTACTAATATTGGATTTAATATATTTTTCATTTTAAAGCAGTTGGTGTGAGTTTCAAAAATTTCATTGTTTTATATTCTATATATATTTTAAAGAGCATTTCTGTAATCATGAACAGAAAAGTCAGTTTCTTTTATTTCAAATAATACTTAAGAATTTCTAGTTAAAAAAAGCTACCTCACTTCCACATTCAGCTTCACCACGAGTAGATTTCGACTCTTACGACCTACGTACTTGGTTATTGAACGATAGTTGTTAAAGAAGGTGTCGTGAAACGAACCATATCTCTTATAACGGCAATATCGTACCTTAATTAAGTATTATCGTAATTTTTAGCGACCCATTTGGGAGCCATTGTGATAGCGACCAAAATCGGTAGCTATTGCGTTTGTCCTGTCCATCCGTCCGTGTCTGCCCACCCCTAACAACTCCCAAACAGAAGGTCGGATCGACAAACGGATTTAATCATCGTATTCAGAGGCCCAAAAACTGTAAGAATGAGATATTTTCAGAACTATCGCTTCCCCATGTTCAAGATATTTAGCATTGTTTTCATTGGATTTCCGCTATTAGCTTAAATGTTAGAAATGCAACCATCACATTTCAGTTATCAGCTACAGTTTGATACTTAAGGTTTCGGACTCTTATACTGAAGGTTGTCGGTTCGAATCTGTGTATTTTTTTCTCTTAATCTTTTTTTTCTCAATGTCCCGTGGGCTTTTTTTTTTTATTTTCTAACCTTTTTTTTTTTATTTTTTTTCTCACTTTTTTTTTTTAATATTTCCTTACGTTATTGTACTTTTTTTCAGTATTATTATGAGTCGTCCTTAAATTTTTGCTTTAGCACAAAATTATATTCACTTGTTGTATTTTTAATCGCTTATATTCTCTAAATAATATAGAGGGATAAAACAATTTGGGAGCTATTTCAGAATACTAAGGAAAAAAATTCTTAGTAAAGCTCCTTTACAATCTTACTCATCTAGTAAGGGATTTGAAAGAGCAGATTGGAAGGCAATGATCTATTTGCGAGTCCATAGGTGAAGGAGGTTTTATAACAAAATGAGACAGCGCGAATGTACGATTGTAAATCGAGGTTCCGATGTTCCGTATAATGATGATTTGTTGTTAATATACAAATCATTATAATTATTAGACAGTAATTAATTGATTCTGAAACATTGGTTTCTGGTTAAGATTTTAGTGTACGTACTACATTTTTCTGATTAATGGTTGTGGTTATGATGTCATTTCTGAATGATCTGGTTTTTTAGAAATAAATGTGTCTTATGTATTATTAATAACAAACCCGTGACGTGATGTATGCGTGGTTACATAAACTAAATATCATTATTTATGTTTTGCAGAGAAATAACTTGTTTTATATATATTTTTTTTCTGGAATTGTATGGATGATGAGGGTTTCTATGTATTAATTTGGGAAGAATTCCCTCCAATAAAATTATTGTATTTTTTTTAGCAGGTAATTTAATTTCTTAAAAGTTTTTATCTTTATCAGTTATATGAGGTTATTCCGTAATTATTGTTGGCATCTACGAATGTTCTTTATATATATTTATATTTATATATATATATATATATATATATATATATATATATATATATATATTATTATATAAAATGACAAAAAATTTAAAACTTTTAAAAGATTTATTTTGATGATTGGATGCAGTTTTTATTTTATTTTATTTCTGTATTTGTTTCCTTAATTCCTTCAGTTTTAGTTTTCTTCTAAATATTTTAGGTAAAATAACACAGTAATTAATTATTAAGTACATATTTCGAAATATAGCTTTCTTTATCACTAAATTCTTTAAATAAAAATAAATTTCCCTTGTGGTACAGGAACTAATTACGAACTATGATTCGATTATTATTTTTTTTCTTAGTTTGGTGATTTCTGATAATTTTAGCGATCGTCCATTTGAATCGAGGCGCGCTTCTCCGTCTTCTTTTCACGACTCGCTGCCGAGTGGTTGGAGTCGTTTAAAACCGGTCTTCTTTCAAACCCTGCTCCTGAATGCGATCTATTGACAAAACTTTGAGAGTCAATCTACCAGCGGTGTCATTGCCAGGTTTAAGTTCGAGCACGAGAAAATTTTAGAAATTTTTGTTTAATTGCCTCCAAACAATTTCGCAAGAGAATCGACTACGCCTAAAATGGGCTTATGAACTCACTTGGTCTTAAGACTTTGAATTGAGTTTCATATGTTAGGTGATTAATAATTTCAATGATAGACGTTTCTATATTTTAATTTCACGAAAATAATTCCTATCTGTGGTGAGATTCTTCAGTGGCAAGTACGGAATGTAGTCCTTTAGATACTAATGTATCTTTGGGGTGATTGGTCCTCTTGCCTTCTGAATGCTAAAAAAACTACTTTAAATAATAAATATATCGCAGTGAAGAGAACCGTACTAGTAGGACTCTTTGTACAATCGAATTCCTGTCCTTTGGTCTCTTCTTGTTATGTAATAATGTTTTCCCTTAACATTATGGATTCCTAAAGCAATAAAAGGGAAAAATAAAATCACTGAGCTGCAGACACTAAGTAAATCCAACTGAAGAAAGGTAACAATCTTGAAACAGGCTATCTTAGATTCCCGGTGTCAAATATTCCAAAGTAGCCCAGTGATTTTATTTATTATGCGTTTTTTCCCTTTTTATTGCTTTGTACACCTTAGTATGCGTTAAAATTAATATTATGGATTCCTCTTCGAAGCGTATTTGTGTCGGCGGATTGACATTTCGTTGGGTATCCAAACTGATGGTGAGAATTTACTGAAATTTCTAGACATCTTAGCCTGTAGGTGGCCATTCATCCTGATACTCTCTGAAAGGTTTCATTCCAACTGAAGTATGAAATTTGTTGTAAAGCAACTGTATGAACAGTTATACACCAAAGCAGTTAAAATATGTTAATGCTATTGCCGATGTAGTGATATTTGATAAGTAATTTCACTTTTTATTTATTCTGAAATATTCAATGTAACTTGTAAATTATTATGTAGCTTGTATATAAGTTTGTATATAAATTATAATTTGGACATAAATTATTATAGTTATTACACAACATAAAGGTACTAAACTTGTAAAAAGTTGTGAAATATTATCAAGCAATTTGCCTTGAGCATTTCTAATTCCATCTCAAACAAGAAATTACGAAACAAATTTTAGTAAATTTTTTTCGACTAAAAAGAATGAATCTTTTTTATTTTGGGGAATTGTTTTTGCTTATTTTTCTTTTCTTTTTTGTTTTTGTTTTTTATAATGTATTTATTTAACTCCGAGATTTTTAGTTGGTGGTTGTTACAGAACTTGCTGTCACGCAAAGACCGCTAGGAATTTCTCAGTAAACAATATCTGGGTATGTCCACAAAAATAGGGACAAATAAAAAATAAAAAAAAATTTAAAAATTTTATTTTTTAATGTTTTTTTTTTTAATGGTGTAAATTTTGCTAGATGACATTTTTTTATAGTCCAGGTACCAGTTTTTGTGCCTTTGACTGAGTTGTGTGTATACTGTTTTACTAGATTTTAACCTAAAAGTAACATGAGTTACCGACTTCGTGTAACATGAGTTACCCACTTTTAAATAAAGAAAATATCTTAAATGTCATCTTGGAACAATTTTTTTTGTTTATGTTAACTTGGACTGTTGGTCAAAATATTAGCCCATTACAGTTTTTAGAAGATATGCTTTGACGAGAAATCCCATATGTTCTTACTAAGCAGAAATAGAATGTCTCTTTGGCTGTAACATGAGTTACCAACATAAATTAATTTTTTGCTTTACAATATCACATGTTTACAACAAACCAGTAGGTGTTAAAAAAAGTTCATTGAATCTGTAGTAATATCAAAAATTAATTTGGACTAGTGTGCACATTTTTGGTGAACACTGTAGCTTTGAATCTGATTTAAAATGTCAAACCGTAACGTGAGTTACCGTGGACATACCCATCTCATATTGGAGTCTCCATGAAACTATTTTGTTTCTTTTTTCTTTTCTTTTTTTTTTGTAAGAGTCCGACACAATATTTGACATTGATTCTCTTCTCGAAAAAGGTTGATAATTGGTATTTAAGCAATATAATTTATATTTCTAAACAATCTTTATCATGAGTTTAATTTTTTTGAAGAACTTTAAATTAATCATTATAAGACCATACACGCAAATAAAAGACACATAATTTGTGTGTATGGTCTTATAATGATTGTATTATTACACACACTATGAATAATAACTTTAAATTAAGCTCTTAGGTACCTTTTAAGTTTTACGTAAGCACATTTTTAGTCATTTTAGACCCTGTCCCCCTTGTAAGGAAAAATAAGCAGATGCTTTACCCTCCCCTCTTATTCTTACGTAAGATTTGCAAATCATTAACAGTAAATATCACTGAACAAAAAATTAAAACAGTCAAAATTATACGATATTCACTCCTGAATTAAAATGTAACAAATTAAATATAAAAGTACACATGAAATGATCGTCGGAATCACAGTGGTGCCTCAAAAGAAAATATATTTCTATTAGCCTTAGTACTGAGACTTTTTTGTTTACTGGTGACTGCTCCTGGCTGATGATCGTCAAAAAGCGTGAAACAGCTGTTCCAGGATGTCACTCGGTAAACAATTTGGTCTCATCCATTGTAGTAGTACACATGAAATACTGAGGAAAAAGTTTATATCGCAAAGTGCATTCTCTCGCATGCATGTTTGTCTGTCTTATGTAAGTATTGTTCTGATCCCCCCTCCTCCCCCTTGTCAGCAAAATTAAGCAAAGCTTTAACCCTCCCCCTCCCCATGAATGCTTACGTACTTGAAGTTTTAATAGTTGTTCCTTAGTTTTAATAGATCATTTAAGTGGCATCGGCACAAACCATGTGACATGACCTCACAGTTCAAATAACGATTGATATGGACATTCTGGAATAGCTGAGTACTACAGAAAGCCCTTGTTTTTCTTTGAGAAGAAGACCAAAACATTAATTATCTGAAAGATTCAAGAAAAGCCCATCTTAGTGGTTTTTTGCAAACCCCCCACCTTAATTTTGAGAATTTTATGAAAACCTCAAGACAAAGCGAGCATAATTTGTATATTTTTAAGGTTGTACTTTCATACCACATTGCATTCGATCTATTAAAATTATTAAAATATCAAAATAATTGGCGAATAAAAACTTATTGTAATTATAAATAAATTACTTATAATTCTGCAGTCTTATTTGAGAATTGGATTTCAGTATGTTAGAACTTTTGCTATTAAAAATTAAATAACTTCAATTCTCCAATCAACATCTCGGCTGCAATGTAGTATAGCAAAATACAGCTTCCTTCATATTGACATTTCTCCTAATATTAACGGGGGGGGGGGGGGGAAACCCACTAAGGTTGACTTCTTTGAATTCTTAAAACTGCTTACAGGTAATTTTTTTTGTCTTCTTCTCAAAGAAAAACCCTGCAAATAAGCGCTTGCTATAGTACTCGCCTATTTTAAAACGTCCATAGCAATTAATTGTTTGAATTGTGACGTCATGTCACGTGATCTGTGAAAACATACTTAAACGGTGTATTAGCATGGTTTTCCAGTGCATGGTAATTACGTGTAAAACCGGGTTACAAGGAAAACCAAGCCTATTACATAATGATAAATTCCGTAATTTGTATCAATTTGTATTATTTTTCAGGTAGATTACAATTATAAATGATTGGCAAAACCTGCCGTCAGCCCACGCGGAAATTAGAGGGCTCTGTTATGTTAAAACATCGATAGGTTACGGATAAAGTTTCCAATTTAAGATGAATTAATCTGTTTAACGGGGAAGTTCATTTTGATTAGAACGCCGTAATTGCCTTAAAAGTCCTTATTAAAACTGAAGTGCAGTTAATCTACAACTCATAAGACCATTAGAGGAATGGTAAGATGGGGGTCGATATACCTTCGATCAATCTGCAAATTAGGTTTAAATTTAGAACTTCTGCGAGAAGATCAAAAGTCATCGAAAGAGGAGAAGATGTCATGACATTTTCATTCGCATTGGGAAGCAATAAGTCTTCTGAAAGGTCAAGGTAGACTGAAGGACAAGAAAACAAAGAAAGAGTAAATAATTAACTTCTTCCCTTCAAACGGTGCCTTCTTTATTTTAATTTGTTTTACAAAGTCGTGAAAAAAAAAAAAAGAAAGAAAAAGTCACCCTATTTGTAAATTACAAACTGTATGCCTTAAGTGGCTGAAGATTGATTAAATTCTCAAACATATACATACATAAACAAATTTGATGATTTTTTAGCAAAATCAAAGCACAGTACTTGTTTGCCGTCAGAATTAATTGTTTGCTTCTAATGCTTCTTTGTAAGATTTTGACACCATCATGCGCAAATTTCGCTACAGTGATCTATACTAAGAAATTTCTAAATTTCGCTACAGTATAGCGAAAAATTTAAAAAATTAAAAGATGGATCATCTATTAACAGTAAATTTGCTCGTCAAGTTCCAAGATCATTCACAGGAACGTTGTTAGGTTGGATATTTATAGAAGGATATATTGAAGGATATAAATAGAAGGATATAAATCATAATAGAAGGATATAAATCTAGCTTTTCGTAAAAAATAGAATAAAAAAAGAAACAATTAATATGTATAGGATGAAATGATTATATATAATTATATAAAACAGGATGTTTTATAGGTAGCGATATTGTAGTCAATCCTTTATTACAAGCGTCTTTACGACTTCAATGTCTCTTCTTCGATTTGGGATTAGTAAATTAAAGGAAGTGTTAACAGCTAAATGTCTTCAATAAGAAATTCCTAAATGAACTTGAGTCTACTTCGCGTTCTGATTATCAGAACATCCGTTATTCCACAACGTCAATTATCCGAACTACTATTTCTTAATATGTGAGTTTTCATTTCTTTCTTTTTATTAATTCAGCATAACGATGAATTTTATGTAAGACTATTTATTATTACGGTGACCTCATAACGGATATAAAATACAGACATGTCACTGTTACAGATCAAACGATGGTCTTCAAAAAAAAAAAATAACAGACTCTGGAACTTGAACTCGAAATGAGAACTGACTTCCAATCATGCATCAGAAGTTTTTATTTTGATAGAATCTGCTTTATTTTTCAAATTGCCCAAAAATAAAAAGAAATTAAAAAAAAAAAAGCCACCTTTGTAAAATTAATTTCTAGCTTAAGTTATTGCCGAAAGTATTTTACAGCTTTGTAATTTTTTAATAAGTTGTTTAAAAATAAGTTAGTCTATATTTAAAAGCGAAACGGTATATAATGTTGTAAATGAAGTCGCAACTAGGAACATACGGTAAAATTTCTCTCATAATTTTCTTATTTTCTTTTTCGTAATCTTCGCACATAATGAGCGAACAGACCCTGCCATTACTCAAGAATTTTGGGAAATCAAAATATTGTGGATTTAGAAATATCTATGTAAAAGTAAGCGATTGTAGATATATCTACAATCCTTCAGAATTTGAATGCAAATGGCTCTCTCTTTTTATCTAAATTTGTCTTTGATGATTTTTTTATGGATGTTTAACAAACTTTATTTTTTATTCTGTATAGGGCCGTCGGTGACCCATCTACTACAGCGCCTTTTTAGGCCTATTCTACAGCCCCAAGAAGTAATGTGTAACATCCTTAAGAGACGGCGGGAATAAAAGAAGAAGACGATTTAAACACGAAAGAAGAACATCCATGCCGCTTCAGGATTCGAACCCAGATTCAAACATATCAGCATCGTAGGAGGCCGCCGATTTGAACATAAAGGCCGTTTTAGACGTACCATTTCAATAGATAGTCTGTGCACCATGGGCGTGCTATGGTGTGATGGAAAGGACATTGCCTCTGCTGCTCTATAAAGCTGTTCCTGAACGGCAAATTTTATTCCGTAATATCCTTCTATCTAGCACAACAAATACGCTCTGAAGTAATACTTTAAATAAATAACGACAATTACAAGTTATATATTTTTTAAAAACAACACACAAAGAAAAGAAATGAAAAGAAAACACCAGAAATCGATTATAAAAAATAGTCCCGATAGAACGTAAATACCAAAAATTTTAACTTTGGTTGTAAAGATGTGTACTAAACTTTCACTATAAAAATTGTATGTGTCTATTTAAAATTTAGGAAAGGACGTACTTTTCCAAGCAGTTTACTTTTTAATAAAAGTAGTGATAGAGAATTCAATGTAGAAATCGTTTATCATTTATAGACTTTCATACAGTTTTGTTACAGTTAAGGAGTTACTATAAATTTTAAAATGTGATAATATTCCATATCATTTAATTAATAATCAATTAATTATATTCTACATACCGGTATATAAAAATGACTTCACTGCAATCAAATTTTGATGATAAATATTCATCATGAAATCATTAAGCGAGGAGTACATCAAATACATGTAGACTGACAGTTTTATTATTTGATATATGTGTGAATGCTTTAATTAGAGAATGGAAACAAACAAATTAAGGAAGTTGGTACAGTTTGTTTGTATATTAATATTCTCTTAATGGTAGATGACCTAGTCTTTTTGCAGATCCGGAGAGTCCGCAAACATCTGACTGTTAGCTCCAAAAGTTTTGCTGACCACAATGAAAATTTCTCCCAACACAACAAAAAAAGGAAAAGAACTTGAAAATATGTGTGATGTAACATTAGGTTAAAAATTATTTACACGCAATAATTAAACCAACGCTCATTGAGAAAGTTAAGCGCTTGCTTAATTTGACGAAAACGATCAAATAAATTTTGTTTAACTTTTAAGTATTGTATGTTTAAGAGTATTTTTAACCTAAGGAAAAGAACTTGTTTGTAGTGCGATAAGCATGTATGACAAAATTGTAGGAAAGGTACTTTCTTTTAAAGCATCTTAGACATTATATAAGTTTTGAAAACAAAACTGATATTTCACAGAATCGTGCATTAATAGAGTAATGACAGTTATTAACTATGTATTTCCAACTTCTTTAATTTTCATTAGTAAAAAAACCAAATACTTTATAATATCTTAGCAAAAATTCATGCCTGGACAATTTAATGAAACTGTCATCGTGCATTTTGTGTAAATGACAGCATTCCGCCAACCTTAATTCGTAGTTAATTTTTGAGGAAAACTGTAGAATATATCACGCTAAATATGAAGGAAAATGTTGATATTCTACAGGAATTAGGTACATTAGATAAAAATTTATAAATTAGTATCATGGCGAGTGATCGAACTCGGAATCCTCAGCAAATTCTTACCATCCGAGAGGGGAAAATAGTCCAGGAAAAGGTCTTTTAAGCTGGAAGAAGACAATAACAGGCCTTTAACCTAACACGTGACAGTAAGAAAAAGAAATATTAAAAATATATTTTAACAATCTGAAATTTCAATATAATAACATTATAAGGCAGATCTCTGTTTCAACATGAAACATAAGATGATCCATTTCATTTTTTTTATTCCATTTCACTTCCATTTTTCTCGTTTTAATTATGGATACAGTGTAGGTTGTGACGGTGTTGTGGTCTAACAATCCATTACAGCATGATCTTTGCTTTATGCAACTTCACAATCATGTAAGAGGGATTGGTAAAGATACTAATTCAGGAAAATTGTTAATTATTATTTATTAACAGGATTGAGTTAAGAAGACATAGATGTAGCTATTTTCATAATTAAAATTCTAATTAGGAATTTGGTTAACTTGGATAAGAGTTTCTTTATTCCAAAGTCATAAAACTCTTATCATCTGCACATGCAATCATGTAGCGATTTCGTTTACGCTGTTGCATTCTGAAATACTGAAAAGCCTGCAATGCGTGCAATTCAGAACAGAAGATGTGCGATGATGACATTCTGTTTACAGCACAATATAAAGCCCCGCGAACACGGCCAGATCAAGACAACTTGTCGTTCGAAAATCGGTACTTTAGTGATCGTTCCGAGAGACAAATGCTTTTCGGTCTGGCAGAAATTGGTCTTTTGAAATATTCTACTTTAGTCAGAAACTTTTCCAAGCGACCAAGACACAACCAATTACAGCAGCACGTCAGTCGTGACGTCATGCACATTCGTATCACTGTTTATCTCCACTTCATCTGAACGGAGAGCAATTATAAAATTATTATCACAGTCTTAAGGTTATTTTTGGAAAAGAAATAAATATGTTAAATTAAATACATTTTAAATACATTAATTTTATTCGTCAGAATATATCAGAGTATTTAAAAACAAGATTTTTTTTCAAAATTTCAAGAGTTTATCGGCTGTGTTCGCATGGAATTCTAGAATCACGGATCACTGCATTAGAATTAATGCAAGTTCAATTTATTAGGATTAATTCTTCATTTCTGAACTAACAGAAATGAAGAATTAATCCGAATAAATTGAAAAAATTCAAAATTAAAATGCTTCAGGATGGATCTTGCTCAATTTCTCTTAAATTTATCATTCAATATCGTTCGAAATTTTTTTTTCAAAATGTTTTCGAGTGTATTCTGATGCGTACAATTAATATATTTCAGTGTAACGATTAATGAAATTTCGAATAATGATCTTTCATTGCAATAATAGATTTATGATGGTTTTCAGTGCAGTTGAATTGAGAAGTAGGAGGGCAGCAAATTATGAATGATGTCACCTGTGACGCTCTTCAATTCTTCAGTCTAATAGGATGGATTCGCGGTCAGCATGACTGCGTTCTACCCTAAGGTCTTAAAAGCTTGTCTAATGGAATTGGATGACAAATTTTAGACTGGTATTCGTGGAGCGTAAGGGTACTTCTGCAAAAGCAATGCAGAGTAACATCGCAAAGGTAGTTGTTGCAAAGTTTAACTGGGAAGTCTTAGGCCATTCCATAGACAGTTTAGGTCTAGCTCACAGAGATTTCGATTTGTTTCTGCATTTAAGGAAACATCTGGCCAGAAAGATGTTTTACGGAGATGACTATAATAACGTGCGGAGGTGACAGCATTCTCGAAATAAAGAATCCAGGCTAAACAAACACACTGACAAAGGAGGTAACTATGAAAAACAGATAAAGTATGGGTTTAGTTAATAATTATTTTTCAACAATTTGACTGCTGTTTGAACGTAAGAATTTTTGGTCGCGTATGTGAACTAAATAGATCACAACATTCTGGCATTTCTGCCGATCGCTAAGATATTACAAAACGAGTCCAAATTCGTTGGCTTGAAATTGAAAATGGCGTAAACAATGGCTCTCCGCTGGAAAGATCAAAGCAATTCTGGGCCTAATTCAATTCAGGAAATTTTGAATTCCGATTGAAGAAGACACAATATGGGAACTGGGCGAATGCGCGGGAAAATGATAGTATGGTGATAGGTGTGGGCGAAATTCCAGAGGTGCCGATTCTCTTGTAAAACTACAGTCTTAACAGTGATTCCAGTCTGTAGGCCATCATCGATTGCTGAAGATGGCGTTGATTAAATCTTGAACAGTTAATTCCTAAATTTTTTAGATCCCTCTAAATTTGCATAGAGGCCTGCGTTACTGAATATTCTGAAATTAAAATTACATTGAATTAAAGTTAGAGTTTCTTAATCTTTGCACAATCTATAAGTCCTCGAATATTACATAAAATAGGACAAAATCCTATTTCAGTCACAACCACGGTAGCACCTCTTCGAAAATAAATGAATTCACAAGGAACGGGTACAGTGAAGGATTTTTAAAATAGTTTTAATTAATTAAATATTAATGCATATTCAGTTTGCTTAATATTAAGCACAATCAAGATTCTTTTTTTTTGATAAAATTTATTACTTTTTAATTATTTAAATTAAGGTAAGAAAAGGTGCGACAAAGGTGTTTGCCTCGGAATCAAATATTCCAATATGAGCAATTTTTGTAACTTGATTGTTTACTTGTACTTTTTCATTTTTAGTTATGGTTTTTTTGGTTTTTTTTTTGGATTGCTGCGATGTTAAGCGTTAATTTTATTTTATTTATATTTTTAGGTGTTAATTGTGTAGTGTATTTTAGGGTAGGCTCCAGTGTTCAGAACCTACGGGACAAAGTTGAGGATGGGGAGTCGGCCCGTCGCTCGCCCGCCTTTAACTCCCGGGAAAGAAACCCGGTACCCATTCTGTAGAGGGCTGGGTAGACCCTAGGGCCCGTTTGGAGGAGAAAGAAGCGTGGAAAAATTCCCGGCCTCCGCCGAGGCCGGGAATCGAACCCGGCACCTCCAACCCGCAGCCAAGCGCCCTTACTCACTCGGCTACCGGGCCCACCTAGTAATAATAATAATAATTTTTATTATTAACAAAGGAAATTTACATTTTTTAGTCTATTTAAGATCCCTATCAAATGGGCTCTGGTATTTAATAAAACTACAATTATATTTAATACATTTTGTAAACGAAAATAGTTAATTAATTTAATAATTAGAAAATTTGATTATTAAAATTACTTAACAGGTACATTGATTAGCTGCAAATATTAATATTATTTATTAGTGTTCTTTTCATACTGTATTTGTATGCCTTCAATTAAAGAATATTTGATTATTATTATTATTATTATAAATCTATTATTATCTAGAACCATCCTCTTAAATGAGGAAAACAACACTGCAGACCTGGTCTGGCGTCATTAAAACAGCCACGAGCAACAGCCACCGAGTACCAAAACACACGCCGCAATTTCCTTGTTAATGAATAGACGTTTTTATCTGCTCCATTCAACCACCGCAGGGATGCCTGGTGCTTCCTTAACGACCACAAAAATCACCTCCTCACCACAGATCTTCTAATTCTTCTAGGAGATCAGGCACCAAAAGCTATATTTAGCACAACAGTGGACAAGACAAAACACAGCTACTGCAATGATAGAAATTTAGCCATAAACGGGCGAGGATAAAGTTTTAATTAGCTTTTCTTTGTTAATGATGGGTAGAAAGAGACTGCAGTCATTTCCAATTCTAATTTTTCCTGTGTCAACATGAAACTTTATTTTAGAGAGACTGTGCACCCTTGCAAGGGTTTTTAGTTGCAAGTGAGTTTAAGATTAATAATAACAATCTAATTAAATTAAATAGTTTTTTAAATACGCATGTCCGGAAGTCGTTTGTAGATCTGCAAAAAAAAAAAAAAAAAACCATTATGTAGGCATTCGTAAAACAGAAGTAACTTGATAAGAATGCTTCTTTTTAATTCAAGAAGTTCCTGAAAAAATTTTAAGCCTCTAACATTGTGGTATTTTATTAAAATATTTACTTTTGTTTGTTACAGTAGAAATGCCCCGTATTTAGAAATAATAATACTTTCCGAATTGCAGTTTGGTGAGATTAATTCAAATTTGCAAATACTTAATCCAATTACTTTCAAATCATATCAAGATCTAGTAATTTTAAATTGGATTACAAAATGGGTCCAATTACGATCCAATCTCCTACAATATGCATTTGCTAGATATCAACAGAAATGTACTGTTTGTTGTAGATGAATTGCCTTTAACGTTTCCTGTGGGAATTTTTGTTTATCACGAGCAAATATTCTCCATAGTGATCTCTACAAAGAAGTTTTGAAATATAAGAAAGAGAATTTTCTCCTATCCGTTGATGTGTGTGCCAGTTTTCAACATCATCCATTCACTGGTTCAGAAGGTATTAAGGAGGGACACATACACATGAGTATACTGATCTCATATGCATAAAACTATTTATGTGAAAAATATTACATATTTCTGGCTCTATCCATAAGCAGAACTATTTCAAATATGAAGAAAACTGAATAGTTAAACCTAGAACGCAACCCAGTGTTGCAAAAAGCAGATTAACAAAGGCGCTACTAATTAAAACTTTCTGTATAGTATTTTTATACTCTTATAGTCGCATTACACGCTCTTGAAAACTTGCCTCAAACCGGAAAATGGCTCGAAAACCTCCCCCTTGCCCTAAAAATCTGCTGGTTGCTCAAAATAAAATAAGTTCTAAATTCAGGCAAATAATTAGAAGCAAGTCGACAGCAGCGCTCTTGGCGGCGAAAAAATTTATTTAAAAACTACTACAGCATTAACTTCACTCTGAAATCCGGATATTCTTTGCTCATGGTTTCAATCCATGGCTTCATTCACCACATTCTCTTCCTCCGGGATTTTTGTTCCTTTTTCTTTATCTCTGCTATGAAATGAGATGAGAATTAATAGTTTTGCTGCTTTTTTATCAATAGTTTTGCTTCTGACAAGTATTGTTAATCGAGATCTAAACGAGAGCAAAACACGATTTGCAGCTCACACATGTAAAGCGATTGCTTTTCAGTCAAGCTGCAACTGGCAAATGGTATATTTTCGAGCGCGTTTGAGGCAATTTTTCGAGAACGTGTAAAGCAACCATTATGGTTAATGCTAATGCCTTTAGTATCTATCAAATATTTGTGTATTTACCTGTACAGACGACTCTTTGCTATAACAGACGCAGGCAGACTTTCGACTGTTTCATTCGTCAAAACCTGTAAATTATGAAAATTATTTTTGGGATCCAAGGAACAGCAAACATATTCGCTATTTTTTCCTGAAAAGTTTGAGTCATCGATGTAATAGAATACTCATCACCACGGTTTTTATAATAGATTTGCGAAATCAGAAACAAAAGAACGCAAAAATTCTTCCACCATTTTATTAGAACTTTAAGTGACAAGTAAATCTTCTATGATAACGAAACTAAGATTTTTATTAATTAAATTTTAACACAGACTTGATCACTGACTATTAATGTATTCTATTACTCTTGAAATCTGACATGCATATTTATGGTAATAATCTATCCTTTCTTTTTGAAATTTCTCCTACTTTTGCGCGTGAAGATGACAAAATTCCACTTCTAGAATTTTCTAGAAACTTCTAGAAAGCTTAAAGTAGGTCGCGCTCTTCATTGCTGCCTCAGTATCTTTTCTTAGCCATTACGACGAACTTTTTCTGGGTGGTTGGTAACGGACATATCGCAGATTAAATTGTTTATTACTAAATGCAAATTTCAATTAGATTGTTGAAGTAATCGGGAAAAATCCTAAAATTATCAAAAACATGCGAAATATTGGGGACTAACTATTAAGTTTATATTGATTGTGACAATGAACGATCGCGTGGAGAATGCGCGGATTGCTAAAACAATTCGGGAGCATTATTGAATTGTAATTCCATTTTCGGTAGCTCAGGCATTTTAATTTATCATTTATATGAATTGCATTAACAGGCAAATTACAAAGTGAATTCACGTTATTCTGAATTGTTGAATAAAGTGAATGAAAAATGCAGAAGGAAGTAAGGAAGAATTAGGATGACGAAAACATTTTCATATCCCGAGAATCTAGAAGATATAATTATTCCAAAAATCTCAGTGAGAATATAAAACAAATTGAATAGCAATGTGCATTTTGTCAAACAACACTGTCTGTTCAAAATTCATTTTTCCTGAAAATATTTATAAATTAAAGTTATAGAAAAGCATCATATACTTTAGTTCTAATCTGTATAGAGAAGCCTGAGGTTCCTTCAGAAATACAGAAATCAAAAGATTATTGACTCGTCTTTGCTTTCGATCAAATAAACTTTTCATGTTTTAAAAAGGAAAATTTGGATTTTTGACTTGACCATTAATGAAAATGTTTGTAATCAATTTATTACTTTCAGAATAAGCCATTTTAATAGTAGATTAAGTGGATAATTCTATTTGAAAATAAAAAAAAATAAGGTATTTACAAAGATTTACTTTTTCATCTCCATGCAAATCATTTAAGGAAAATTCCAGAATTAACAGAAGACGATTTTTTTCATATTTTGTAAATTCATAAATAAAAAATAAAATAAAGAACAGTATCTTGTTTACCAAGAGCATATGAACAGCATGCACAATTTGTATGGTTCAATTTCGCCAAATATACATATACCTCACACCATTCTAGCTCTAAACATTCTCTTCATTTTAGTCACTATTTGCTAGGCATTCCCAGATAATGAGTTGCAATAAGAATGAAACAACAGACATGAGAAGAATTCAAACCTGGAAGATAGATTTTCCTAGGATGTGAAAGTCTTTATTTATTTATTTATTTATTTATTTACGTAAAGTGTCTGTTGGAAAAATGGAACAATAGTTGGATAATTTCAACAAAGGGTCTTACTACTAAAGCTTTTTCCCCTACTGTATACGACTCCCTTTGTTCTTCCTACACTGATTTGTCATTCTCCTTCGCCTAAATTCTGAGTGGCCATAGAACTTTAATGCATATTTGGTGAAATTTATCTTTACAAATAGTACATTCTGTTCATGGGATCTTGTTAAACAAGAAACTATTCATCATGTTATTTATGAATATCGCAAATATCAAAAAAGATGTCTTCTGTTAATTCTGGAATTATCATTACAAGATGTTGAATGGTCATGTCCTTCAAATATTTTAATACAAAAAACCTTCAATTGAGTGTTTTCAAAATTTTACAAATTCTGTAAGTCTCTTAAATCTTAGGCTAACACCATACATTGTATTTTAACACTTTTCATATTCACTGTTTTTTGTATTCTTTCTTAAAATTATATTATTATTTTAGTGTTAAACTCTTTTCAAGTGGTGCGCTTAATAAATCTTATGTAAGGTTCCCTCACTTGCTACTAAGTTATTTGAAGTGTCGTTTGTGTTTTAATTAAAAACCAATTCGATTTGCTTGACTTCACATTAATAATAAAATCAATATTGATGAAACTATGAGTTAAAAATAAGAAAAACTAAATGTAAGGGATCGTTGAACGCTAATTATCGAGATTTTATTCTTGTCTTGTTTTCTTCGTGATCTATCGTTTTTAAAAATTACGAAGAAATTTCATTTATCGAATATAAATCCTGTTCTGATATCCGTTACTAGAAGTAGACAACAAATCGATGGCTGCGTTTATGTTCCGCTTCTAACATTTTCCTTCATGACATTTTCTTTGTGATTGAACCGAATTTACCATCAAGTAGATTCGATTCGTATTCAGGAGTGACTCCGATGGGTTCTAAACTCCATTGATAGGTTTATTTATGTAGGGCGCTTGACTATTACCCAGTTCGTATTTCAGTTTTTTACGTTCACTCAGATTCTCCAACAACGCATGCGATAGAATGCTTTGCCAGTTACGAAGTTTTCTAGTACTGTTCTATAGTTCAGACATATTATAACTTTGGTAAATTAAATTCATTGCTAATACCAGTAAATTGAAAAAAGATCACTCACATTTTAGAGCACTTCCGCCGACACTCTTACGCAGAATAAAGTAGTCACTGGTCATCTCTTTCAAAAAAATTAAATAATATTAATTATCATTTATCTTGAATTCAGTATTTTTTTTTTAAGAGAGAATTATTTATTTTCAATAGGTTGGCGCATTCGCAAAGCAACAGCATTGATGTTTAAATTTGAACAATATATCTTACACATTATCTAAATACATAAAACGTTAATGCATATTTGGATACATTTAAAGCTATAAAGGATATTATCCAAGAACGTTACGTGCTATTTAAAACTATTAATATTAATCCACTAATAATAGCACTTACGTGATTTAAGAAAAGACCTCAGCAACGTTTCGAATCTTCAACTTAAATTAAGATTCATTTTCAAGCATTCTACTTATTAAAACATCCTCCTAGCTAGGATTCATTAGTGGAAAAGACAATGGAACGAAAAACTAAAGATGTAAATCTCCCTCT
Organism: Thereuonema tuberculata; assembly: GCA_023159025.1. Classification (NCBI taxonomy): domain Eukaryota; kingdom Metazoa; phylum Arthropoda; class Chilopoda; order Scutigeromorpha; family Scutigeridae; genus Thereuonema; species Thereuonema tuberculata. The sequence continues at coordinate 84,282,087 of JAFIDM010002131.1, read as the reverse complement.
ATAAATACTGTTGATCATACGCACGAGCAATATTGATATAATCAAAGGGATTTGAAGCATATCAAACAAAAGAAGAAACTACAACGGGGTTTAGAAATAAGAAGAATCTAAGCGCTCACTGCCGACATCTGCAAACAAAAGTAACAGCAAAACACGAAAGATCTGTCTTTATATCTTTCGCTGTTACTTTTGTTACATGACGAAGATATGGACTGAGACCGTTAATTGTTAGAGTCCATTTCTTGCTAAGAACTCTTGCTAAGTTGCCAAAATGACGCGATGCATGATTTTTTTCTATTAGATCATCATTACAATGGATTTGTATTCATTATTACGGTGACCTAACAGGAAAAAAGCATCCGTTTGTGTTATTGTTATTCACTTAATAAGGATCTCAAGAGATTTAAAATCCACTGAGTTTAAATATATTTTTAATAATTAAATTATTAACGAAACTTTTTTTTTTTTGATATAACAATATCCTCGTAATATCTCAGTATGTTTATCTTCTAGTGTTTTTTTTTTGCTTTGAAATGTTTGGTTTATAAAAACCAGGCATTTGTTTAAAAACCTTAATAACTTCCAAAGTAAAAAGCAAATTAAAAATAAAGAAAACTTTTCTTTTTTTTTTGGGGGGGGGGGGTTTTTTTTAATCTTCTAAATTTAATATTCATCTTTCAGTAATTAAAAAAAAAAAAAAGTTATCGACGAAATTCTTTCTTTTTCGAAGCTTTATTCTAAATAAGAGGAAATATTAAAAATATAATTAAAAATTCCAATCTCATAATTGGTATTAAATGAAGAAAGGAGCCAAAACAGAAGGAAAAGTTTTGCCTTTCTTTTCTAGTTTACCGATCTGCGGTCTCGGCGGCGGCCAGCCGTGGCGTCCCATGCGCCAGTACCTGGGTTCGAATCCCGGTCGTGGCATGGTTGTTTCTTTCGTCTTCTTCTGTGTGTTGTGTCCGCTGGGGACCCGAAATCTGCTCTGTAGGTAGTGGTCCCCATTTGTCTTCTATATGTTACAGGCTATAGTTTACCGATCTGCTAAGTATTTTTTAACTTTTTTATTCTTTTCTAACGTATATACTTAAATCAAAAAACTTCTATTAGTTGACCATAAAAACATCTATATCTTCTTTCATATTTCGTCTTTTTTAGCAAGAGACTTCTTCAAGAATTACAGTTGAGGAAAAGACGTTTGTTCTTAACGTTTGTGAGGAGGAAGACAGACGTCTTCTTTTCTTTTCCTCAACTGTAATTCCTGAAGAAGTCTTTTGCTAAAAAAGACGAAATATTGAAGATAAAAATGTTTTTCAAGTAATAGAAATTTTTTTTATTTAAGTTTTTAACTTTGTTTTCTAAGTCAAGGGACCAAGGGACTAAGTCCTTGATGATTATCACTCCGTTTTTCACTTGCTTAATACTGATGTTACAGAATTCTAAATGATATAATTTCTTAGGTTCGACACCTGACTGTTCAACATTGAAAATACGTAATTTGATTACAACAACCTCGCGCAGCTGTTCTCTTCAATAATGTGGACTTTATTTACATTAGCTGAATGGACTGATGATCGCTTCCAAATTAAGATGCATTTAGTTGGGCGGAGCAGAATATAGTGTATTATAAAATAATTTCATTTTCCGTTTCAACTTGCAGTCAATATATGAATTCTATTACGTCACCATTACGCATAAAATCGCCGAACGGGATAATGATTGTTACCCCACCAATTTTGGGTGATCGTCTCTAGCTAAAAAATAAAAGTTTTTTTTGCTTAAAAAGATAAGCTAAAATATAGCTTTATAGATAAAGTTTTACAAGACTAAATTTTTGTTATATTGCTTTCATAAGGACCGGCTACAAACTAAAAAAAATGTATTCTAATCTCAACGAAGAAAAACAAAACATAGTGGATAATTGATTGTTCATGGTAATCTTTTAAACGTCATCAAGCGGAAATGTTTTATTTATATTCTTTAAAATTATTGCACTTACTGCAATGCTTCATTTTTTCAATCTTTGTTGTTTTTTTTTTCATGAATTATATATAGAACCGTCAAAGATTGAATAAAAAGGTATTTATGTACGGATTTTATTTTACAGGCTCCTTCGGAACATTGGAAGTATAGGCCTCAACGATTCTCAACCTTTAATCCCGGGTAAGAAACTCGGTCCCTATTTTACAGAGGGCGAGGTAAACCCTAGAACCTGTTTAGATGAAAAAAGTCCAGAGGAAAAAAAATCCCCGATCTCTGCCTGTAGTTGAACCCGGCTCTTCCGGCCTGTCGCCTATACCAAAGGACTACCCTCTTGAATAACAAAGTTAATATAATAATAATAAAATCTTTATCATCTTTATATTTTCTCATTTTCAATTGAATTTCCAGTATACTTTCTTTGATCTTTCAGTAAAATTTTCTGCTCTGATTCTTATTACAGTTTTAAACAATTTCTTCATTTTTTTTTCTCTTTGATATATTTTTTTTTTTATTCCTTATCCTGGTAGCAGTTACTTGATCTCATTGTAATTACCATCATTCCTTTATAGATATGTTTCTATAGCTTATCTTTTTTACTTCTATGGCTTCATGACATTCGGTATCATATCAGTTTTCATTTCATGATGTTTCATTTTCTCCTAAGAATTCACTTTCAGCATCTAATAATGTCTCGTTTATGAACATCCATTCACCTTCAGTGCTCAGACAATTCTCTCGTTCTGCAATGTTCTTGTCTTTATTTATTATATTTGTCGATAAATTTCTCAATATTGCACCTCACTTTTTTTTTCTTCATATTACCTTTGCCAGAAGAGCTATGTTTTGCCTCTGAACTCCCACTAAATAATGATCAGAGTTACAAGTCGGTCTACACAATGATCATACATTTTCAGTAGATATCTTTTAGACATTATAGTCCGTCTGGTTTGCTTCACTTTGCCATGCCTGGTGCAAGCTCAACTAGTTATCATTTGAAGCTACAGATCAAAATAATTGTGCTTTTATTAGAAATTGGACTATATAATAATCGTCGTAACAAATTTAAAAAAAAATTAGATTAGTCATTTTAAAGAGTGAGTTCGGGCGTCATTTTTGAGGGATGGGGATGGTGGAAATCAAAACCAACATGCCATTGTTTTAAGTTGGCCTATAAATAAGCTACGTACCAAATTTTATGAAAATCCGTCCTGCCGTTTTAACGTTATGCATATACAAACAGACAAATGGAAAAACAGTGATGAAAAATGTTTAAAAGTCACCTACTCAGTCAATATCATAATAATAATATAATAATAATTATCTCAACATTTTTATAGAGCTAAATTGAAAAATTAAATATTTGAATACTAAAGTTTCAATAATCTGAGAAAATAGCATTCCAATCAATTAAGAACTTTTTTTTTCTTTTTCTTTTCTGGAATCTGTTTCTTCCTCTTAATTATTATGCACCTAGCGCAGTCTAAAGTTTATCGAATTTAGTGTTCAAAAATGTCTTTGTGGACACCTACACAGCACGTGACCTCCGCTAGCATCAACCTGACCAGATGGTGCGAAAGTGGCTGTGAGCAAACCCTTCAGTTACCCCAGTTAACGAGTTGGCCTCCAATCCACTCAACGCGGTTATTGTTACTCAGGCAAAAAAAAAAAAAAGAAACAAGTTGGCCTAACCAATATAAAAATATAAAAAAAAATATCCTGTTTAAGAGGGAGAGAAGAAAATTGTGTTGTTTTTCTTTCAGTTATTTTCTATTTTAATGTTTACATTGCAATATAAAGACAGGTTTTGTTTTGTACTGTTTTTTTCATTTTTTTTTTTCTGAACAACGGTTTGTTTTTTTTTCTTCTCCTTTATGCGATTTTTTTCCGGGTATTCGCCTAATTAATAAAATCGGATTCCCGATTTTAAAATTTATACTGTGTGTAAACATATAAATCTACATTTATTTACAATTGAATTAGTTCATATATACTTATTTGTATTTATTAACTATTGAATTTGTTTATAAATAAAAAATCTCTTCGTCATACCGGGTGATTCATAAAGTACTGGAAAGTACTGGTGGTTTTCACCGCCCCATATCTTTTAAACTACTGCTCATAAAAATCTGAAACTTTTTATATAAAATCATCAAACATGTAAGAGTTATATTTTCATGTTATTATTTATTCATTATTATTGAAATTCATTTTATTTGCGTTCAAACACCCCCATATCGAAATTATTATCAAAAAACTATTAGACTGTCTCCCAAAAAGTCATTTGTCAGAAATATATATATATATATATATATATATATATATATATATATACTTTTTTTTAAATTAAACAAAGTAATTAATAACAAAAGTGTTTAGATTAAATTTTCCTAATTAGGTTTCTGTATCTTTTGAATATCGGATCCAGACTTTTAGAGTTTAAACAACATCACAACAGTTATTTAACTGTACGATATATTGGAGGTGTTTGAACGCAAATAAAATGAATTTCAATAATAACGAATAAAGAATAACGTGAAAATACAACTCTTACATGTTTGACGATTTTATATAAAAAATTTCAGATTTTTATGAGCAGTAGTTAAAAGATATGGGGCGGTGAAAACCACCAGTACTTTCCGAATCACCCGGTGTATTAAATATATTTCTTCTTTAAAGTCATTTTCTAATTTTATATAACTACAAATGATATTTCACAGAAGCCATCGTTCTGCTTTTTCAAGTTCTAAATTTCGCAAAATAAAATAACAATAATAAGATTTA